>CM042229.1:18698039-19250732 GCA_023566465.1 Cottus gobio | reverse complement strand
TTTAAAATTTTTGTTGTAGCCAGCTCCCATAATAAAAATCCTCTCAGTAAAAACAACGTTAAAACGTGTAAAAACCGATGTTAAAAGAGAGAAGAGACCGGTGAGTCTCTTGCACTCAGTAAAAACGTGGTAAACTGTCTCACGTACGCCGCAAAATGGACACCCACTAAAAACAGTTGGATTAAGAACAGAAATAAAAGCGTTGGAAGCGACGGCACCGTGCAAGATTCTCCACTGGAGGTCACCTGTCCGTTTTTTGAGGGGGGCTTTGTATAAAATCCTCCACTGTGGGCTGGGTCCATCCTGTCCCCATCTCTTGGTCCACACAGTTGGAGGCCTGCCGCTCAGTCCGGCCTGGTGGATGCACTTCACGCAGTTGCGGTACAGAGTCTCTTTGTCCGCTCTCGTTATTGTTAGTTTCTCTGCGTGGATGACTCTCAGAAGGGGGCCGGTCTTTTCTCCCAACCCTGGGCTCAGGATGATGTCCGGGTAGGGGTCTGCAGCATCCGGGCTGGTCCTGGTCTGGCCACCCATCAGGAGGTCTTTGTCTTTCTTTGTTAGCCTCTTGGACCAGAGCTCCAGGATCCTGCTTGCCACCCGGAGAGACTGCAGCCCCAGCAGAGAACCCAGGGCCTGGGTGTTGGTCAGTGCCGGCCCCGCTGCATCCACCAGCTGCTGCAGGGTCAAGGTTCCAGACTGGATCAGCGCCGCCGTCAGGCCGTGCGTGGTGTGGTTGCTGACGTCCAGCCTGGCTCCGTTGACCAGTGGTTCTCTCAACAACCAGTGCAGAGAGTTGGCTTCCGGGCACCTTTTGTGGTTAAAAAGGGCCCATGACTTAAAGACACCCTGATAAAAAGGAGGCAACATAGTTAATTTTAAAAATTTAGGATCAGTTAAAAACAGAGCATCATCCAACCCCAGGTTATTGGCACGCCTCAGGATGCTGCTGGCCACATCTCTCCACACCAGATCTGCCGGGCCTGTGAGGTACCTTTGAATAAACTGTAGTCTAAAAGTGGCAGTCCGGCTGGCCAGGTGGACAAGGCCCTGTCCCCCCTCCTCCCTGGCTAAAAACAGCACCCCCTGTGGCACCCAGTGCAGACCCCCCCAGAGGAAGTCCACCATCTTCCTCTGGATGTCTGCAAGTAGGCCTAAGGGGGGGTCCACACAGGCTAACCGGTGCCACAACTGGGATGCTACCAAGTTATTTAAAACCAGCACTCTCCCTCTAAGTGACATCTGGGGGAGCAGCCATTTCCATTTTTTAAGTTTCTCTTCGACCTTTTCTGTGACGGTCTCCCAGTTCTTCTTCACTATATGGTCTGATCCCAAAAACACCCCTAGATACTTTAAACCTCCTCTCTTCCACTCCAGGTTTTGGGGGAGAACTGGGAGACCGCCGCCCCACTCACCGACAGCGAGGGCTTCACTCTTTCCCCAGTTGACCCTCGCTGCCGATGCTGAGCTAAAATCCTGTATAATACCTGCTAAAATGTTGACCTCACTTTGGTTTTTAATAAAAAATATAATATCGTCTGCATACGCAGATAAAATCATTTCTTTATTAAAACCCGGATAAAACAAACCCTGAGTGCTGGAACGTATCTTGTGGAGGAGAGGTTCAAGGGAGAGAGCGTAGAGCATCCCAGACAGAGCACAGCCCTGCCGGACCCCTCTACACACTCTAAAAGGAGCACTCAGACTGCCGTTGATTTTCAGCACACTCTCAACATCCCTGTACAGCACCTTGATCTTAGCTATGAAGCCCGCGCTGAACCCAAACTTCTCCATCACGCTCCACAAGAAGCTGTGCTCAACGCGGTCAAAAGCCTTTTCTTGGTCCAGGGAAATCAAACCAGCGTCTACACCTAATGAACTAGAGACATCCAAAACATCTCGAATTAGGTGGACGTTGTCCACCATGGACCTGCCGGGGACGCAGTAGGTCTGGTCCCGGTGGATGACCTGCTCCATAACTTTTCCCAGCCTGGAGGCCAATACTTTGGACAGGAGTTTGTAATCCACACAGAGCAGTGACACAGGGCGCCAGTTTTTGATGTCCTGCAGGTTTCCTTTTTTGGGCAGCAAAGTGAGGACTGCCCTCCTGCAGGACACTGGCATGGAACCAGAGGCCAGACACTCATTAAAAACCTCCGAGACATCCTCTGCGAGGATGTCCCAGTAGGCCTTATAAAATTCAACCGTAAGGCCATCGATGCCAGGAGCCCGCCGCCCCTGCATGCGTTGCAGGGCGGCCAGCAGCTCCTGCATCTGGAGGGGGCCTTGGAGCTGTGAGTTGGCCTCATCAGAGACCTGGGGCAGTCCTCCACAGAAACTCTCCAGGAGAGCTGGCTCTTCCTGGTATTCCGTGGAGTATAATTTTTGATAAAAGCTCACAGCTCGCCCCCGTATCTGGCCCGGTTCCGTCAGTTCCTGCCCTGTGTCAGACAGCAGTGCGTGGATTACTTTCCCCTGCCCGTTCTTTTTCTCCAGACTGAAGAAATAGCTAGAGGGAGCATCCATCTCTGTGATGTTCAGGAACCGGGACCTGACCAGGGCGCCCTGCACCTTACTATCCAGCAGGTCGGCTAAAGCCCTCTTTTTCTCTTTGAGGTTTTCAATATAACCTCGATCTCCTGTGGACTCACTTAAATGTTCTAATTCCACTATCTCGGTCTCTAGATCTTTCATAGATCTGGCGCTATCACGTGTGACGTTTAAAGTGTGCTGTTGACACAGTAGTCTTATTTGTGTCTTACCATGGTCCCACCACTGCTTAAGACTGCTAAAATCACCCTTCCTTTGTCTAAAAGTACCCCAAAAATAAATAAAAACCTCTCTAAAACTCTTATCAAATGTTAAAACAGAATTAAAATGCCAATACGCACTTCTGGGTAAAATGTTCCTGATAAGAACATGAGCTAAAACCAGAGAATGATCACTAAAACCAGTAGGCATAATAACACAACTCTTAAAAATGCTAAAATGATGCTTAAAACAATAAATACGATCTAACCTCGCTGAGGAGACCCTGCTCTCTCTGAAGTGGGACCAGGTGTACTGTCTGGAGTCTGGGTGCATCCTCCTCCACACGTCCACCAGGCCGTGAGAGCGGACCAGCTGCTTCAAGGCGTGCTGAGAGGCTGGATGAGGCTCTGCGTGATTACGATCTAAAATTGCATCCTCTGTGCAGTTAAAATCCCCCCCCAAGAATAAAAAATCCTCCGTGGAGCAACCATTTAAAACCTCATTCACTTTGAGTAAAAACTGCTTCCTCTCTGCACCGGACGATGGAGCATAAACGTTGATAAAAACAGCAGAAAATTTGTCGAACCGAGCTTTGACTAAAAGAAGCCTCCCCTCGATAAAATGCTGGACCTCCAGTGCGTTGGGTTTAAAAGCCCGTGAGAAGAGGAAGCCCACTCCTGCGCTAAGGGAGGTGTTGTGGCTTAAAATGACTTCCCCTTCCCACTCCCTCCTCCAGTCAGACTCATTGTTAAAATCACTGTGTGTCTCCTGTAGGAAGAGAACGTCTATCTTTTTCATTTTGGATGTTTCATAGATAGACGTTCTCTTCCGGACGTCTCTGGCACCATTTACATTGGACAGGCCCACCTTAAAAACATCCATGGTGGATAAAATTAAAGTAAAAACCAACCAATAAAACAGTAACTTAGATAAAATATCCCAAGCTGCCCTTTCCATCACTGCTCAGCTGACGCTTTGCCTTAAGCACAAGTTTCTTCAGTCTAAAAGCCTCCTGGTCTGTGAGGCCAGACTCCTCCCTCTGGCTCATGTGGAGTCTGGCCGAGGCAATAAAAAGACCTAGGTCTGGGAAGTGCTCACCCACCTTTACCCCATGCTGGTTCTTGGTTTGTGCTAAAAACGATTTTAATTTTTCTGATGTAAACATTTTCTTTTTTTGACTGTTGCTAAAAACCGGAACATCACTGCTATCAGACACACACTCATCATTCGCACTCTCATCAGTCACACCCACATTCATCGCCACCACCCTGTTCGACCTCCTGCGTTTTGTTGTACTTTTTTTTTTTTCCCCTCGTTTTCCTCCTCCATCTCCGCCTCCTCCACCTGCTCACTCCACAGCGCACTGCGCTCCCCCCCGTCTTTTTCTTTCTCCTTTTCCCCACCTGCTTCACCTGCCTTCTCCTCCGCGACCCCCTCACCTGCCTTCTCCTCCGCGCCCCCCTCACCTGCCTTCTCCTCCGCGACCCCCTTACCTGCCTTCTCCTCCACCTGTATCCCACACACATCGCTCACACCACCCCCCACCTCCTTCTCCCCCACCCCACCCAGAGCACCCTCCCCTCCCAGAACAACCTCCTCACCCACCACCCCCTCTTTACGCACAATACCCTCACCCAAACCCCCCTTTTCACCCGTAACTACCTCCACCCCCGGTGCATCAACTGAACTCACCCCGTGTGTTGGTCCGGCCACAGCGACGGGTTTCCGCGGAGAGCTCCGCGGAGCCGCGATCGGCCGCACGATGGGGGCGGCCACCGCCGCAGCGGGGACCCCGCTCGAGGGCGGGGTCCCCGCCGCGGCAGCGGCCCCCCAGGCGGGAGCCCTCCGCCGCTCCGGTACCGGTGGAGCGGCGGGGGCCCCCGCGTCAGCAGCCGCAGCCGCTCCCGGGCCGGGCGGAGCCGGCTCGCTCCGCTTCGGACAGGCCCTCACCGAGTGTCCCTCCTCTCCACAACCGAAGCACTTCATGCCCGCTGAAGTGGCGTATATGGTGTAGTCATAATCATCTACTTTAACAATGAAACGGAGGTTGAGCTCCTCGTTCCGGTTGTTCAGTATCATATACAGCTGCCTGCGATGGGACACCACGTGCTTCAGCAATGGAGACTTACACCCAGACAACATCCTGCGGATCGGGGACGCCACCTTCCCGTGTCTAGACAGCTCTCTGCTGAGGAACTCATCGGTGATGAAGGGGGGGACGTTCGAGAGGACCACCTTGGTGGCGGGTTGGCATAAAGGCAGTACCTGCACGAAACAGCTGTTAACGGTGATGCCTGTCTCGACCACCGAGTTCACCTTCTCCACCCGGTCCAGGAAAACAACCACGGCACTGTTCATACGAGCGGCCGACACGACGCCGCTGTGGCCGACCTTTTCCCCCACAGCGAGGCCGATGTCCTCCACGCTGCAGGGGAACGTGGCACACACCTTTACACCGTGTTTGCGGGTGAGGTGTTTGTAGCACCCGCTAGCCATGGCGCCTGCCACGCTACCGGCAGACGCCGGTGAGAAAGAAAAGAAAAAAATAAACCCACAAAAAACCCAAACACTAAACTATAAACTACTGTGCAACTGTGATTATTAAACTATGTGAAAAATATATCATTAACTATCAAAACAACTAAAGACACACACGCTCTGCCACCACCACCTGCTCTCAGCTCACACACGCTCTGTCAGAGAGAGAGAGAGAGAGAGAGAGAGAGAGAGAGAGAGAGAGAGAGAGACCCATTGCTGGGCCCGCTGGAGGGAAGGGGGGCACGGGAGAACCAGGACTGAGAAGGACTGTCAGACCCTGCGGCACTAACATGTTGCTATTTCAGGCCCTCGTGAACTCACGTCAAAAGACTTGTTGGGTGTTGATTGACTCACACACCCTGATATCAGTTTCTCAAAGTTGGGAACACATCCAAATCCATGAGGACGCGGTGACATCACCAAATCCACTGCAGACACATCGCATTAAAAAAGACAATGTTTGTCTCACATGTACAGGCATTACCTACCTATTGTTAAAGCAGTACATCGGCTGGATGTTTCAATGATGGAAAACTAGATTAGCACGGAGGCTTAACTTCTCAGTATGATTATGGAGGTTGTTAAACCGCAGGTTATCTATCAGGATCCAACCAGTGGTGCTCTGTGAATACATGTGTGCCAGCCTGCTGCTCCTTTTCATGCTGTACATTTTATTATAAAACTGATCAAATTTCTGCTGACATGCAGGTGCAAGGTGTTCCCTCCTCCAGTGTAGTGGAATCAGACCCCTTCCATGTCTCCTCTGTGGCAGTAAACACAGCACATGGGCTTGCTGATAACTGCGCTATATTCAGCTTCCATATAATCAAACCTGACGAACTGTGATATTACAGCCCTACAGCAGCTGGGCTCCCACTATGCACTGGCACTCCCCCACAAACGCCAGGAGAAACTCTAAAGAGACTCTCAAAGGGGGATACACATGTTCTAGTGGCTTTCAAAGTTCCACCAGACCTCCATCTTGTCATCTTTTCTCCTCCAACAACTCCTCTACCTGCAGCATGGGACCCTCTCCAGACTCCTCTCGACTTTCTCCATGCCCTCCAGTCCTTAAACATCTCTTTTTCTGTCTCTCTCTTTCGTCCTACCTCTTTTTCTCCCACTTTCCCTTTTATTTTGAGCTCTCAACCCACTCTTCCTCAGTGGGCCTCCTCCTCTCCCCCCTCCCCTGCTTGTGTCCCTATACCTCTGCTGTCCACCTCTCTGTCGGTCCTGCCTTACCACGCCTCTCTCTCCTCATGGCATTTCAGGGGAAATTTAATATGGGTTTGTTTGGTGTTTCCAAGAATTCCATTCGGCTGCTGGCTCTCTTTGCCCCCCGACACTAAGACAAACAGAGGCCGTCCAGCCAAGAGCAGCAAACACCATTGGTGTTGGCCTCGTTATTTGGTCTTCTCATTCAGTGGCGTTTTAGGTGGAAAAAGAAAGGTGGGGCGACAACCACATTGCACAGATTTAAGAGTCTGACATAATGCACTTTTTCAGTTTCAATCCAAACGACGATCTTTTCCTGAACCTAACCAGCGTTAGTTTGTTGCTTAAACCTATCTGAGTTGTTTCCTGTGAAGACGGAAGTTTATTTTGAAAACACTGTATGCATGGAACGAGCTGAAATTGAACAAAAAACTTTTTTAAGTTATACAAACAGCTGTATGAGAATGATGGTCCCATTTAGAGTTAAATAGACCATTGAGCAGGGTTTGCTTTAGAGCGGGGCAACAAAGTGATTGACAGGTCTTACCACGGCGTTCTGGGAGTTGTCCTTGTTTTCGTCTCACAACCCTAACCCTTTCACACTGTGGTTTCACGTCATGAAAGTTACTTCTAAGATCACCTTCAAATGTCTTCTTTAGCGTTTGGTTGTACTTAGCTCCGCCCTCTTGTTTCTCTTCTGGTTGCAAAAAAACAAGATGGGACGGCCAAAAACCAAGATGGCGACTACCTAAATGCGAAACTCGAGGCCTCCAAACATTAGTCCACAAACCAATGGGTGAAGAGTCCTCTTCTTAGTCTGTTGTTGGCACTTAGGGGGTGCATTTCAAGTCGTTCTTCAGAAAGAAGTCTTTTATGTTTGTGGTGAAGATAATTCACACTGTTCATGATGACCACATTTACTATCTTCTTTAAAATAAATACTAACTCCTGTTAACTACAAGCAAATGATCATGGTAATTGGCACTCATATTGCAGCAGCGCATCAGCCCCACAGCATCAGATGTGTGCCTCTTAGCCTCACGCCTTGGACATGCGTACTGTTGTTTTTTCCACACTTGGGTTCCTTGACCCTACGAGTGTCGAAGGCTATCCCCACACAGTGTCCTCTGGAGCCAAATGCATCACAGCCCCTGTATTCCTTTCTAAGTTACTCGCTACCAAAACAACCATTACATTTCATTTCACAACCACACTTTCCTCTGTTTGACCCGTCCCCTCTGTTCACATTTCAGACCACTCCAGCTTCACTTCATGTCCTACTTGTTCCCCTCTGCCGGACTTCTTGTCTAGATAGCTTCAGTTTGGGTTCCACTGCACTTCTACTGCTAGCTCATCTTATCTGATCGTAGCTCATAACCATCAGATCCAGAGTTTTTCCTCCGTATCGGAGTGATCCAGGCGATTGTTGTCGAACAGGAACCCCCGGACTTTGGATGATGCAGATTGGCCCAACATTTGAACTAACAGGCTAAAGGTTATAGAAGCAAGGAGCTGTGGCTAGTTTGAAGTTTGAGTCGGTGCAGGATAAGGCTTGATGTTGACTGATGTTGCACATGGTTTATCTTTCCTTTGTGATCTTATAATGAAGCCGGAGCTAAAGTTCAACATATACACCTGAGATTACAGGATAAACTATTCATTGACAATGAAGAGGCCTCGAAAAGTTTTGATGATGATTAAACCGCTCGTGACATACACTAAACATTACTATTTTACTATCTTATAAGCAGGATATGGGGGAATACAATTCAAAGGAAGCCTTCCATATGACGGTGGGTAGTTTTGCTCCCAGTAACATAGCAATACCTCCAGCAGACGCAGTCGCCAGATGTCTCTTGTTCACTCCCTGCTTTGCATGCTCACAGAGTCGGGTCCGAGATCACCCGGGCTGAGCTCCCCGATGCAGACTTGTCGTACATGCCGGTCTGCCCAGTTGTCCTTTATTACATTACATTACATTTACATTACATTACATTTCATTTAGCTGACGTTTTTATCCAAAGCGACTTACAATAAGTGCATTCCACCATGACTACAAACAAGAATCAAGAAGGTACAATTTCATCAATAAACTACAAAGTGCTATCAGTAAGAGCCATTCCAGTGCTACTAAAGTGCTACTATGCTGCTACTTTCCTTATTCCAAGTATAGTCGAAACATATGTGTTTTTAGTTTGTGACGGAAGATGTAGAGCAGGGGTCACCAACGCGGTGCCCGCGGGCACCAGGTAGCCCCCAACGACCATATGAGTCGCCCGCAGGCCTGTTCTAAAAATAGCACTTGTGAGCTGCGTCTGAAATTAAATTTTATTCTGTTGCTATTCTTTTTAAATCACACATGCATTTATATATATTTAAAAATGACAATATCTTAAAAATATGTTTATTATACATGAGTTTAGATAAGTTTAGGTGAACTCTGACCTACTCTAGTTCAAAAGTATTTTGCGCGAGACAAAACCAGTGCTCGTGGAGAGTAAGCTAGCGGGCACGGGCGCGACGAAGATGGTAGGTACGACTGAAAGAAACTTGCGTGTGTCTCATTTGCGGGGCGACTGTGGCGACGGCAAAGCGGCACAATGTGGAGAGACACTTCACTACATGTCACAAAAGCTACCATGCTAACTACCCACCGGGAAGTGCACCACGGACAGAAAAAGCCTGTGAGCTAAAGGCAGCTTTGGGTAAGCAACAGTCTTTTTTCACGAGGCCGGCGAAAAAGTCACAAAAAGCAACCGAAGCCTCGTTTAGAGCTACACATTTTCTGATCAAGAAGAAGAAAGCATTTTCAGACGGAGAAGTTTTCAAAGAAGCAATGATGATAATTGCTAACACTGTACTTAAAGACGAGAAAAATGGAACCGATCTAATCTCCACTCTCTCTGACGTCCAACTGGGTGCATCTACGATGGCTAGACGAGTGTCAGATATGTCTGGTAATTTGGCCGATCAGCTGGACCGGGATCTGGCAGAGTGCAGCTGGTTTAGCATCCAGTGCGACGAGTCCGTGGACAGCAGCAGTACAGCGCAGCTGTTAGTTTTTATCTGGATGGGGTTTGTCAGTGGCTAGTGAAAATGGGACATTTTTCCTATGAAATGTAGTGATGTAAGTGATCATCGAAAAATGTAACAATTACTGAGATTAAAGTGCTGAATAGTGATATCTGTTTCCCTCCTTATTGTCATTGTTGCTAATTATTGTGAGAAATCATTTACGTGATTAGTGTCTTCACATAGATGAGTATTATTAATAATGTATAACTAAAGGCAAACTGAGCAAATTTGTTATTTCAGAAGAGCGTATCAAACTGGTAGCCCTTCGTATGACTCAGTACCCATGAAGTAGCTCTCAGTTTCAAAAAGGTTGGTGACCCCTGATGTAGAGACTTTCTGCTGTCCTGATGTCACTGGGGAGCTCTGCTTCTGGTCCTCTGCTTCTTCCTGGCCTGCAGCGGCTCTCTGCCCGCCTGCCTTGTCCCTCCAAGACAAACTCAGCACCCTATCCCCCCGACCAGATCTCTGCTGACACTCAAGAGGTTAACACTGCAGACACACACACACACACACACACACACACACACACACACACACACACACACACACACACACACACACACACACACACACACACACACACACACACACACACACACACACACACTCAGGCATGAACAAGCATACATACACACATACAGAAAGCCACCCACCTGCTAATCCCCTTCTCATTAATCCCCCACCACTCTCCTCAAATATTCCCTTCTGCTGATCTCATTGTGAGGGAGTGTAGTTTGTGTATTGGTGGTGGTGGTGTGTGTGTGTTGGGGGTTGTGGTGCAACAGGGCCTTCTGCAGATGCCTGTGTCCATTTAAAGTGATATTCCACTTTCTGTTTGGTAGAACATTTCCAATTTCCAGCAAATTCACACCTACACAGGAGTTCAAGAGAAGTCCACCTCCAACATCAGCTGTGCAGCCCGTGTCAACTCCCACAGAAGTATGTGCATTAAAAAGGATAATTTCCAGTTGGACCCCTTACTTCTAGCTATAGTGTCTTCAAAGTAAATAACCAATTCATCACGAGAGTGTGTTCCAACCCAAGTTGAAATCACAGTTTCACAGCAGGCTCCTGGCATGTAAACTATAACAACCTCAGTGAATATGAACTTTCTTTCCCTGAGAAATATATACACCTGAACCCGCTGACTGTTTTTCATGTTTGTGCATTAGCTGTGTTCCCATGGTAACATTCATCCTATTTATACTTGCAAGCCTAGGATTTGGATATGAAGACCATCTCAACTCTAAAGGGATGATCTGGGGTACCGGGTTGGTTTGCCTGCATGCCACTGTTACACCTAACAGGCTGAATGCATCTCATGAGGCTGTAGACTGTAAACCTCACTGAGCCCAAAGACAGCTGAGTTTAAGTACACATATTTGTTGAAGTTAAGCATACAGCATAATCTCCTAGAGATTAGCAACATATCATTGATTAGCAACATATCATTAGCGTTCTAATGAGCGTATATGACGGGTCCCAAAAAAGAATCAGCAGGTATTCACTGACGACGTTTATTTTCCCCACAATATCTCCTCTTGAAGACAGAAGCATGATCATGTTTTTTATGGTTATGTTTCGGCCCTCATCACTCAGCACTTTGGTTTAGGTTGGGAATATATGGCGATCTTGCCACATTACATTACATTACATTACATTTCATTTAGCTGACGCTTTTATCCAAAGCGACTTACATGATATACAGTGTACAGTAGACCGTAGACACAGCAACGGTGAGCAATGAGGGTTAAGTGTCTTGCTCAAGGACACAACGACACGGACTGCCGGAGCCGGGGATCGAACCACCGACCTTCTGATTGAAAGACCGACTTGCTAACCACTGAGCCACAGTCGCCCCTTACATTATATTACAAAATCAAAAAATTACTTACAGCTTAATAAGCAACATGTTTCCTGAATTTACATTGAACCAAAACCACGATCTTCCCCAGATTTCAACTTAACCTAACCACACGACTAACAAAGTCCTGCTCATTCACCCCACTTCCTAACTGGAACCTGGCCCTTCCTTCACTCACAGAGACATCACCATCGTACGTAATCCAGCCCGCAATTATGTTTCAATCAACATGTATTGGGCAAAACAAATGAGCTAATGTCATTTCCAGGAGACAGTTTGACCAAAGAGCTCGTCCGAGCAGCTGAATATATGGCGCCACCCTCAGGACAAACATTACAATCTTAGTCTCAGTTTCAGAGAACCGGCATGTACTGACATGGAATACATACACAGCCTGGGGTTCTCCAGCTGATAAGAAGAAGAAGAAGAAAAAAGGTGTTATACTTTAAGAATTTGCCGATAGCAAGTATAAAAGTGTGATATTTACAGCACAGACAGACGTGAGACACTTGTAATTAAACAAGCCACTGTTACAACAGCACAACCACAGCTGCAAGAGCAACCGACACCTCTCTGACACAGTGACTGGAGAAGGCACAGCTCAGGTTATTGTGTTGCAGAGTTATTGCGTTGGATTATATTGTATAGGTCATCATGTTTCAGTTACCAAACCCTGTTGATTCCATCGGCTCATGTCTAATCTATACACACTCTGGTCAGTCAGATTACTGCAGACTTTACATGGAACTGTAACACTTTCTTACACACAAACTTAAAGCCAATAAGACACTTTATCACAGTTGAATTGAGTGAGGATGGGTTGAATTACTTTATTTTTTTTTTAGTTGTCAACTCTTTGCATTAAAGTGTGCACTGTGTTCACACACCAGGCTGTATCATGGAGTGAAATGTTGAAGCAAATAAGCCACCTTACATCCTGTGTCACTCATGTCCACTAGAAGATAAAGTTGCTCCGAGTGACACGGATGGCACTCACTCCCTGTGATAAGGAGGTATCTTTTCAAATAGAGGAACCTCACAGATGCAATGGCAGATAGGCTGCACAATGTATGTGCCAGCAAACATGACAGCGGAGGAAGAGGAGGACAGTGAGGGGGAGGATGCAGAGCAAAGTGTCTGGAAAGGATTCAGCGGGAAACTCTTGTAGATTACATTTCCTCTCCATGAGCTCTTGCCGTTCCAATTTCAGCTCGAATTTTTCTGCCTTCAGTGTTCTGATGGTTATCAGCTTAGCAGAGGAAATGCTCCTACGGAGTGTGTGTGTGTGTGTGTGTGTGTGTGTGTGTGTGTGTGTGTGTGTGTGTGTGTGTGTGTGTGTGTGTGTGTGTGTGTGTGTGTGTGTGTGTGTGTGTGTGTGTGTGTGTGTGTGTGTGTGTGTGTGTGCGCCACGCAACGCCTTGAAACATAAAAATGCCTAGACATTGACAGCTGAATGGATTACAAGGCGCATGCGGGAGTACTTATGTATTTCATACTAAAACATCCATTCAGAAAAAACAGGACATCTTCAATAAAACATCAGTTCACTTATCTGCTGCTGTTCTAATCTTCATGTTTGATTTCAGCAGAAGGGACCAATGACATTAATCAAGACATAATTAATGAAGCCGCACATCCTGAATGTGCTGATGAAAATGTCTCTTATCCTCTGGAGGATGTGAAGGAGACCTGTCAGGTCGTCTCATGTGACCTCCCATTCCCTCCGTCCTTGAAGGATAAAACCTCGGTTATACTTTCCGCTAGGGCGGTTGGCACAGACGTGAGCTGACGGGGAATCGAGACGAGGAATCTTGTATAGGACGCATGAAGATTCTCTCAGTGGCAAACCATCGTTCTCGAAAGCTCCTCAGAGTTCCATTTCCTCCGCCTATCTGTGTAGTTCCAAAATGTTGGGTGTGCACGGACGCACAAACACCCTGAGAAGGGCCAGGTCTGATGGTGTGACGTCACTTTGGCTGTGCAAACACTCAAGATTCTCGCGCATGCATCTAGGATAAATCACGCTAAGGCTGGCAATATTTCTTATTGTCTCATTGTAAACAATTGAAAGAAGACCATCCCCAATAATGAGTCAGTCTCTCAGTACTTGCTGACTTCCCAAGACCAATAGTTCCTACTCAGGAAGCAACCTCTGGTTTGGAAAGGTGAAGTCTATGCTTCATGTGTTAAAGCTGCATTCTCTCTAGTGTCCACCAGGGGGCGACTCCTCTGGTTGTGTAGAAGTCTATATAAATGACTCTACTTCTCTCTTGATGTATTCCCTCAGTAAATATTGTAAACATGAGTTTATGTCTCAATCTCTATTTTCAAGTCTTCTTCAAAACATTAGGATGTTCATTTAGTACATTATGATAAATTATGCTCCATTTCTTATTGATTTTTCATAGACCATAATGCTGGGTATACTTTAGTGCGGAGCTCCCCTGTGTGCATCTCTCCTCGTCAGTCCAAATATGGTAATTTCCTTTCACTTGGTTGCAAAAACTAAATGGCGACTATGTCTATGGTTCCAGCTGAAAAGCTTGTCAGGTATGGTTTCAGCTTTAGCTCGGTCAGTTAGTCGGTCCATCGCTTTGGTGTCAGCTGCTGACATTTGCTAAGCTAAGCTGGTGAATATGTTAAACATTAGCATGTTAGCACTGCCATTGTGATTATGTTAGCTTGCTGACGTTAGCATTTAGCGCCAAGTAGCATTGTACCAAAGTATGGCCACACAAAGCTGCAAGCAGCTGGGCGTTGTAGTTTTTGGCAAAATCCTCAAACACCCCTTTTCCCACAAAATCAGTTTCCAATGAGCGCGCCTCTCTCTCTTGCGTCGCAGGTGCGCTGACCACGCCCCCGCCCACATACCCCCACCGCCCGACTTAGGCCGGGGAGCCACCGGTCTAACCAACTCCCCCCCCCTCCCTCCCACTGGGAGCGGGAGTCAGCCCCGACCATCTGCACCCCCGACCTATGGACCACCATGGACTTAACTTTGCGTTTCCGCCAGATGCCAACGGGTGGTCCGGGCGTTGGCATCCTCCATCCGTGGGGATCCGGGCGCGGGACATGGCCCGGACAGAGGGCGATCGAGCGCCCCGGGAGGCAGGTTCCTCGCGATCTCCGCCGGCCCCCTCCCGGGCCAAGCCGGCTCTCACCCTCCGTCCGCCGCAGCCCCTGCACCACAAGAGAGAGAAGTTTAGGGAAACACCAACCTACTTGTGTCCCCCCTCCCCGACCCTCCCTCGGCCAGCTGGGCCTCCACCCGGGCCCGAGCCGCCCGCTCGGCCCGGAGTCTCCTCCCCAGTTGGCCGACGGTCGCCAGGGCCCGCTGCCGGTCTTCGTGGGCGCTGCGCAGCTGGCTCCGCAGCCTCAGCACTTCCCCCTGCAGCCACCCCTTTCCGACCCCCCTCCCCTGTCTCCCCTCCCCTGTCTGGGGCTGGGGAACCCCGGTGTCCCGGCCGGTCGGCCCCCTTCGGGCCCCTCCGGGCTCCGGTCCGTTGGTCCGGGTCACTCCGACACGGCTCACCTGGTCCACCTCCATGAGGTCGCAGTCCTGCCGGACGTGCCCCAGCTGTTCGCACGTCCAGCATCTCTGCTCCGGGCTCGGGGGCGGGTCGCGTCGTGGCGCCGGGGAACTGTCCCCAACTCCGGCCACTCCCTGGTGTGCTTCCCCGGCGCCCTTCGCCTAGGCCCTGGCCGCGCTCTCGGCCGCCTCTCCGGGTCTGGCTCCGTCCGGACTGCTGCCTTCGGCGGCGACGCGTTCCTCCGCCCCGCCGTCTCCGCCGTCGTCTGCTTTGCCCGGACCGCGGTCCTCCGAGTCGCCGTCGCCGAAGCCGTCTGCGTCGCCGCGGTCTCGGTCCTCCGCGTCGCCATCTCCGACGCCGTCTGCGTCGCCGCGGTCTCGGTCCTCCGCGTCGCCATCGCCGACGCCGTCTGCGTTGCCGAGGCCGCGGTCCTCCGAGTCGGCGTCTCTGACGCCGTCTGCGTCGCTGCGGTCTCCGTCTCCCGCTCCCCCGCGGCCGAGTCCGTCTGCGTCGCCGAGGCCGTGGTCTGCCGCCTCTCCGCATCCCGGACCGTCTGCGTTGCGGTCGCCGTCCTCTTCCTCGCCGCGTCTGTCTGCGTCGAGGTCGTGGTCTTCCGCCTCACCGCGTCCGGGACCGTCTGCGTAAACGCGGTCCTCCGAGCCGCCGGCACGGGCTGCCCCAGGGCCACCCCGACCGGCCGGCCCCGGTCCGCTGCCGTGCCGCCCTTCGGCTCCCTGCGCTGGTAGTCTTCCGCCCTCGCGACGGCCCCGATCAGCGTCACCGGCCGCCACTCCCTGACCCAGTCGGCCATCTGGACCGGCAGCCCCCCCAGGAACTGCTCTTTGGCCACCTGGTCCACCACGTCTGCCACGTCTCCCCTTCCTCCCGGCTGCAGCCACTGCTCCGTCCTCCGTCGCAGCCGCCGAGCGAAGGCCAGCAGCAGCTCTCCTGGCTCCCGCTGGGCTGCGCGGAGCCGCTGTCGGTGCTGCTCCGGGGTCAGCGGTGCCGGCACGTTCTCCCCCCCGAACTGGGCCGGCGGCGCCAGTTCCGCATTCGCCACGGTCCTGGCGCCGAGTCGCCTCTCGACCTCCGTCTCCTCCTCTGGTCCCTCGGGGGGGCCCGCCAGCCTCACAAACAGCTGCCTCAGGGCCTCATCCTCCGCGTCCTGTTGTTTGGCCCGCCGCTTTTGCCCCTTCGATAGTCCCCGTTGGGCGCCACTGTGACAAGGTTCTTTCCTACCCGGGGTTCTTAGCAGCTCCATATACAGGACCGAGACAGCTTGTTGTATTCAGGTAACGCTTTTATTCATCCGCAGACACTCTGCTTACAGGTTACCAACACCAACCCCGCCGTGCACCCCACTGTGCGGCTTTTTATAGCCGCACCCCTTCCCCGCGCTCATCAGAACCAGCCGCTCCCACTAATGAGAACGGCTGTTTCCAATGAGCGCGCCTCTCTCTTGCGTCGCAGGTGCGCTGACCACGCCCCCGCCCACAGTGAGTTTGAAAGGAGTCTGGTGGCTTTGAGGTGAGCATATCGATTGCATGTTTTGTACGTTAATGAATGATACAATATGTCCCAATTCCTGTTGATTTTATTTATCCTATATATTCACTTCAAAGCGCTTCACATTGCATCGCACCATAAAAAGAGGAGAAACATGTGCCCGTCTGACTTGGTGTCTCGTTTCCATCACTGCTGATTGGAGCCGGAGCTGATTAATACCTGACTACTGCAGTCATTTGTCCTGAGAATTAATAACCTTTCCCACTGAAGACAACCACCAGATCTTAGTGGGTATTAGTGGCATCTTGTCCAGTGGGGAAAGGGGCCATACAGGAGCTATATTTGGCTGCTGATGAGATGTGCTTGTGAGCATCCATGGCAGCAGGGCGCTGTATGTGGGATTGAGTCAAAATAAACCGCAGTGCTCACGGTCATCACATACATTCGCTGCTGGTTTGGATCATTTCATTGGATTTTGTCAACGGCAAGAAAAATTTGGCTTGAGATCCACGTTCTACTCGACATCCTCTCGAGTGTGGTTCTCTGAGCCTTTTGGACCATACAGACGCTGTTGCAGTGCTATTTTTGTTGTTGGAGGGGAGTGCAATGTTGGCACGCTCCACCCAACCTACCCACCCGCTTCCCAGGAGTGTGTGTGTCTATGTGTGTGTGTGTGTGTGTGTGTGTTTGTGTGTTTGTTTTAGGAAATGATGCAGCGCCAGTTTGTGTAAATCTAACAGCGACGGAGCTGGAACAAAAATAAGTTAACTGAAGCGGGTCCGACAAGCGTTTGGTGGCATGTTGGCCACGTGGTGTGTGTGCGTGGTGGAGCAGGTCCATGTTCTTGTTCTTACTTCCTAAGTAGGATGATTGAGGAGCGGGCTGCAGCCTGCTGGAAGGAAACTAACCCCACGGTGCCAGGTCTGAGCTGTGGCCAATGAGAAGCTGCTTCCACATTAATGAGGGGACATGTGTGGCATTTTAACTTTACAGTAAAATATATATCTGTTCTGACTAAGGAGATTATTGATTATCGTGCTAATCATGGAATCAATCATATGGTCAATCTTGCACGTGTTGATTTAATCAACTGTCCAATATCCATCTGATATACAGTACGTTATCTAATACAGACGGGTATTCGCATCCTAGTTATCCAACGCATGCCTCTGCCATATCACTTAGAATGCATCCTGGAGTATGTAACCAGCAGGAAACCCTACTTGCCTAACTTGACCCGTCAGATGGTTGTTACACAGAGCCATCCGAGATGCAAAAAGGCAGACACTTTCCAAAAACTAAGTGGCCGGTGATTGGCTGAACCATCCGTCAATCAAACTTTTAGCGAAGAACTAAAACATATTTTTCACTGAGAAAAGTCGTTGGTTTCTCGTCTTTTCAAGGAAGAAATTATCTCCAGTTCTGATAACTGATGCTAATGCAGCATCACGATAACCTCCATTGTTGTTCTGCACACACCTAAGCCACGCCCCTAGCTGCCAGTAGCTCCTCACAGGGCGCTGATTGGTCCATGCTCTGGCTTAACAAACACAAATGCTTTCTGATCCAGAGATTCTCATATGATCTTACGACATCCTGAGAATCCAGCTGCCGTGCAAAGTAACGACTTACCCATGATCTGAATAATGGCTATTGGACCATTAGAGTGCAATGAAAAAGAATAGAAAGAATTTTATGTTGCATTAATGTTTTGAATGTTGAACGGTGGAACATTCTTCGTTGCAGTGGGACAATGAAAAGAACATTTTTTTTTGTCATAATCTTAACTCAATGCCAAGTTGTATGAGTCAATATTTAAATGTATTTAAAAAAAGGAAAACAAGGAAAATGAATCATCCTCATACTGCAGAAAACACAATTGTTCTCACATTTTTGCTTTTGAATGTGTTTTGTTCTGCATTTTAATTGAAGAAGTGTAAATCGAATAGAGACATGAATATTAATGTTATTGCTTTGCTTTCTTAGTTTTTTTTAAGAGGTTGAAAATCAGGCACCTCTTGATACAGATGATTAAAGATGGTGCAATCATTTACCTGCCGCCTGAATATTCCTTTCATCTTTGTCTTATATGTTTAGCCTCCTCAGAAAAGAATCCTCACCTCATTATGAGAAAGGGCTTTTAGCTATGCTAATAAGGTTATTTGCATGCAAACCACTTGTCCTTGGAGAATTACAAAAATGTTCCACTGTACTGTAGTTTTACCACTACCCTCTATACTTGACTCTAATCTCATTTTTAAAAGCAGGAAGGAACACAATCTAACTGGAATACGTAATATCCAAACAAACATTAGCATAAATACAAAGAAAACAAGAATTGCAGTCAGATTGGAGCACATTGTCAGCAGTTAGAGAGACAGCAATGACTCTCGCAAACTGTCTCACCCGGGGGAATTCCCTGTGTCTTCATTATGGCTGTTGGACATATTCGAATATGTGAAGGGCGTTCATTAAGAAGTTCAGTGTGAAAGAATAATCTGGAAAGGTTATAGATTTAAATTCAAGCATAAAAATGTCATAGGAAATTGATAAGGACGAGTCAGAGGAAGCCTTTGAGGGAGAAGTGGAAAACACATGTTAGTCATCATGTTGACAGTGATGACGCAGCGGATTGGCTTTTATTAAAAATCCCTCCGTTTCCCTCCGCTGAGCTGCTGAAGTGTGAAGTTAGTTACCTTGTGCAGATTTAACCTTGTGAGGCCCAAACTAATTTGGAGCATTCCAATTTGTTTATCGCTGACTCGAGCTTGTGATCATTTAATGAATTTCTCCCCTCGCTCCATGACCAACTCAGCGGCGGGTTTGTCGAGGTTCCTACTGTCCTGAACGCAGCACGAGACGCGACGTCGCGTTGAGTGTTCACGGCTGAGTGGCTCTGCTCTTTGTGACTTGATTTCAACAACATCATGCTATGCATTGCAAAAAGCAGCCATAGTTCATGTCGGCTACGGGCATAACAGTGTTTCTGAATAGTCTATCACAAGGATCAGTATTTAAGGTTGTATTATAGGCAATAACTAATCAAAGCTTTATGTTTATGTTCAGAATTTTCTAATATTTTGGCATTGTTCCAAATGTTAACCAGAGGGAACTTCACTTCACTCAGAGCGGCTCGCTGAAAGGAAGCTCAATAAAAGGCCTTGCAGGAGCTCAGGCTGTACAACGGTTTACCCAGCAGACTGCCCATCTCTGCTCTGGTTCAATAGCATCCAGCGTGCCCCAATCTATTGGAACCTTTTATTGAAAAAGGGTTGCGACTGTCACAAATTCACATTACTGCCGGTATGAATAGTTTTGATTAGTTTTCCTGTCATTTATTCATGAAGCCCCCGGTGTGTAGAGGCCCTAATGATGTCCACAACAATGCCGGAATGTCCTCCACCAAGCTTCAGATTGGGGCCCTCATCTATCTTGTGGGCTGGGTCCAATCAAGAAGAGCGGGTGAATAAATGATACCTGCATGCATTGTAAGTGCAGGCTGGTGGGGAGCGTGGTGGAGAGAGGGCTGCTGGCTCAGGTTAATGAGGTGGTCTGGGAGTGTGGACCGGGTCCTGACTGCACTGTGTGTGAAGCTCTCTCTAGCCTGGGGGGGAGGACTGGTGAGACTTTCTTCGCCTCCGGCTGTGTATGCACCTTGAGTGTGTGTGTGTGTGTGTGTGTGTGTGTGTGTGTGTGTGTGTGTGTGTGTGTGTGTGTGTGTGTGTGTGTGTGTGTGTGTGTGTGTGTGTGTGTGTGTGTGTGTGTGTGTGTGTGTGTGTGTGTGATGTTGCCCTCAGGATGACACTAGTCTAAGCTTTGCTCTCTGTGTTTAATGTTGGCATTCGTGCATTAATATACATGTCTCTGTTTGCATTCATGCCCATTCCCAAGTGTGTGTGTGTGTGTGTGTGTGTCTGGTGGGGTGTTTGCGCTCTGATCTGTGTGTTTTCTGATTTCTGTGTTGAGTTGGACCACAGCATCGTGTACTCAGGGCCCCTCCCCCCTCTGCCCCAATCTCATTACCAGCGCCCCCTTCCCTCACCATTCTACCCAACGCCATCAAGGCCTCTCCTCCCGGTGTTTGCATTGTAAATCAGTCCTGACAATAAGGCCATGATTAGATCCTGCTCATATTCAGAAACACCTGATTTATTTATTCATCTTTCCCTCTCGCATGGGCATCGAGATGCATAATATCTGACCAAGGTGACACAGCCCACTTTCAAATGTTATTCATTGCATTCGCAGGTCAACCTCTTAACCAACAAACTCAAACAGGGCAGATTAAATGAGATTTTGATGGGAGGATGTGCAGAAAGGCTGTTCAGCTCAACCCCCATGCGTGTGCATGTGATACCAGATCTGGGATCAGAATGGGTGCTGCAATCCGTCACGGCATCAACAGTGGGAGAGTGAATCTCGCCTCGGGTGGAAACACTGTGATGAGATAATATTTATGAAAAAGCTTCAGGATTCTGAGAAGCGGATCAAATTGATCACAAAGTCAGACAAGCCTCTGCACTGTTGTTTGGGATTTTAAGAATTTGGCATTGTGTGTAATGGGCTAATTTTTCTCAGAATTACAGACGGTCTTTATGAAATTATTTCACACTTTTTTTTTTTTTTCAAGCTGTGGTTAATGAGAGCAAATGGACTATTGTGTGTTTGAGAGAGGCTTTTACCAGTTAGCTGGAAACAGCATGGAGATTTAGATGAAGAGTGTCTGAAGACGAGCTTGGTTGGTAATCAATATGAAACAAATGTTAAATATCAACAGGATTTATAATATTTTATATATGGGGTCTCCAGATGACAATGTTTAGAGTTGCTCTTCATCCCTCCGTTTTCCACACATGTAACTTCACCACCTCCAATAAAGAGCAGCTCACAGCTGCTGCCCAAGCTTTTCAATGGCACCCTGGAGTCTGGAGACGGGAGTCTAAGGACGCAGAGACAGGGGACACATGCTGTTATAATATTAGGACTTATTGCTCAAAATCACTGATTAATACTTTTTCTGACAGTGGCTCTAATACTCTGCCGTATTGATATAATTCTGCTTTTTGGTTTATCTCATTCTATCACTAATTGTCAGCTGTATTAGCACAATTATTGCTAGGAATAATTCAATACTGGCTGGATATTAATTGGGACACGTCCCAAACAGGAAACACAAAACCTGAATGAATAAATCAAAGAAAGGAAAAACAGGGCATATTATGACACAACAAACATTTATATACACTTTGATTCAGACTGAAATATGACACACAAGTTGATATAATCAATCAGGGTTCCCAGACAAAGAGCGCTCCTCATCCCTGACTTCTCTGGAAGCGTCAGCATGTGTGGGTTTGACAGAAATGTTTTGGCAGTGCCATGAAATTAGAAGCAAGTTGATAATGTTCCCCTCGAGGATGACATGTAATAACTCTGCTGGTCTTCGTCTGGCACCATTTGGCTGTTTAAGTATTTTTGGTTTATGACCAAATACCTGCAAAACTAATTACACTACCCACAAACTCAGCTGTGTGACAATGGCAACCATTAGTACGAAGTACCCGGTGGCCATCGGAAGAGGTAGAGGCCCCAAATTGTAGTGATTAAGGGTTTCAGAGGTCCCCCCCCCATCCCCATTAAGCACACGCCTCCTAAACATCACAGCTTTGGCTGGAGGATGTAATGGTTCTAGGCTGTCCTGTCTGTCCCCCTTCTGTCCTTCTACGTCTGTCTGAGAATGACATATCTCAGGAAGACCTGGAAGGGCATTTATTCAAAATCTTAAAGGTTTGTGTGACCTCAAAACATTTGTATTTTTGCCATAACTCAATAATTCCTATTCTAATCATGAGAAATTGACTTAAATATCAAATAGCATGAAATGAAGAGGCGATGATGAAAATAAGGCACTGCTGGGTTGGTTGTAATTCTAGTACGTTCATTCTGGCATGCAGGGTCCTAAACCTTCATCATGCCCTCCCCCAGTCTTAGAGTTGAGCTATGTTCAAGAGCGCTTTACGAATCAGAACACCCGTTTCCTGTGAGGCCTGGATCTACCTGTGTGTCTCAGCCGACCCTGGCACCTTCCTGTTCACCGCTTCGTTATTCTGATTTCACAATGTGTTGATAATTCCCCACGAAGGAGGGTCACATCCTTGTCTACAAGTCTGCTTTTAATGATGTGGCGCTAAAAGCCCTGCCGGGTCACCAGCTGGAGAGCCGGGCTGGTTCTCCTTGACCCCCTCTGTGTCGACAGTCACGAGGAGGATCAGCTCTCTTTTCATCGCCGTGGTTCATAGCATGAAGCATTCCCATCCCACGGTTGATAGAAGTTTAGCACCGTACAATGAATTCCCCCTCAAACCAAAGCAGACAAGGAAAAGCTTTGGACACGGTTGAAGTGTGGAGGCCAGAGGCAGTGATCACATCATACGTGACCAGATATGGATTTCCATCCCACCGCCGGTGGTAAACGGGGTGAAACTGCAGCTCTGCCACTGACTAACCTGACATCAATACAGCAGAGAGCCATTCCATGCCTGAGAATCGTTGGAAAATTGAATGCTGAATAGACACAGAATCCGATGAAAGGGTACCACTGCCTCCAATCCAAAGTCGCACAACCCTTTGATGTTTGTTGGAATAATTTTATGCCTACTTCTCATTTTCCATTTTATGCTTGCTTTTGAATTTTGATTGCGACTACAGGCACTTTTCAATTGATATGCATTATGAACTGTAATAATTCAAAGGCCTTTGTTGAGGAACAAACATGTCATGTGTCCTCAAAATGAATTTCACCACTTATTGTGTGAGCGTATGGCGTCGGCGAGTTCAGAGAGAGCGGCTGCCAGGCGATTACCGTGGAGTCAGTTTCGTGGCACCAGATTTTTATTTTGCGTGTTTAATTTTACGGTTAAATTAAGCGTCTTGTCTGTTGGTGTTGTTGCAGTGTCTTCTATGTACATTCACGCTTCAGCGGCCGTTGCATGGCATGTGTTGGTGCTCATATTATATCCCCGTGTGTGCATACAGTATTTATGGACGCACGATTGCCTGATCAAATTTGGCGTTTGGTGGCCCGTTCCTTGGAGGGCTCGGCGAAACTTGAGAGGATGCCTAAAATACAGTGCAGTAATTGGAATTGCTTTATCTTCAGTCTCATCAATTAATGTGCAATTTTCCATTTAATCACTAACACGCTCGCTGCATTTGCAATTAAAATGAGGGCTGATAACAGGGAAGATGCCTCTCAGCTGATAGCGGTTGGAATGAGAACAGAAACCAGGAGACGCAATCAGTACACCAAAATGACTCGCGGAGACATGCACATGGCACACCAACAAGCGTGAACACACACAGTGCAAACAGTCACACACACACACACACACACACACACACACACACACACACACACACACACACACACACAGAGCACAGTATGACGTGATAAAACATGCAGATTTGCAGCTAAAACCACAATTTACAACTTGCCAAAGATGAAAATGAACCAGCATTTCACATCCACGTGTTGGCGGTGAGTTCGGTTGCCACTCAAAGCCCGCACCGGCCTCAGCCAGTCGCCTCGTCTCTCACAGGGAAGTCACAGGCATTGCCAGGGCCGGCGTCTCAGTGGATGGAGCTCGGCGGCGGGGGCATCTGTCACGTATTGTTCTGCGTCTGAAGAGAGGGATGTTTGCTTCTCTTCCGGTTTGGCAGCAGGAGCCTGAAGACTACTCCAACACCGTCTTGTTGTCTGAGGAGCTCGGGCCTCAACACGCAGTTGTGTGAAACTATGAGAGCAGGACCACGACCCACGACCTTATCATGATTCTGTTGGATTTTAAGACTCATTTGTAAGTTACTGAACATTACTACCAAACTGATTCCCAGAAATGAAACATTTGTTTTTCAAAGTTTCTTTAAATATTTGTCAGTTATTTTTCCGTATCCACATGAAGCACTCTTCACGTCACATTAACTGCTTGTTAACTGCATGACACATTAATCAGAGCACAGCAGGCGAAATATGACTGGTTGCAGATCAGTTTGAACCGAATACTCTCTGGTCTCGCTGAGTTCAACGCACGAGTGCACAGAATGCGTCAGCATCAACAACCACGACTGTCCTCGACAAAAGAAATTCTTTATCGACTAACACTCACACGATTAGCTTTACTAATCAATTGGTTGATTTTAATCGACAGTTCTGAGGTCACGTCCACCGATGGCATCGCTGCTCACCTGTCTCCTCCTCTCTGAGCGGTGCCATTGTCTCGGGTTATTAAGTGTGGCGCTGCCAGCAAGGGCTCATAGCCCTTGCAGCAGCCCAACTTTATGTTCTCATGCGGGCTTCTTTATTTATTATTCCATATCTGCCTAAACTTTGGACCACTAAGGCTCCCGGAGCGTTGCCAGCACATGCGTACAAAATACATCAAAACGAGCGGCCTGATCGGGAATCGTGTGCTATGACCCTGCTAAGAGATTCGACCGGCGGTTTTCCCGAAAAATGCAAAAAACGGCGAGAAATTGTCCCATCCGCTTACATCCGCTTACTCCAACGCTGCTCTTAAGTCCATCACAAATACAGAAATGACTCCTCAATAACCTCAACAACACATCTCACTACCGGTAATATATATATTGCAACGTCTTACGGCAGTAGGCGCCACACTTTCAAAATTTCTTGCGAAATTTTCTAGTTCCATCTACTCCTCGCTCGTCACAGGCTGCTCGGAGGAGAGATGGAGAGTTCGTTGCATTCGGGGAGATTTTAATAGCAGCGGGGCTAATCATTTAGCAGCAGTGCTACATGCTGCTGTGTGCAGGGGAAACACTGCAGCCGTAGAGCTGTAACTGATACAGCACATTGTGATGATCTCTGTAAAGGAGGAGAGACATTTGGGTCCTTCATGATCTAATATTGTCATATTGCACGCTGATGTGTACACACACACACACACACAAACAAACAAACAAACAAACACACACGCACATTACTGTTCCCATGGTATTCATGTAGTATTTGATGGTATATTTCATTTTGTATGATATCAGTAAATGATCTTCATTTTATAGTGTTTCTGAGATCCTTGAATGGCCATTGTTGGATTATTAAAGTCCTCTTTCATCAGTCCATAACTCACCACCTTGTCACATACTGCAAATCCTGGGCTTTAGTGGTCCGGCAGATTTACTGCACATCTTTATTTCCTGAAGCGGTAGCTCAGAGATTTCTCCCGGATGTTCCAGTTGCATTTCACTGGTTCACAGCCGAGCGTGTCCCTCCACGTCAATACCTCGCAGTTCGAGTGCACCGGTCTATTGGGACGGCTGCCTGCCTTTCATGGCCCCACAAGGCTCAATGATATCTCCAATAAGCCCAGGGGCTCAAGGTGCCCAGCCAACATTTGGACCGTGATGTCCTGGTTGACACATCTTTAATAAAAGGTTAAAACGGTTTATTTTCATGAATAAAATATTTGTATTCAGTTTACCCCTCAACATTTATCAAAACACCCCCCACCCTCAGGTCAAACAGTTAATTTACAGCATATTTCCATGCAGCGTGTACACATAGGTTATATGTAGCTTCAGAATGGAACCCCCGCTGAACTTGCCTATAGTAGGATTGGGGCGATGGCAGGGGGTCTGTGTGTGTGTGTGTGTGTGTGTGTGTGTGTGTGTGTGTGTGTGTGTGTGTGTGTGTGTGTGTGTGTGTGTGTGTGTGTGTGTGTGTGTGTGTGTGTGTGTGTGTGTGTGTGTGTGTGTGTGTGTGTGTGTGTGTGTGTGTGTGTGTGTGTGTGTGTGTGTGTGTGTGTGTGTGTGTGTGTGTGTGTGTGTGTGTGTGTGTGTGTGAGATATACCCCTGAACCAATTAGCTCCTTTAGTGGGGGTGGACGCGATGGTTACAGCGGTGTTCCACAGGGTACCGCCCTCAGCCCTGTGGGGCCCCGGCCAATAGCAATTAGGCCGCCAACAAGAGCCCTAATTAGCCCTCTTGATTGGCTCGGTTGCGGCGCAACAACAACATCCGCAGCCAACACTTAGCACCGACCAAGGTGACTCCTGCTCTAAAAGCCAGCTGTACTGTAATTCGTAAACAAGCATGGCAGTTGGTAATTGGTAAACAAGTGGTCGGGTTTGTTTGCGGCGTCATTACGAGCCCGCTGTTTTGTAAAGTATTTCTGTAAGAAAGGGCTCCGTGATTGAGTCTGCTTTGTTTTCTCTGCTCGGCATCACTCAGTATTAATGCATCACGCCGACTGTCGGCTCCATGCAACACTTGCAGAGGAGACGCAGCAAAGAAATGCATAATAAAGGGAGAAGGGGGAAGAGAAGAGTGACAGTTATTATTTAATCACAGCAACACCTGGTGGCTGCTGCTGTAATAGACTTCACAGTCACTGCATGCACTGGATTTATGTTGCCCTTCTTTTTGTCTCTTCCCCAGTCTAAATGTGAAGCTATCCCATGATGCAACATGCGTCCCCAGCACCTGCAGTGACAATGATGGCCACCCAGAGCGTTCCTCCACCATCGTACCAGGAGAGCCAACAGGTCAGAGGCTTCAGCACAATGTTTAGCTCGTGGTAGCGCCCCAGAGTGAACGTTAAAGGCCCAGAGGGCTATAATGCTCATAGTCTCACAGGGAGGGATGGGGTCCAGCACAGAAATAGGCTTTTCTGTCAAAGTTACAACTACCTTGATAGTGTGTAATTTGTGCTCTTTATACTGGGTTGAAGTGGGCGGGGCTCAGGTGGAAACAGGTGATTTCATATATTCTTGTTCATCAGTCAGACTCAAGCTCAAAGTCAGAATCCTTATCTTATGACAAACCATTAATTTAAGCAGATTAGCATTAAGTTTCCCCCAAAACCTTAACATTAATTATTGCTCATTTAGTCATGATTATTTATATGCAGTGCTAATTAAAAATAACAACACATTTTCAGGTGATTCAAATTACTTTTTTTATTTTTTTATTCTAGGAATGTGTTCGTGGGAGGTATTACATTGCATATACTATATAGACTCTATGGTAGTATTTAAATATTATTTACAACAGTATATATAAGCATGATAATAAGACTTACTTTGTATGATTCCCATACTTATGTGTTATCTGCTGTGTAATCTGCTATATAATTATACTTCTGAGCACTAATAAATATTAATAATGCTTTATAAAAATATATATAACTCACAACAAAGCATGTTATAATGACAAATACGGTCAAGTGTTATAATACTTAATAATTGCTGCTGAGAAGCATAGTGTAATTCCCATACTAAATAACATAATATATTATAATCACTTTTATAATTTATTATAATGTGATTATAAGTTATTCTAAGTGGTCATTGTTTGCTTTATTTCAAAATAAAATTGTTTCCAACGTTTTATTTTTTTGATGTAACAGATGTTTTCATTCTGGTTTACCTCTGACCAACACACTGTTAGAACACTCTAATACAGATCTAAAACAGAAGTCTCTACAGGAACATTAAAATGATTTTTCATCAGGATTAATTTCATTTAATAATTAAGACAAGAGCGATACATACTGTATGTCAAAGTGAGGGGATAAGAGGTCAAGCCCCGGCCTGCCGTGTCCCACACAACACGTGATGCCTCCAACAGGTCATCTTAATTACCCCAGCCCTAACTTGCTGTGTGTAGCACCGCAGACAGGGGGGGGGCGGGCGGACGGGCGGGTTCACCCGACCGCCTAAACCCTCCTCTTCGTCCACACCACCTCTGTCTGCTTTCGCCCGGAGGATTAGTGCCGTGGGAGAGCTCCCGAGCTGCAGTCTGCACGCTCTGCAAATGCAAATGAGAGCTAGTTAAGTGTGAAGAAGCTAATTTATTTCCCATTTGGTGCTGGGATTAAGACTTGAAGCTTCCTCCAACCCCCACCAAAAGAAACAGGGCTGGGGGTTGTTAGACTCATTTCCTCAGAGAGAACGACTGAGAGGCGGAAGTGGAGTGGAGAGGGATGCAGAAGACAATGGATTGTGTTCATAAAGCATGTCACCCTACAAATAACGGCAAAAGAGCAGATTGTGCAATGATAGATGAAGGGTGCTGTATTACAGTGTGTGTGGTTCAGCAGGAGAGCCAGTTGTGAACATATTGCTAATTGAATATTTATCATCTAACAGGAATCTATAGAAGACCTGAGCATGCCTTGTTCAATTACTGGATCTGTCCTATCTCATTCATGTTGCTTAACAGCTTCATTACGAGGCGACTGATGTCAGGCAACAATGATTCACTCCAGCTACATCCTCATTGCTAGTCCGGCGGCGTCAGAGGATGTTGCCCCTTATTGCTTTTGAAAAGTGATTACAAAAGGACTTGGACCTCACAAGCAGCTCGATCACTACGAGAAGTAGCAGAAGTCCATGTGAAGACTTGACATCGTTGATAAAGCTGTTATTTCAATCATGTGGTTTTCACGTTTGGCCTGATTGACAGGGGCAGCGGGTTCGGCCTTCTATTAGTAGCAGGAAACCAAAGTATCTATTTCATTGGGTGCAATGAATTCCCATTTCATTAAATTTTTTCAAAATGTTGTTACTACCACGCGCCGAAATGGCCGATTCTTCTGAGCTTTTGCACCGTAAAACCAGTCACGCTGTGCTTTATTCAAAATGTTCACAAATGGCAAACTTTATTACTCTCAACGTTGACAAAGGCAGCGAAGAACAGAGCCACTCCTTTCGTTCATATTTTTCACAATAAATGCCGTAGACAGATACAGTCCACCGCCTAACTGTTTCCCAGAGGGAACTCAAGTTCACCTCGAACATTTGACTCAAAGGAAAGTCAATGACACATCTGACATCTGTAGCTGAGACTACAGCTGTTTAGCTTTGGGTCAATGGGATCCTTCCTACACACATATATTCAAACCTTGAATTGAAAAAGAGCTGTTTTAATCTGAAATAACTCCAGACACGTATTTAACATGTTCATGTTGTTTATTGGTCACATCCCTGGTGTGTAAACGCCTTTTAAAGCTAAAGAACCAACCTGGAAAGCACCTGAACAGTAACTACGGATTCACTAGTTTGAATGCAACGTTCACTTTGTCGTTGTTTTCTGTGTCCCCAGATGACGGGCACCACTCAGCAGAACTCCAAGACCCCACAGGTCCATATCCCAGCAGCCTCTGCAGCAGGAAATACCTCTGTCAGCGTGACCCTTGACCCCCAGGCCCAGCTTGAGTCTGACAAGAGGGCCGTTTACAGGTTGGTTCAATCTCCCCTGAGAGTTTGTGTGTCATTATCTCTCTGTCCTGGGTGAATGAGGCCATTCACTTTGCTTTTTGGTGAATAGGCGAGCCCTTCCCGTCTCTCCTCTTTGAAATGATTATTGCATTTTCTCTCTAGCCTTGTACAAAAAACTTTATTAAATTGACTTGATGTGCTACTTGCTGATGAAGGCCACAAGTACTGGTGTTGTCTTTAATTAATATGTTCCCTTAAACAAGCCCTGACTTAACCGCTTTAAAAAATAACTGTACTTGAAGTGCCTCCTTCAATTTTCACTTATCTTCGTTCATAAACCAAAGAGCACCTTCAGTAAAGGCTTTCACTCATCAAAGGCGAGCAGAAGCACTCTCAATTGACTTTTCTTTGAATTTAATAAATTGACTTTGAAGTAAGCATTTGATATGCTGGCAGTGGTCGGGCTGTTTCTCTGACTCCTGCATAGTGTGGACTGGGAGAGGCTGCAGCCTCTTGTGACTGATTATTGGTACGAGCCAATAAAGGAGTGGATACATGAACGAATGCTTTTTAATGCTTTCCCGTCATTGTACTGGGCAACACGTTGTAGCTCCTAACTCGTCCCAAACAGACGCTTGGTCAGGCCGGCACTTCCATCTATGGCGCTCTACCAACCCCTTCGCTCAGAACAGGTCTATTTCTTCTCATTACATGCATACCACTTTTTAAAATAAACTTCCATCTGCACAGGTAGCTGCTCACTTGAATTCAGAAAAAAATTGGGTTCAAATAAGTTTGTTGTGTTGCGGAACATGGCGTAACCTACATAAACTAAGTATGCTACACTACATCAATTAAATGTTGACACAGAATAAGTCAGACTTTTGGTTTCACACATGAACAGCCGTCCGGTGTCCACCTGGACCCCCTCCCAACCTGACTTCATATCTATATCAACATATGTCACTTGACTTTCTGTAACCACGCCATGCAGAGCATCATATAGGGCAGGGACACGCACCAAGCGAGGGTACTTGACAACGTGGGAGTGAGAACGGGCCGTATTGGGCTACAAAAACTCAAGAGGGACAAAGGAAACCAAAAGAAACACATTTAAAGCAAGAAATGTCCATCTGGCGAACAGAGTTGTTTTGTGTAACGTGCTTAAATTGTAAAACACAATTTATTTCTCTTTCACGCCAACAGTCATTTTCAAAGGTAAGCACCAATCTCCAAGTGGTAAAGACTTTATTTTGGACTCAAGGTCAAGTCCAAATATAGATATGAACCATACTGAGTGTGGCCAATGCACTTTTATGAATATATTTAAGTGTAAAATCAATACATTTGAACCATCGTCATGTGGAGGCACTGTGGATTTTTTGGAAATAATGCATGTTCATGCTCAAACTAATTCCGTCAAGGGATAGCGTGTAGGGTGCAGATTCAAGTGAACGACCCTCCGCTCACTCAGGACTGTGATGTGAGGTCCTCTCTCAGAGGCCTCTATCACCGTAATAACAACATCAAACACTGTTGTAGGAGCACAGGAAGTCAGCCGGCAGCTGCGGTACCACCCTTCTGCAGTCCGAGGCTCGCGTCACCGCAGTTTCACAAGCGTGTGGGAAAACTACGGTGGCCTTCAGGTGACGAAAAAACGTGAAAGGCTCTCTCTTGCCTCGTTCTAAGTTAACGAAAACACAACGATTCTTAGTGTCAGGCGATTTATACACTTAGTTTTTCATACTTAATTCCATTTCTGCTAAGTGATCCTGTAGTGCCCCCGTTGCCTAGTCAACCCTAAGACTACTTAGTTGCTCCTCTGCTATTGTTCCGACGTGTTTCATTGATGACAATGTCCAGGTGTAATGTCCAGTTTGTTTATTGATCCATTGCGTGTATTTATACAAAACTAAATCATAAACAATGTCGGCACAACTTAGGTGCATATACTTAAAATAATAAAATAAACCATAAACATTTCTACCTCTGTTACTGTATCGTCACCAGTTCTATCACGGTCGAAAAACTGTTTGCTACTACAAAACACCTGGCCCCAATGCCTCTCCTGATTATGTAGGCCTCAACATCAATTATAAGTCGGCCTTACGCCACCTGGTGGTGGGAGGTCCAAATGATGAAACCTCATGAAATGTCTCAGATCCCTTGAACTGCTGCTCACTGTTCCTTTGTGTAAACCTTCAGATTAAGTTACACTGAGCTCTGAGTAGCATTGTGAAATATTATCACGCTGAGGTGTAGATAGGCTTTTGGCTTTTTCTTCTTCTCTTTTGTCACCCTTATTTTAGGTTGTTTACAGATCAGCCCACAGACATGTGTTCCACACTGTATTCTTTCATTTACCATGTAGAAGCCCTGCAAGGCACCACCTTGTTAGGAGTGGGAAATAAGCAAGAAAATCACTGCTGGGTGAAACCCAAAACTCTAGTACAAAAAAAAAATCACTCTTCACTCAGCTTATCACTAGAATATTGATGCACCCTTTATAATGAGCTTGTATTATCTATTTATGAAATAAATTATTCAAAATACAGACATTTTTAATCGGCAGCAAACCAACAACTTACTGGATTTGTTGAGTGGAAGGAGTCGCCAGGCGGCCCAGCAGCCTGTCCTGTGACGGTGACACTGCACACTGTGCCGGGTCCGTCTGTCCCAGCACCGCGGGTCCCACCCGCGGGTCTCCACCGCTGCTGTTTGAGGAGGTGCGGGGCCCCCGTGCTCAGGCCTGAGGCGAGCTGCTGTAAACTGGCTCCTCTGAGATGCACGCTGCCTTTGATGTGAGCAGCCATGTTTGGAGCAGCTCCGGGTAGTGGTGGTGGTGGGGGAAGGGGAGGGGTGTCTCAGTCCAAATCAACCCCTCTTCCCCTTCCACATGGGCTTTCTGGATCTCCACTTTCCTCCTTTTCCTTCCCTAAACCACACACACACACACACACACACAAAGCAAGAACAGAGGAAGCTCACAGTAGCAGCTAAATACAACCAGAATGTTTGCAGCACAGATATAGACCTTATTATTCATAAGTTCATTTTAATATGGTTTCTCTTGGTGTCTTCTAGAGGGAATACATTAATGTTAATAATGCTCTTGTGCTTTATTAGCATCTTGATTGGCCTCTATAAGATACAGGGTCTGTCTCCTTTCTTGGGTCTGTTGGTTGATGTAAAACAGTTTGAAACATGCACATGGTGGACCTGCAGCAGTGGGTATTGATTGGGTGGTGTGTGGCAGTGATGAAGGCTGGAGCTACACTCAGGACACAGTTAGCTTAGCATAAAGACTGACATCAGGGCCACACAGCTAGCCTAGCAGAGTGGGGGGAAAAGGTCCTGCAATACCTCTAACAGTCACTATCCCACGTGTGTAACTTAGACCTATGCAGAAATGCAAAATAAGAATGTATGGCAGTGTTAGGCCAATGACGAGGTTTTCTTTTAGTTTGCATTACAACCTTTGACGTGAGTTTTAAAAGTAAATGTCCTATGGGTAAAAATATCAATACCGATGCTCTGGCAGTAGACATGACCTATCATCTAATAATAATCAATGCGCCCGTGTGAGATGAGGAATGCAAACCGATGTCCTCATTCATTTCAGTCATTCAGTGCAAGTTTAATATACCTCCAAGATACATGCTAAATGGACTGTACTTGAATAGCTCTTCTCTAGTCACCTGACCACTCAAAGCTCTTTCACACTACGTGTCATCTTCACCCATTCATACACTGATGGGAGGAGCTAAGGTGCCACCGGCTCATCAGGAGTAGCTAACATTTAGACACAGCTGCGGGAGACATTTGGGGTTAAGTGTCCTGCCCAAGGACACATCAACATGGGCTAGTGGAGCCGGGGATCAAACCCCCGATCCTCTGATTGAAGGACTGGCCTATTCTACCACTGAGTCACAGTCGCCCAGAAAACAGCACAGATACATGTGCAATATAATCCGTTTCAATGAAACCAGTAACTAGGGATGCACCGATATCGGTATCGGGGCCGATACTGCGTTAAAATACTCTTACTCGTATCGGTTTCAATTGCCGATACCAAGAACCGATACCACTCAACAGTATTTCGCTACAACAAACTGGTCGCGCTTTGTGGAGAAAAAGATTTGTTGTCCTACCTGACTTCAACGTCTAGGGCAGGGGTCGGCAACCCGTGATCCAGAGCCGCATACGGCTCTTTCATCGCTCTCTTGCGGCTCTTGCAGCAAGGTGTGTAGAGTAATGGTGCGTTCACATCCAACGCGACGGAAAATTACTGCCGTTCCGCCGGTTTGAATCAAACTGTTGCTGATCCGCCAGAAGTAGCGCTGGCAGCGGCCACATTCAGACGCTGTTGTGCGGCTACGGATGATATTATTGTAGCCGAGTGTCTGTTGTGTGTCTATATTTGTAATTCTAATAAAATGAAAACACGCTGCAGGGTAACTTGAACCACTTTTTTATCTCCTTCACACACGTATATCCCACAATTCCACTCCTCTTTTCCTTTCCGTTTCTCCCTCCACAATAAAAGCACCGGAAACATAACTTGGAACACAGCTTCCTATATAATTGCTCGATCCCTAATATTATCGCTTACATTATGAACCCGGACACGGGGCGTTTTATGGTCCGACATTAGAGGGACTTCCACAAGACGTTTAAAGCTTGGGATAGCCTTCGGTTAATTTTGTACTATAGGCTTGACATAATCTGCAGAGGATAAAATAAAATCTGCCTCCAAATGAATTGCACTTTCATGGAGACCAAATCTAAGAAGTATCGGTATCGGCAAGTACACAAATAAAAATACTCATACTCGTATCGGTTTGTAAAAAGTGGTATCGTTGCATCCCTACCAGTAACCCTTGAACTCCAACATGGTTTAATTGCACAGCTTTGCCTGCTTGACTGAGAATGACACGGCGTGAACATCATTTCAATACATGACTTTCAAGGTGCTCAGACCTGATCAGAACTGCACTCTTCACACTACACACCTTACTTCTTGTAAACGACAGTTTGAAGGTGTCGTGCTTTTCGTATGACTGACCGACGACGGGGGGGTCACTCACTACAAAGGTGCCATTTGCCTCCAAACTAGGTTTAGTCATGGAAACACGGCAGAAGAGACAATGGGTAGCCATGCATGTTGATGTTGTGGAAGGCTCACGTGTCCACGTAATAGCCTCTTTCCCCTCATCTTTACTATTCCTTCCAGGTAGATCAGTCATTGTGTTATGTCCTCAGTGTATTCATGCAAACAACCAACGGCCAAGGTGCAACAGCACACACTATGTGTTTAGTCTTTTCATCTCATTGAAGCTGTCACATATTTTCTTTAAGACTCAACAATTGAATTGGTAGGAACAATTGTATGTTGGACAGAGCCATGCTAGCTGTTACCCCCTGCTTCCAGTCTTGATGCTAAGCTAGGCTAACCACATCCTGATTCCAGGTCTGTACTTAACACACAATCATGAAATTGACATAACATTTAACTAAAGACTGGTTTCTTTATAAATCCCAGGTACTGTATGAGATACAGTGGCGACTGTGGCTCAGTGGTTAGCAGGTCCGACTTTCAATCAGAGGATCGGTGGTTCAAACCCCTGGCTCAGCCAGTCCGTGTTGTTGTGTCCTTGAGCAAGACACTTAACCCTAATTGCTCACTGTTGCTGTGTCTACGGTTTACTGTATAGCACATAAGTCGCTTTGGATAAAGGCGTCAGCTAAATGAAATGTAATGTAATCTCTCATTCACTGTTCATACTTATCCTACAACATTCTATACATTGTAGAGGAGTTAAAACACAGCACTGATTGATCAGAGGGAATCTTCACTAGTGTGAACCATTTAATGAGGATGCGTTGATCAGTTAGTTAAACGATTCAGCATCAGCATTTTAGTATTAGCACTTTTACAAATCCCTTTGAACCGTCCCATTTTCTTTTACAGGCAAATGTCGCTGTTTATTATCAGTGTCTTTATGTGACACAATAGGATGGGAATAAAATAAGTTGCTTGGCGGTTAAATGGCGCTGTGGAGAACGTGGAGCCTGCTGAGTCTGTGAATGTGTAGGATGGCCAATTAAAATGTTGTGATCAACAGTGAGGCAGCGCTGAGGATTCACCAGCATGTGCTGCTAAAATATGATTATTTGTAGCTCTTAAGTGAAAATCCTTGCTGTTCCGTACCCGGAGGAGGCAGAGCGTGTTAGAACTTTTGGAATTATTTTTTTGTCCATGCAAAGAGCTAATGACTAAACGCACCTTGTTACCTTATTATAATCACAATTAAATTTGACTTCACAAGTCACCGTCTCCCACAGTGAGTCAAATTATGCAAAAAGGACAACAAAAAAACACAAATAGCACTCTTTTTTTTATAATAGAAGTCTGATCTGCCAGAGTTCCTGCCTCTACACAGTGCTCATATGGGGGCTGTAGACTCTTTGAAATGAGAAAAGCAGAGAGAATCAGCTCCTCTGCCATTTTTCTTTAATTATTTTGCTCAGGAATTCTGTGTGGGCTTTAATGTTTCTCCTTACTAATTGCTAGAATGCCAACTTTATGAGGAGATGTGTGGTTTCCTCTCTCTCCCTCTCTCTGTCTCTGTGCCTACTTGGTTATTAGCAGCGGAGTAAATGTGTGATAGGGTAATTAGCCTAATGAGTTGTGGCATTTCCAATAAAGATCCTTCTGGATTCTGTGCATCTTATTAAAAAGCCGGTGAGGCTTTTGTTTTTGTAGGTTGCAAATGTAGCGTTCTCAGCTGATGGAAGCGGATTCGGCTCAGAAATGGAAACGAGCACTTAATTGAAAGAGACATCATACCAGTCAGAAATGTCCTTGTGATGCTTGGAAACAACTCGGGCCGAGGAGCTGTGTTTACCAGAATGAGCTGTTTTAAGGTCACGCTTTGAGTTCTGCCGTTTGTTTAGAGTTAACTGTTCGCTTGCTTTGCATGTAGAGAACTTAGAGAACCAGTGATAACCAGTCAGACAAGTGTGTTTCTCACAGGCGGTGCTAAGACCTTGGCAGACAGGGGCCACGACGAATACACAACACTAAAATCACCTGTGAATATTATTGGGTCCGGGGCTCTTGTTGTGAAAGGTAAGAATGGAAAGCAGAGGATCTGGATCTTGTAGTTGTATAAATATAAGCATAACTCGACTTGTTCGGTCGCATGTGATTGGTTGATGCCTTTATTCGTGTTCTGAAAGCTCAGAAAAATCATTCTTATCACGAAAACAAATCATGGAGCTTCTTCGCCCTGTAATATTTGTGTTTTGTGTGAAAGTACTCAAGACAACAGTTTGAACAAATATAACGGCATGCAAATTAATCAGTAAAGGCCTTTTTATTTGCTGGTGCCAGAAAGCGCCACATTCACCACATTTCTACGGTCTACACACTCGGGCTGTGTATTGGCATGTACCTCACGATATGATACATATATCACGATACCATATATTGCGATACCATATATTGCGATACCATATATTGCAATACAATATATATATATGTGATATATATATATATGTGATATATATATATATATATATATATATATATATATATATATATATATATATATATATATATATATATATATATATATATATATATATCACATAGCGCCGCTCTACAGTATATAGCCGCTTGCTGGTGAGACGCCATGTTGTGATTTTGGCCAGATCATGTGACCGGCCGGGAGTCACTGGCCTTAGCTTTTAAAGGAAATAGGGAGCGACATCTAGCGTTACTAGGAGGAGGCTGTTTAACACACACAGGTGTTTGAGGCAATCTAAAGGACATTTTAAATACGTTTAAAACCATATATATATAGAGAGAGAGTTATATCCTGAATTATCCAGAGGAATAGACACCATCTGTTCTGCAGATGCATTATTTACAGGAACCTGTTTATCAAACATATTGAACTGTTCTTAAAAGGCCGTTGTTGATGATTTGTAACACACTGGATCAGGAAGTGAAGGCAAACAGGACTCAAATGTGATTAATTCTGTGTTTTGACAGAGGTGGGATCCTGTTTCAAAGCTCCGTGTGGTGCACATTACCATTCAGCCCCTCCATAGAGGGTCTTTGCTGAAAGCCTCTCTCATGCTGGTCAGCCTGGGTGTTTAGCATTGAGACTGGGTCTAAGGGTTTGTGTGTGCATTTGAGGGAAGGTTTACATGCCGTCACGCTGACAGTCGCAGAACTCCAAGACGTACGGGAACTTATCCAGCCTCGGGTGTGTTTGTGCTTGTTTGTGCGCTCGTCATTATTGGCGTGAACATTTGAAGACCTCATGTCGTACACGACAGGAGGGAGTGCGTTTAATTTGCCACGTCCAAAGGATGCCGTCGGCCACATTTATCCCCGCCTGTGTGTTTGTCTGCCTCTGTAATGCACCATAAAGTCTGTTTATCCTCGCCTCCACGATGCATCAATGCACCCTCGACCGCGCGCTGTTTTTTTCCAGCGGCGCAGAGACTCGCCGTCTGACTGGCTTAAAACAGGCTGTGCCTCCTCCATTTAGCAGGTCAGCGTGTGCTGGTGAACGCAGGAAACTGTGTCAGAGCTCAAGTGGTTTTATTGGCTGTTTCTGTCAGATACCCATTTTTATGAGTTTCCTCACCGCTTGAGTTTGGCTGAGAAAGGAAGTCCACAATGTTCTTTTCTTTTTTACTTGGGCAGATTTAGTAATCTGTGTTATCTCTCCTTGGCACAGGAGTGGCCCATAGCAAACGCAGAACAGAAACAACTCCATTTGGACTTCACAGCCTTCAAGTAATGCCCTCTGGGAACAGTTTTATCTTCATTTCTTTCTTTCTTTGAACCTTGGCAAGATGCAAAATCTATAAAGATGATTAACTTTCAACATCCCTGACTGATTACCTAATACAATGGTGTTTCTGTATATAGCCCAAATTCTGCCCTCGGGTCTATGTCTTCTATACATTTATGTTTGTATTAGTGCAATGGGACATCGTACTAAAGGGTGACAAATTAAACATTGACAAAAGAAAATGTGCAGACAATAACACAAAACAACACAGCAATGTAGACAAACTAATATTTTACTTTGTTACATATTTTTTCTTAGTTTTTTTTAGTGGTGGAACGACTTATATATTTCAAGATTAGTGCTATATGTCTATGAAAGTGTGTTGTATATTTGTGTATCCGTGACCAGGGGTATGTGTGCGGAGGAAGAGGTGGAGAGAGGAAGTAGAGAGGAATAAATAAAAAAAAGAGTGGGGAGGAGTGGGGAGACACCTTTAAGGGTGGTACTGGTCCATTGGAAATGTTTTTTCATTTCTTTTATTGATTTAAAGGATTGTAATGAATGGAAAGAGAGAAAAAAGAGCAAAGTTGTAGCAATGACAATAATGTGAAGTATAATGAATGTAGTGATCTTGGTAGAAAGGTTTTGTAACAGGTGTGTGTGTGTGTGTGTGTGTGTGTGTGTGTGTGTGTGTGTGTGTGTGTGTGTGTGTGTGTGTGTGTGTGTGTGTGTGTGTGTGTGTGTGTGTGTGTGTGTGTGTGTGTGTGTGTGTGTGTGTGTGTGTGTGTGTGTGTGTGTGTGTGTGTGTGTGTGTGTGTGTGTGTGTGTGTGTGTGTGTGTGTGTGTGTGTGTGTGTGTGTGTGTGTGTGTGTGTGTGTGTGGTGTTGGGAGAGATTTTGTACAAACCACAGACTAGAAGGAAGCCTCAGAGAAACAGAATCTTGAGTGAAGTTCTGGACCAAGCATGAGAATGAAAAGGTTTAAAAAGGAGACAAGATTTATTCAGATAATGCCGGGGGTTCTTTTGTGTGTGTGTGGGTGTGAACCCCCACCTCCCACACAGAACCGCACACAGGGTGTGCTTCAGACATGTGGCCTGGGGAAACAGGGGCCTTATAGGGAGCACACGCAGCAGGACTCCTCAACAAACTGGCTTCTAATACACGGGGCTACAGCGGGCCTGATTAGGCTGGCAAACAGTGGGGAGCAGAGAGAGTGAGAGACCTCCATCTCTCTCTCTCTCCAACACACACACACACAGTCCACATAAACACATACCTTCAAACCCCACCCCCACCTCATTCTGTACCCCCTTGGTGGCCTGCCAGGTTATTACGGAAGCAGGAAAACATGACTTATTCCGTAGACGTCTGCTTTGATTTGAGCTGTTTTTTATGCACAGCTCTGCATCTGCAGCTTTAACATTTTTCATTGGCAGGAGAAAACCAGATAACTCCTGCTGGCATTGGAAGTTCATTGACCTTTTTCTCAGTAGTTAGCAGAAAATGGGCCATTTAGTAGCTGTTGTGAAGCTTTTGATTGTATAACACAATGAAGTTGCACATGCGATAGAGTTGTACAATAGATGTTTAAATGTTTAATTTTTCCTGGCTCTCTATTATGAGTACTGTGTTATCCTGCTTCCATTTTTTCTTTTTTTTCTGTTTTCCAGTAGAACTTGGACTGTTGAGGTATTAGGTGGGACTATTCTAGAGTCATGATGGATATATAATTTTTTATTTATTTTACGTTTTCGTGAATAATCACCTGGTGCAATCTGAAAACACCCCACTAGATGCTGCCAAATCCTACACACTGGCCCTTTAAACGGCTAGAATCAATATATTTGTAAAAACAAAGGCAAGGCAAGTTTATTTGTATAGCACATTTCAACACAAGGCGATTCAAAGTGCTTCACATACAACCATTAAAAGCATAAAAACACAATCCAAAATAAAAGATTTAAGAACATTCATTAAAACAATAAAAAACAGTTAAAAAGCAAAAATAGATAGATACAGAATTGAATAAAAGCTGCAGTGCAGTTTAAGATATAAAATGCAGTAGTAAGATGCAGAATCTGGTTTAATTAAAGGCAACAGCAAACAGAAAGGTCTTCAGTCTGGATTTAAAGAGGCTGAGGGTCTCTGCAGACCTGCAGCTCTCAGGGACCTTGTTCCAGATTTGTGGAGCAGAAAAGCTGAACGCTGCTTCTCCATGTTTAGTTCTGACTCTTGGAACAGAAAGTAGACCCGTCCCAGACGACCTGAGGGGTCGGGATGGTTCATAAGGTAGCAGCAGATCACTAATGTATTTAGGCCCTAAACCATTCAGGGCTTTATAAACCAGCAGCAGGATTTTAAAGTCAATTCTTTGTTGGACAGGAAGCCAGTGCAAAGACCTCAGAACCGGAGTGATGTGATCCACTCTCCTGGTCTTAGTGAGTACTCGAGCTGCAGCGTTCTGAATCAGCTGCAGCTTTCTGATTGACTTTTTACTGAGACCTGTGAACACACCGTTACAGTAGTCAAGTCTACTGAAGATAAATGCATGAACAAGTTTCTCCAAATCCTGTTGAGACATAAGTCCTCTAACCCTTGATATATTCTTCAGGTGATAGTAGGCTGATTTTGTAACTGTCTTGATATGGCTGTTCAGGTTGAGGTCTGAATCCATAACTACTCCTAGATTTCTGGCTTGGTTTGAGGTTTTTAACGTCAGTGATTGTAGCTCAGCGCTCACTTTCAATCGTTCTTCCTTGGAACCAAAAACAAGTACTTCTGTTTTATCTTTATTTAATTGAAGAAAATTCTGGCACATCCAGTTGTTGATTTCTTCAATACATTTAGCAAGCACTGGTATGGGATTATAGTCCCCTGGTGATATAGTTATGTAGATTTGTGTGTCGTCTGCATAGTTATGATAACACACTTTGTTGTTTTTCATAATCTCAGCCAGTGGAAGCATGTCGATATTGAACAGAAGAGGCCCCAGTATTGAACCTTGGGGAACACCACATGTCATACCAGTCAGCTCTGATGTGTAATTAGCTACCGACACAAAGTATTGTCGGTCCTTCAAGAGTCAAACCAGTTAAGTGCTGCGCCAGAGAGTCCTACCGTTATACCATTGTATAACACCGTTATACAATGTGGCCAGTTAACGACAGTATGTTTTTAAATATGTCAATACCTTTCTACCTATGAGTCCTGCTTTTAAAAGTGCACTACCCTCTAATCAAACATGAAAATCTAAATCCGGTGGGGCCTTATTTCCTCCTTCTGCCTCTGACTCACCGCCCATAAAGCAGATGCCACCGGATCCGCCGCGCCCCTCACTTTCATGTTTAAGTCATCACATTCCCCCGCTGGCCTCTGATTCTCCGTTTTGGGCTTTTTTTCGTTGGTGACCCAGCACGGTGCAGCGCTGGAGGGTGGGGACCGTGCTGACTCCACTCACTGGCCGTCCTGTAAATCGCTCTTTTATGGCCCTCATAATGATCCCCCAGCCGGCAATCTCCACTCCGTCGCACTGCAGATAGAAGCTGCCGCTCTGGCAGCCGGCGTGGGGGGGCCCAGGATGGTTGCAGGAGGTGGTGGGAGACTGGGAGGCACACATGGCGTGACCGTGCACTCGCCCACACACCCACGGGCGGACACATGCGGCTACGCTCACGTTCATAAAAATGCATGCCGTTTCACACCCCATCTACCTTAATCTGTGTAAAGGTCATAGAAAGTGCCGAAAGGTAGTGTTTTTACCTCGCTCCAAGTCGGCCGGGTCCAGCTGTGCGCAATGGTACGTTGTCAAGGATACACGGCTGCTCATGCAAACCATGATTGCTTTGATAGCTTTAGCCTTTAGCCTCCGGTAGCCGCAGAGCTTCAATGGCAAGGTGGAGCTTATAATTCCCAACGAGCACGGACACCAAAGTATGAAGCTCATCTTAAAAACCCATAATGATCTTAAACGTATCATGTTGAATTTCCTCAAGAAAGGAAGGAACAGCATTCAAATCAAGATGTTTCTTCCTTACTTTATTGCTGTAAGTATTTATATATATTTACAATGACTCCACATAACATGTTTAACAAATGTTTGTTGACACGTAAAAGGAAAGGAAAGAAAGGAACTGGATTGCAGCAGCAAGAGAAAAAACAGTCAACATAAAATATTCAATGCAAATGAGTCCACATCAAGCCTTTACAAAGCTGTTGTTGTCAAGATAACACTCTCACCATGTACGTTAGCACGTTGTTTACAGATTTCAGGAGCATTTCAGCTCAACAAAGTCTGCTGAACAAATGCACTCTGGGTTTAATGTCCTCTACTGATTCTGAATGCTAATTAGACTTAGCGCCATTAAACAAGACATGCTTTATTGTTTCTGTGTAAGAATGGGAGCAACAGTACGAACATGGCTGATGAATGAGAAGGCTCCATCTCTTTCAACAGTTTGGGTTTCGTGGAGAGGCTTGTGAACGTACCACTCTACAATTAGGAGAAAATACAGATTCAAGTATCACTTCTAAGATCTCAGGTAGCAGAAATGTCACATTAAATTACAACAGAAAACAATCAGTGGAATAATAAATAACTCTTTATGGTGGGGGTTGGTGGGGACTCGCATAACTCGTTAACATAGTATATGTACCTTGTGTTTAACGTACAGGGAGAAATTAAAACTCACCTGTAAGAACAGATCAACTATTTAGAAGACATTGTGGTGGTGCACTGGAGCCCCATGTGGCTAAACAACAAACACTTGGAAAATAAATAAGTAAACTTTTTTTAGCCACCTGTTTCAGGCATGAGACAGGTGGCTCCTGTTCTTAAGTCATAAACACAGGAGAGAAAACCATTTAGATCAGAAGAACATGAGCACTTTCCCCTCAGGGCTTCCATATAGGTTGGTTTGCTGTTGCAACAAGAACAGAATATATATATATATATATATATATATATATATATGTCTAGTAGATGACTTCACAGATTTTGTTTAATTTATATATATATATATATAGCCTGCCAGGCCAGATGATATAAAAGATGATCTTAAAGACACCCTGTCTCATTTTAAACTTGCAAGACAACTTCAGTCAAACCGTGAAAAAATAAAAAGGTATTTACGCATTCACTGGACTTTTTACTGATTTTGATACCCATAAAATCTTTCCCATATTAACAAGTTATGATTTTGCTGATGAAGATGTGGACAAGCGTTACTGATATCAAGAGAATCATTTGGTACAAAGTTGTCTGACCCACTAGATAAGGACTGTTGGTTTAGGTCTGCCATTAGCCGCGTGTTTCCACTATCTGTGCATCCTGTGCTTAGCCCCGCCCAAGACGTTTCTGATTGGTTTAAAGAAATACAAACAGGCCAGAGCGTTATTACGCCTCCACCCCAATGACAGTATAGTGGCCGGTGGAATTATGCCTTCGGGTTGTCCCTTCGTCCAGTCAGTTCTCATGAACTTGACATTCTAAGCCAGAAATCCGTAGCATAATAATATCTTATATCTTTATCTGTGTGTATTTAACATCTGAACCACACAGACATTTTCCTTGACATGTATACATTATGCTATCATACGGATTGACAGCTTTAATTGTATCTGTTTAGTTTTATTCTCAACTATTGACGTTTATTATTCTGCCATGCACAGGCAATAAGTCTATATATGTACCAGCCAATAAAGATGTTGTGTGTGCCACATCTCCTTGACAGTATAAACAGTATCTGGGATGCGTTCTTGTCAGTGCTGTACAATACTTGAGCCAAACAAAGTGTTATTCTGTCTGACGTGTCCAGGCGTCCGTGTGTGGATACGAACTCTCACAGGAAAAAGAGAAGGTTCAAATGACCTCAGCACATCGGCAGAAGGAACCACTTTCTGTGATAACATAGAAATAACAGACGGAACGTGAGAGTAAATAATTAAGACACGCTGAGAGCCATTTGTCCCTGTTTGCTCTGTTATACCCCCCACCCCCATCTCCTCCCCCACCTGGATTCTTCTCCCCCAGCAGACATTAAACAGACAAGGCAGAGGCTCTCCACTCAGCACGTGACCCTCCTGTTTAGTATTCCAGCCACGTCTGGCTGAGGGAGCGGCATTAAATTGGGATCAGGCAGATTAGAGTATAATATAGACGACTATTAAAGGCTGCAAATGAGAGCCACGGGTTAGAGCCTGAGCAGGGGCCCAGTCTGCCTCCATGTCAGTGCAGCCCCCTGCAACACACATGCATACACTGAGAACACAGAGAATATGGCGATCATCATTAAGCAAACGGCCACCAATATGTGGGAACATAGAATCTATGTATGTGCATTGTGTTCAATTTATTTAACCTTTATGGATTGGTCTATATGTATAGCTCATTGACACCCTCCTCCACACTTGCATAAACCCTTGTTTCACTAACATTAGATGGAAACCTGTTAAATATAGATATGAAAACGTTATGGCTGTTATTTCTTTTTTTATTCCTGATACCTCTCTTCTAGTCTCTCATAAAACTCGAGGTCGCTGCTTAGATGGAGACGGACAGACTTGAGATGACAGAGAAAGTGTCGGGAAAGGGGCTAAAATTAGCACGTCTACCTGGTGTCATGTCTCCATCACCGACAATTAAACATGCAGCAGATACATAGCTGTCACTATTGCACCATTTGTCCCGGGATGAGTGCTGATTGGAACCTTTCCCATCAAAGACAAAAGCCAGATAATAGTGGGAGTTTGCTACAGTGGGAAATTAACTCCTGGAAATAAACTACAGGTGTGAATGGGAGCCAATGCTGCTGAGACATGGGATCCTTGTAGTTTGGTTCATTTGGTTTAAACAACAACTAGCATAAACCCATTATATTCTGGGTTCATTCTCTTGTCTGGTTTGTGGACAAAACGAACCAACATCAAAAATCCAGTTCAGCCGGTCATGTAGAACTGTTCTGAGCATTGTGTCTCTTTGTCTGGTGGGTTGACACAAAGAGGAATGAGAAGTTGTACAAATAAATAGTCAAGACATGATGTAAATGAGCATAGATACTACTGAGATCACTTCCTTGAGAGTGGCCATTCGGTCGATGGAGTCACAAGGTCACATTTATTGTCATTGTACAGGGTTGCGTAACAAGATGAAGTTTTATTTTGCAACATGGAAAAAATAAATAAAAACAACCCCATTGTCAAAGCAAAGAAGCTGCTCTAAAGTCTCTTGGTACTCCTTCCAGACAGCAGCAGGTGGACAGGTTGAGGATGGGTGTCCTTGGTGCTCTTCTCAGGCTCCTCTTCTCCCCAACGTCCCTGATGCCCGGTAGATGGTCCTGATGGTGTTCTGGGTGGTTTGAATCCCCCGCTGTAGAGCCCTGGGCCGTACACATCCCATGCCTGTTTGTGATGTTTGCAGTCAGGATGCTTTCTATTGCTCCTCTATTAAAGTTGTGAAGAACTTGGCATGGGAATTTAGCCTTCTCAAGTTTCTTAAAGAGATGCAACCGTTGATGAGCTTTCTTCACCAGGAGGGAGACATGTGAGGACCACGTCAGGTGGTTTGTGATGCTGATTCCCAGGAACTTAAAACTGTTAAGTTGCTCCACTGATGTAGACAGGGTTGTGCGTCTTCTTGTTGTTGATCTCCTCTCTCTATAAAGTCTAACCATTTGTAATTCGGCCGATGACGTGTCATCTGCAAACCGAGTTCTTTTCATGTCCAGGGTAGCAGCTGTAGGTGAACAAGAGGGGCTCCGTATACAGCCATGGGATCCAGACTGCCGGGGTCTGTTTGTTAAGAAGTCCAAAACACAGTTACAGAGTGAGGTACTCAAGTCCAGACTGCTAGGTTTACCAATCAGTTTCATGGGGGACATTGTGTTGAATGTTGAATTTGTCAAGATATGTGAGGGCTGAGTGGAGAGCAGTGGAGACTGTGGGTCTGTTGGCTTTGTATGCTAACTGCTGAGGGTCCATGTGGCCTAGGATGTGCCGGAGAACCAGTTTCCCAAAGCACTTCATCAGAATGGGGGTGAGTGCCACGGGACAGTGGTCATTTAGACTTTTTAGGGACATGAACCATGGTGGTTGTCTTGAAGAAAGTGGGGAACGCTCTCATGTTGAAAATGTCAGAGATGATAGTTTGAATATATCCTTTATAGTATTTTAGATTTTGCATGCTGGAGCCGAGCCTCCACCATCACATAGTCCTGTGGTCAGTCTGCTTTGCTCCTACACCACAGACCACCCACACTGGAGTCTGCTTGGAAGCGGTCTGAGAGTCTCTTTTCGGCAGTGTCAGTCTGGGTGTTTTGTCTGGACCGGAGTTTGATTGGCAGCTTTCACACTGGCCTAAAACAGTTGAAACAAAAGGCCTGAGTTATGTGAATAAACCAAAGAGGTTAGGTGTGAAAGCACTCGTATGTCAAGTATCACGATAGATCTGATTATTTGATACTTTAAATATAATGAAGAATCAGTCGGGGTTATGCCTTTGAGCACTGAGCTGTGTTTGAAATCCTGAAATGACCATCTGTATAAGAATGATTAGTTCTCTTTTTACTGTTTTAAATGGTAAGAACATCATTAATAAACCATATGCCACATAAGACTAAAGCCACTGGATGTATAATAGAATAGACCACTAGTAAGCAGCTTACAGGAGTTATATAATATACTGCAAAGAGTCAAAACTATCATAATTAATTTGGCAGGGACATCTTTTGTGTTTCCTTTAAGTCAAAGGTAACACAAAGGACATTATAAGAGGATGGGAGAGGAATGGAATGAGAACATGGGGGGAACGGAGATCACCACTATGAAATAGCAACGTGTGTGGAAAACATATTCATATATTCTCACTAGTCTTGCTTTGGATCTGTCCCCATGCCATTAGGGCAGCAGCTTTCCTCCAAGTGGAAATGCTCAATAATTTGACTTGTACTACATTTAGCAGCACAGTATGGACCATTGCACCGTGTATCTGGGGGATCTCATGTGAGTGACATTCTCTATAAAAGGCAGATGGTAACAATGGAGGTGACACTGGGAAGCCTCCGCTATCACTGGACCATATCCTATCCTCTTAAAGATCTTTTTTCATCTCCAGCTGAAGCTTGTCCGTATGTTCAGCATGTCCTTTAGGGAATGTCATGGTGCTGCACGCTGTTAACAGTACAGCAAGGGAGGCAGAAGGGTTTTAGATGGGAGCTCCTAATATGTCTTGATCTTTTCTCTTGGATGTTTCTACGCAGTCATCTATTGACAGGCCATGTGTCTTTGCATGTGTGTGGGAAAACAGCAGACACAGGGCCCTGTGCTTGGGTTGGGACGACATATGAGTCGAAGGAATCGGTTTATATGGAAGCAGGCGTATATGTCAATACGATATCATTATAATATACTCATATATTATTCATGGAAACACAACTCTTTATCCCACCAAGAATCCAATCCAAATGATAGCCATTAAACCAGAGTGTTTTATGGAAAATACTACACATCTTAATGATCATAAACACTGTTTTAATTTTAACCTTTATAGTGACGTTTTCACCAGAATGTGTTATTTTAGGTGTATCACCATCTGAACTCACATACAGATGTCCATATTTACAGGATACTGAGACTTTCCGCTATGAAACAGAACACGATGGCTAAAATCTACTCCTTCATTTATGCAAAAACAATGCAATAAATTGATCAGATAGGAGGGTGCTGAATGAACAATATTGTATGATTCAAGCCTGAAGAGTCTCAATAGTTTATTTTATTTTCCTGGGGTGTGTACATAAATATTATAATAACATGTGTGCACAACATCACACTCGTCTTCCTTCTAACTTTAATTTTATTCTATATATTTTTATATTTCTTAATATTTAACTTTTTATTCTTATTACTTTGAATATTTCTTAATATTGTTCTACTTCACTATGATTTTTCCCTTCTTACTATAGAAAGATTTGAACATTGTAAGAATATTGTAAATATCAACAACAATAAGCAAATGTTAACTCCTGCACTTATATAGTATAAAAAGGGGGAAATACCTATTTATGTATTATATGTAATGTCTTTCTGATGAACTGATCATCAGACCTGATGGACAGAGCTACTGAAAACATAAAAGCATGCATTATATTATATCAGGCTTTCAATCTTGAGCCCTGGCTTCAAAATGCATGCTATTTTCCTGATTTTCTGCAGAAAAAAAAGAAAATACATAAAAATCAATGTTGTTGCTAATAATTGCCCCCATTTAGTACGCAGAAGAAGAAAAAATGTGTCTGTGTAAACATACTTGCATTCAAAGAGTTAACATCCTGAAAATGAATATTTGGGAGTTATGATCAGGACTGATGTTGGTTCAAAGATTAAACTGAAACAAATACAAAATAATAGATTGTAAATTTAATGTCAGTTTATTTTAATGCTGATAATTTTGTTAAACAACTCGTTTGAATATAGAACTGAATATGACACTCTCCATGGAGGAGGGCCGCATGCATCAACAATGTCATCTCTCACAGTCTCTGGATATGGATATTAACTGTGTGTGTGTGTGTGTGTGTGTGTGTGTGTGTGTGTGTGTGTGTGTGTGTGTGTGTGTGTGTGTGTGTGTGTGTGTGTGTGTGTGTGTGTGTGTGTGTGTGTGTGTGTGTGTGTGTGTGTGTGTGTGTGTGTGTGTGTGTGTGTGTGTGTGTGTGTGTGTGTGTGTGTGTGTGTGTGTGTGTGTGTGTGTGTGTGTGTGTGGGGGGTCACGGCCTGTGAAATGATATGGAAACAGGATGACGTCACATTACGTCAAGTTAATCCGAAGAAGTTTCATAGCAGGAAAAACAATCTGCTACGTGGAAAACAATACTGGCGGTTGGCAGATTCTTTACTGTTGTTTTCTTTCCCTCCCACTTGCACAGTCCCACAGCTGGCCAGTTATTGTCAGCACAGCCGCCTTTGATTGAGAGTTCACACCACTTCTCTCGGGCTGTGAAAAGGCTTTCTGGGAAATGCAGGATACCTCCAACTGAGATAAAACTAGTGGCTGCACCGATTTCATTGACTGCAACACACACAACATGCCCCAAACTAAAATACACAAAACTGTCTAACTTGAACTTTGAATGCAGTTAAATAAATGTATTTTCAGAGCTATAGTTGCGGCTTGATGATGACCAACATTTAGTGAATGATAGAAACTGATGCACACTGTAACCCCCTCTCTTTCTCCCCAGACATCCGTTGTTCCCCCTGCTGGCCTTATTGTTTGAGAAATGCGAGCAGGCCACTCAGGGATCTGAATGCATCACGTCAGCCAGCTTTGATGTGGACATTGAGAACTTTGTGCACCAGCAGGAGCGAGAACACAAGCCCTTCTTCAGTGAGGATCCAGAGTTGGACAACTTGGTAAGCCACAGAGCTGGTGATCAGCAGCAACACGGCCCGCTCCGCCACTTTGATAACAGGAACACATTGCATTGTGGGGCTGAGGAAGTTAGTTTAGGGAGCATGCTCAACTTAAATGAAGAATAAGAAAAAATTATAATAATGAAGCAGTAGAAATGCCTGTTTGTCTGTTTCCAGCGTATCCCATCATTACCACCCCTAATCATTCCCTCCTTTTTCATGTAATCTTCCCCATCCTCCCCCTGCACTTCCCCTTGTACAACACCTAGCAGTAATTACTAATTAAGAGAAGGAGGATGCTGATCATGCTCACTGAGAAAAGAGGGGGAGGAGTTGAAGCCAGACAAAGACAGACAGGAACAAAAAAAAGAAAAAAGTGCACTCTTGCCATCACAGTATTCGGGTGTACAGGCCGACAAGTGCTGAACAGTCAATTAACCCTGCATCTGTGTGTTTTATGAGGCACTGCGTACGGGCATCCCTCCCAGAGGGCACTAACTCTTCCACAGGACAGTCGCGTCACACTGGCCTGACTGGCTGCGATGGGCAAAGAGTTACTGGTCCCTTGATTGAGTGAGCGCAGTTTAATTATCTGATTTATCTCCTCCTTCGCCAAGCACTTTTCTGTCCATCGTGTTGACCTTGGGTGGTGGCTTTGAGGGAGTGTACCACAGAGTGCTGCACCGAGGGGAGAAAGCCACCCTGTTGATGGTCACTTCACCACAGGAAATACATCATTATTATTCCTGTTTCAAACAACCACTTCACTACAAACAAACCCTCGAGATCTTATATCTTATCTCTTTTCACAGTTTCTTGGGCCCAAGCAGTTTCCTAGCAACACAACTCCAATGAATTGGGCTGTTAAATATCAGACATCTGTCCATCAGTATCTAATATGCCAGAAGTTCCCCTGCTATTGCAATCATTTGAATTATTTTGAGCGGCAGAGCAATAATTCCACTTTGGTGTGGGAAGGTTTTTCTCAACATCTTTGGGGACATTGGTCTGTAACCCTGCAGCGAAACCTGCCGCGTCAGCACCAAGAATTCCTGTAGTCCGGGTTTCAGTGGAAATGCTGAATGGCCTGAATGCTGTTTGCTCACTATTTCGGCTATTGTTTAACTTTTTTGCAGGCTAATTGCAAATAAATGCTGAAGTGAGAAAAAAGAAAATGTGATGATCCATTTAGTAAATTGTTTCAGAAAAAAAAGCTTTAAATTGCTTTTTATAAATTTATTTATTATGTGGCAGGTGACTCGTTTCTTCAGGATCACTCATTGTGGCCACAACAAGGCTTAAGAGCACCACGATCCCATGTTCTAAATAGGACTAAAAGTGAGGGGAATTTTAATTTACACAACTTGGTAACACACTATATTTACCATGTGTTTAGAGTACTTGGAGCATTAAAAATGCCCATGGAAGAACACATAGATGTGTTAAGAACATGGCTGTGGTGCACTTTAGCATTATGTGGTCAGAATGAGTATTACAGCAACAAACAAGATTCACCTGTTCCCCGTTACTGTATGTGACAACAAATTTCAAAACCTTAAACTAGAGATTGAATCAACTTCATGATCACGTGAGGATGAAAATAATCTATTTTACTTTATTAGTGTGGCTGTTAGCCCACGAGCAGCCCTGCAGACAGGCAGCTGCTGCTCTTTGACCTGTCATCATTACATTACATTAGAGGCTCCGTCTTTGGGAGAGTGAAGGATGAAAGGATTACAGACACCCTGCCCCCCCCCCCTGTATACTTGCAATCTATATACATCTCTGGAATAAATAATAAAGGTGGATCTCACTCCCTGCTCATCAATAAAAGAAGCCGCTGCATGTCACTTCCTCTCATCACATTTCACCCTTTAAAAGCTGATTGGAAAACCCCATCTCACTTGTTCCACATCTAGTGTCTTAGAGTTTAATTCCTGTACTTAACATGACCATATGTGTCTTTGAGAGCTAATATATCATCTGTCCCGTATATATTGAGCACACTTGTATCCAGTCATTCAGGTCACATGTGCGCCAGTGTTAAGGGGTTTTAATGGGTTTCCTGCATTGAGTTATAAAGGGGATTAAACCTTGAAATTAACCAAATTAAAGGAATCCCTGCATTTGTATCTGGAAGGACCAGTAACCCAGCTGTACGCATGAGGTTCACATCATATTGGAGCTTACCGCTGTTTGGACTTTGGAGTCTTGAAAATTAAACTATTACAATTAACTTGAACTCTAAATACAGCATAATATACTAAATTAACATCGTGCTGTGTTGAAGAGATCATAAACTCATGTTTACAATGTTTACTGAGGGAATGAATCAACAGAGAAGAGAGAACAATCATTTTCTCAGAGACTTCTACAGTATGTTTGACTTCTTTTATCAACCAGAGGGGTCGCTCCTAATGGCTATTAGAAATAATTCAAGTTTAAGGTGCTTCCACAATTACTTTTTATAAACCTGGAAATTGCCCCAGTGAAAGACAGTATCCTGTAAAATGATAAGAAATGTAGGAGCCAGTAGCTTGACTCATGCTCGACAGTAAAAGACGGCCTCTGCTTTCGACCATTTCAAAATAAATAAACCTGTCTCTCAAAAGTCCTCCTGTTTGGTACATTGTGAAGGATTCCTCTGAAATGTGATATCAAACAATAGATAAATAATTTCTTTTAAATATTCACCATTGAGGTGTTTAATGTTTTTAACCAACATATCTTGATTGGATGCGTTGCAATTTAATTTGGTCCAGGCATCCGTGGTGCCCTCACGATGCATCCTAATAGTTTTGATGATCACCTGACTTTTCATCTCACACTGCCAAGTGGTCAAAATCCACTTGAGCCAACACTTCATGAGCAAACGCTTGGAAAGCTAATTCCCATTAGCCTGAGCTGAACTTTGTCTTCAGTGCCATTTAGTACATGTTTCTACATAAACTAAGTGCTTAACATTGACACAGTATTGCTACTGTGAGCCTCCACACTGTGACTGTGAGCCTTTCAGGTAGCATCGAGCTCAAAGCCACACGATGCTCCATAGAGCCACAGAGCTGTTAGCCTCGCTGGTGGAGAGAGAGAGAGAGAGCGGCTCCCCTTTTAACACCCTCATCTTTGCATAGATATTCACGAATGTTTTTGAAAAAACTAATAAGTCTTGCATAATGCTTATGGTACATTTCAAGTGTTTAAGTGATCAGCTTTGTAGCACGATGTGGAGCTGATCTGGTTATGGTCTGTCTCTGTTTCCCTCAGATGGTAAAGGCCATTCAGGTGTTGCGAATCCACCTATTAGAACTAGAGAAGGTCAATGAGCTCTGTAAAGATTTCTGCAATCGTTACATCACCTGCCTCAAGACCAAGATGCATAGCGACAACCTCCTCCGTAACGACCTCGGAGGACCCTATTCCCCGTCACACACCAGTCTCAACGTGCAGCAGGTCAGTCATGGACTCTCTGTGGATCTAACACTTCCTTGATGGTGTCTCTGTCTGAGTAGCACTTCCCAAGATACACCTGGTCATTTATCACCAGGTAGATGTGGCTTCTGGGATTCTTTCAGTCTCAACAGTAGAGCTGCCTCTTTGCATTTGCTCACTAATATCTCTCTGTGATCCCCCAGGAACTAATTCAGACCTCCTCTCCATCCATGACCTCTGTCTCCAGCTCTGTTAACCCTTCAGGGATATTGGTGACCGCCGGGGGTCTGCAACAGGGCAATGTCGCCATGACTACCATCAACTCTCAAGTGGTATCGGGTAAGCATGTGATTACACACGTAAACACCCGGACTCTGACACATTCACATGCAATTTGCATGGCTTGTATTAGCGTGAGGGGAGTGTTCCTTCTGCAATGTCACATTTCAAAGTCAGGGGAGGGGTTCATTTTAAATCTGCATATTAAGACCCATGTGACTTGATTGGTTCAGGCTGTTCTGGCGAGACCAGCAGTTTCATTTCCACAGAAGCTTCCAGATACATCCCAGACGTAATATGACATAAAGGACCATTTCCGTGATCACACATGCTTTTATATTATGCCTATTTTTTGCATTTCTCTGGTTTCAGTTAATGTGAATACATTTTGTCTAAAATCTAAACCATTCCCCTTCCAATGGTCAAGATTGTATAATTGCATTTGCCAGTACTGTAGTAATGTCTGTCTCTTTGCATGGTGGAATAATCGTGATATGCAAAACCTAATGTGAAAACCTAAGATTCATCATTGTCAGGGGGCCAAACGTGTGTTGCAATTACAATTGAAATGACAAACTTGAGGCATTGAATGTTAAAAGTAATTTACTACTATGCAACATCAACATACGTTTGCATTAATAATTGTTATTGTCAAATATCTATAAGCACATTATAATAAATAAATAAAAATCAGCTTGGTTAAGCATGTTTTTGATTTCAGGTAAAAATAATTTTGCACTGAATTGTAACGTTTAAATGCTGCAAGTTTAACATTCTCTGTTGATGCATCTTTAGTGAATAATAGCTTTGTGTATACAGTGTGTATACAGTATGTATACTGCATGCATACTGTACACTATGTGTAGACCCTTTACATGGTTCTCTGCTGATTCCATCTTATCATGTCAAGCTGTGCAGTGAAATGTTAATCCTGCCCTCCGGAAATCCCTTTTAACCCAAAGTAAATCAATATCTGCCTTTGATCACTACACACTGAAGAGCTCAAACAGACTTTGATAAGAGTGTCTTGATCAAGACTAATTGAGCCAGGAGCAAAAGCTCCCTCCCTTCTTCTTTTTCCCGGGTTGAAAGACATTAACGCACCTCAAAGTGAATCTTTTGTCTCTCATCATTTGTTTTTCTTTGCACGGCTGACAAGAAGTGAATACGGCTCTGGTGGCAGAGCGGGATGTGGCTGCCAGGAGCTGCTGAAGCCACTTGATACTCATGATGCTAAATTATCCCCTCAGGTGGGACCCTGTACCAGCCGGTTGCCATGGTGACATCGCAAGGGCAAGTGTTAACGCAGGCGCTGCCGCCGGGAACCATCCAGATCCAGAACTCCCAGGTAAAGCTGCCTGAGCGATGACGCTCTGGCCGACATATGGCTCCCTCCCTGTGCCCTCGCAGCAACGTTCATTGTCTGTCTGAAACACCCCCCCCCCCCCCCCCCCACCACCCCTACCCCCACCGCCCCTGCTGTTCCAACCCGTGATGTGCACTTAAATGATCCGCTCAGGTTCGACCGTGAGTGAAGGTCATGTAAGGACATGCACTGTAGACTAGCTGTACTGTAGATTAAATATATTACATGATGGATACAGGATATGAAAACTCTTTCACTGATCTCTGAAACAAGCTCCATTCAAACTCCACACAAAGAAAATAGATGAATCGAAACAGTCTTGGTTGTTCCAACAATTACCAACTCCCGTTTGGTCTGAATAAACTCTCCTTAGAAGAGTGAAATGTGGAAGGAACACTTGTTGTACAGTAGTGCTCAAAGCCAGTCCATTGAGAGAAACGCTCATCTCACTTCGTTCAAACTCGACACACAAACAAAATAAAACCCAATCGTCTTTCCACTGTTTCAACAATGACCAACTCTTTGAATGAGAAACTAAGAGATGTCAAAAAGATCATCAGAATTCAGAACTACAAACAAGATTTAGTCTGGATTAAAGAATGTGATTTTATACTGCACTGTTTTAGTTTTTAGACATTTGAATCATGAGCCACACGAGTCAGAGAGCACCGTAGTGAATTGAAGGCTCAGTGGTGCAGCCAGTCATGGTCTGGACTCGCCGGCCTCAACACTCCCTCAGATAGAACTAGAAACTGGGAGTTCAAACGGCCTGAAGAGCGGCTCAGTCTCAGGAAGGTAATCCTGTGCTTGACAGTCAGAGGCCTTGTGAATAGTCCCGACCCAGCTGAGGCAGAGGGCTACATGAGGGCTGGGAATTGAACACAGCCTCGTTGCGACTTTGCCGACAAGCCCCGAGTAATCACACTCTCGAGCTCGGTGCCGCCAATTAATTCAACCTTGCTTTCCCCGCAACACACGCACTCCCAAGGCTGAAGAGGACAGGAATCCACGTGACACCCAGCTGCAACTGTAATGACTGTTGTTTGGTGTGGGGAGTATGTGGGGGGATGTTAGTGTGTGTGTGTGTGTGTGTGTGTGTGTGTGTGTGTGTGTGCCTTGTGAGGGTTAAGGGGGCCTGCATGTTGTTGGCTGCATATAGGTTTGTCTGTTATTTATCTCCAAGACAGCAGGGATTCTTTCCACTACTACGCTCCGCATTAAATTAATCAATTTTATATTCTTTAGAAGACCTGCATTTTTTATGTATTCATGCTTTTTGTCTTATGCATATGAAATTTCCATACAGTATGCTCCCCTCTGAAGTGTTTTAGCCTCCACAAATGGGTACCTCGTTCAAAGAAATCATCAAAAAAAACTCAGTCGCTGGTGCTGCATGGTACAATTATAATGTTGGATTCAAAAGTTATGTCACATATTATAATATTACATTTGTACAACTATGCAGGCAGTAAAAGACAGTGTGCGATGTGACGTGGTGCATGTGTATAGAAATAGTGTCAAAGAAGAATGAGGGCCCATTGTGTTTCATATTATCTGCCTCAGACACACACACACACACACACACACACAGACACACAACGAAATGAACAAACGCATACTGTTCTATAGTACATACGAACACATGCATTTGTTTTTGTCACGTAGGAGGATATTGCATCATCTTGTGTTCTTTCTCTGGGGCTATCCGTCAACCATAACTGGACATGTCTCACCCCTAACCCTTCAGTGGTTTACAATGTGGGGAACAGCATGTTGTCTGGCGAGTTTTTATATTGTTGTAATTTTAAACAAATCCCACTAAAAGACCTAATCCAACACTGACTTCTCAATACTTTCTGAATCCCCAACCCTGCTTCTGGAAGTTTAGCCCCAATTCCATTGATTCTTATTGAATACTCACAACTGTAATGGTTCAGAAATATATTGTTTTGTTTTTTTAAAAGAGACTCAGTAATTCCCTGATAGGAGATGCAATCAAAAGATTCTCAAATAGTAGAAAATATGTAATGTTTTGGGGACTATTTTCAGCAGCGGATTGATTCACACTGTGTGCTCCAGTGGGTATTTGTGGCAGCAGGACAGTGTACAAGGGAATTGAGTCAAAATAAACTGTGTGTGTGTGTGTGTGTGTGTGTGTGTGTGTGTTGATGATGAAGGAACATGTCAACTAGTGCATTGATGTGTTTTTAATGAAGCTCTATGGCACAAAGGGAAGAAGGCTTTGATGAGTACTCGTTAGTAGACATTCACTGCTGGTTTGGTTCTTTTATGGGATTTGTTGATAACCATTATTTTACCATTTCTTCTCTGTTAATACCCGGCACAACCCTAACCTAATTACTACTCTGAAGTGGGACCTCCACACCATTCACTGACTCACAGAACCTTTACGTGCGACCACAGAACCACCGATGACATCACAGCCCTACATGTCCTCACAAGGACTACGAAGCCGGTCCTCACAAGTACGGCTCAGCCAGACCACACACATGGACTCGCACACGTCCGTATATGCACGGCAGGCTGTCAAACACTGTCAATACTCGGAGAGCGTCTCGTCCTTCAGCACTCCAAACAATAACATCTGAATAATGATTTCTCACTGAACACAAAGACGGCTTAGGTCAACAGCAATGCCAAGACAAACACAGCCACGCTTTGTAGCCCTTCACCAATGTGAATCCCAAACCTGGGACCAAGCCCGGCCTGACCCTGGCTCTTCATGCTCCTGGTCGGGGCTCCAAAAGGACCGACTGACCCTCGTGTTTCCATAGTCAAGGGCGCTGCTTTTTTATATTTTAAGTGCCATTACTCAAATTCAGTTTCCATGGTGACTCTTGAGGAGGTGTTTCTGCCCTTGCCACTGAAAAAAAAAAAAAAAAAAAAGATAGGTAATTGGTAGTCTCCCTTTGTTTCCATGGCAACAATAAGTAAGACCTACCATCCGCTTCTTTTTTCTCCTTTTCTTTTCTTCCCTTCCCTTCGCTTCCCCTCCTGTGTTCATTGTGAAGGTAAACCTGGACCTGTCGTCCCTGTTGGACAGCGAAGACAAGAAGTCCAAGAATAAGAGGGGGGTCCTGCCCAAACACGCCACCAACATCATGCGCTCCTGGCTCTTTCAGCATCTCATGGTGAGGCGAAGAGTCTGAGGCGGCCGTACACGTTGGCCTGTCGAGGGGAAAGGTTGTGAGCTGGCAGCTAGAAGCAGAGCAGCGTAGGAGGATGTGAGGGACCTATGTGGAAGGGGGAGGTTTAATGAGAATGGAGCATTGCAGTGTTCTCACCTGAGCAGTCAGAGCCAATCAGAGACGTCTCACGAATGCTGTTAACTAAAGAAAAAGTTCTTTGACAACTCAGATGCCGTGTGTTCCTTCTTTCAGCACCCATACCCAACAGAAGACGAGAAAAGGCAGATCGCGGGACAAACTAATCTCACGCTTCTACAAGTGAACAACTGGTAAGCTGCTGTACTCCGACAGCAACACTGCCATTAAGTCCTCCTGGACACGGGAGACGCTTTCTGTTATCAGAGGAGAAGCGTGTGGAGGATACTGTCGCTCCCCAGCACATTGCTGTACTGGGCTGCCACCTCCTGGTCTTATAGAGCAAGTACACCTCGGACCAAACTGCTCCCTTCTAGCCATCCGTCAGTCTTTGATATATATTTTTGTTCTCATGGAATTGGGAATTTTTTTAATATAAGGAAGATATATGAAAAAAAAGAGGTGCATAATTTGCTACTTTGAGATTCAGATTTTTTTATCTATTGACTGGTTGAGATGAAAGATTTGTTAAATAATAATTTCTAAACATTGCATGTTCTCCAATCTTTTACAGTTATCTTGTAAATGTATGTACACTAGGAGTAAATATTGTATTTAATAAAAATACATATTTTGAAATGATGACGGTAATGTTATATAATTGGTATCTTTGGTTCCATATAAGTCACATGACTGATCAATACTGTAATAACAAACTCTACATGAGGAAAGAAGAAATCCTTGTCCTGTTCCTGTTCAGGTTCATCAATGCTCGACGGCGTATTCTGCAGCCCATGCTGGACGCCAGTAACCCGGACCCAGCTCCTAAAGCCAAGAAGATGAAGTCCCAGCACCGTCCCACTCAGCGCTTCTGGCCCGACTCCATCGTGGCTGGAGTTCTGCAGTCGCACCGATCAGGAAACAACTCAGACAGTAAGATAACGCCAACATGTCCAAGGAAATCAAAAAGACAAACACCCCCTTACATTTTCATTGTGTTTGAAATGTCCCCACTAGATGTCACTGTTGACTTGTATTTATGTGAGAAGACGTGAAGGCAAGAACAAAGAGTACAATATTCTTGGTGGGAAAGAAAATCAGCATTTCTTCTACGGGCATCTTAAATTAGATCTGAGTGTGTTCGAAAGCACAAGGGGTCCAACTCTCCAGAGAATAGTTAGATAAAGAAATAGTTTGCAGTCATCAAAGGCCCATTTTAGGTTATAGATTTTAGTCATCAGAAACAGGACTACAAGGAACGTTCAAACATGACTCATAAGTGTAGCCAGCACAGTAGCGGAGACAGTGATGTGGCGATGAGTGGGTGAAGAGCCGGGCATGAAGATGAGGAGCTGATGAATGACAGGCGTGTGAGCGGAGGGAGGGAGTTAGCCCATTATGACAGTAGACTGGCCCAGGCTGATGGTAGGACAGAAAGAGACTTGCATACATACGCACACACACAACAAGCTGCAGGCATGAGTACAAGAGGAGAGGGGACACTGGGAAACAAGAGAGATTCAAATAAGCAGAGTTTAGCCAGGCCATGACATAATGATGTCTTGCTATGTTACAAACTGCATAATTAGTAGTTCAATATTTTACTCAGTGTAAGTACTGCCATACATTTTTTAAACATTTTGTATTTATTGCCTTTTTTAAAATGAATCTGCAGCTTTTAGTGCAGGGAGGTGTGTGTGTGTGGAGCCACAGTCCTCTGTAGCTCCGTGTCATTCTAGGCCCGCCCACCTTTTAGCCGTCCATTCAAATAATAAAGATGTGATTTACCCTCTTAAATCTGTACACAGCTCAAATATTCTTTTTAACTGGGGAATAGTCACAGTACAGGAGATAAAGACTGATTCCCCCCCCCTCTGTTTCCCTGACTCCCCTCAGACCCGCTGAGCATGGACAGCCTCCAGTCGCTGTCCTCGGACTCGGCCACCCTGGCCATGCAGCAAGCCATGCTGGGAGCCGATGACTCCATGGACGGCACCGAGGAGGAGGACGAAGAAGAAGAGGAAGAGGAAGAGGAGGAAGGGATGGAGGAGGAAGAGGAGGAGGAGGACGCAGAGGACGAAAATGACAGGGGGAGGCTAATGTCCAGCGGGGGAGGAGGAGGAGGAGGAGGAAGGAGAGATCTGCTCATGGAGCACAGGGAGGAACTAGAGTAGTCGACTGGAGGAAAAGACCCTAAGACCTTTGACCTCACGTGTCCCCTTAGCACAGCCTCATTCAAACTGGACGTGGACAGCTTAATGCTAAGTGACTCTTGAGGGCATGTGAGGACATATTAGGTTTCTCCAAATACATCAGAGACTCTGGCGCAGAGCGACTCAGACACAATGACCATCACGATTACAGAGGACGGATGTGACTTTTGATGATGAATATATGTTGTTTCATTTTACTAGTGAATGTTCTAATGCAGTGAGCTCTCAAAATATTTGGATAGTAGCACATTTTTTTACTCTATAGCTCCTGTTATTCATGGACAGAAATGGCACAGGAACTCAGAAGTTGAAGAGATCGCCGACAGTTTTAAATTAAGACATTTTAACCACTTTCAACAACGTTTTAAAGGCAGTTTTGAATGCAGTTTACTGTGAACTTTAAAAAAAGGGAACAGTAGAACGAGTATGGAGTAGTTGCACATGCATTAAAAAGGTAAAAGAAAATCTTTGCACAGTGAGATTTGTATGTGTATGTATGTTAACTACTTTTAAAGATGAACATAATCTGTCCAAATACCATGACACCGTACATTTACAAGTACATTATAAGTACGCTCTACATGTAACTTTGCAGTTTATGTGTCATTTTGCTTCCTAGAATAAGAGTGAAGAGAAATTTAAACAAGTAGTAATGCTGTCCAAATATCCTCAGTAGTGACTGAACGCCGATGTGTTGGCTTCCACTGCTGCGACATCATTCACGCCTTTTCAACGATCCATAGGTTCTCAGGTCGCCGTGTTTCTTCCTCATGAGCGAAACATTTGACTCATTGCTCCAACAAACCTTTTAGAGCATGATTTTTTAAACAATCTTAGTTCATTATTTTCTTCTCTCATGTGCAAAGAAAGAAAGGAAAAAAAAGTAGTAAACCAGTGTATACTGACTACACTTATAGTATGTATATCAGATTTTTCATATGTTTGCATTCTGGTGTTGAAGGTTTGCATATTTATTCTTTTTTCTTTTGCGTGGCCTCAGATGGTAGCTCAAGGAACAACGAGACAGCGGCAGTTGCTCCCGACAGACAAAGGTTACGTTATTGTAACCGTAGGTCTGTAAGAAAAGGGGGGAGCCCTATGCTGGATTCTAAGGGTAATACTCTCCTCCAATCACAAGCTGTGCATAAGTGTAGCCTGCCAATCAGGACTTGCCTACTAAAATTCATACGGACCTCACAGTACAGGAGCGACAGGGCCAAATCAACCAAACCACTCTGGTCCCGAGCGGCTAAAAAGTTCTTTATTACCTAGACCCCCTCAGCCACAAAGTAGTGGGCCCCAGTCAACCCAGGTACCTGAACTGGGTCGAGGCATGGCCGAATCCTGCAGAGGTCAAAAAGACACCCAGCACACCACATTTACCGGCCCGTCAAGGAGCTCGAGGACATGCAGGTGTAGTCGGCATCCTGATTGGCCTCAGTGGGCAACGGCGCGCTCGTGGTTGGAGAGGAGTAGTACCGATAGAGGCCAGTAGGTGGCACACCCCTGTTTTGCAAACGTTCTGAATAAGGCTGTTGTATCAGCTGGTGGCCATGCACATACTTGACTTCAGCCATCAAGTCAGTCTTAGAGACATGCTTGTGTATTTGTTTGTGTGACCTCTGGTGAATCTGTCACACAGCAGGACTCCAGACTGTCTCACCCACATCTCACACAGACAGGCCGGGATGTTGGAATGCCCAACCGATAGCCCGCTGTCTGTTACTGACACACGATTTCAAGGAGACAAAGACGACAATTTCGAGGAAAAAGAGGAAGAGAATGGAAACTCGGCAGTGACGTCTCTTTCAATTTTATGTGAAGGATTTTGAAGAAACTGTGAAACTATTTCAGCTCTCTGTTTTGTACTAAAACACACAAATAGAGACGCTCGTTTCTAATGTGAAGATAGAAAAAGAAAAAAACATGTTATATTGAATGTTCTGATTGTTCATTGTGAAGTATGTTGCTCATTAATATTCTTTTCTCAATTGCTTTTTAAAAAAATGAATTTTCCAGAGCAAGTGACAGGCGATAGGGAATATTTCTATTTCATTTATACACTTGCTTGTCATAATCTATTGTGTATCAATAGACCAATTTTAATAATTAAAACATGTAAAGGTACTGATGTTGACTTTGTGATATGAAAGCAAACACATAGATTCCCAAACAGGAGGTAAAGCAGTTTGATTCATGAGAGTATTGAGAACAAAAGCACCAAACAAAAAGAACAAAACAGGAGATAATTAGCAGGAGCATTGTTCCCCGTGCACATATCCAACCAGAGCCAGGCTCATGTATGTGCGACATCTCCAAACCCTCGGAGGCCCGGCTCCATTGTGACCTATTTCCAGATTATAGAGTTAGTCTAAACATTGGTTTAGCTTTCCTCGTTTTCCTGTCACATGTGCAGTCTCCCTCCCACTGGTTATTGCTCGAGCCTGTGATTTTAGCTCGCTGGAAGACGCCCGCCCAAATGCCCCCCCCCCCCCAGAGCCCAACAGAGCTCTCTCCACCACAGGGTTCCAGCTTCTGAAATGTGGATCCTGCTCCTCCGGGAGTAAAATAAAATGGCAATCACTCCCGTGGGTGTTAGCTGAGCGAGCCACATTGTATTGTTGTTTACACGGCTTGTAGCGCTTGTGTATAATGGCATCCATGCTTTGTTTTCTGCCCCCACTACAAAAGGTCATTCTTTAATTGCAGCATCACTTATTAAATATCTGTTATTGTCTACCTCTGCTGCTTTTCTCCTCCTTCAGACACTTTTCGGGGCAAGAGGAACTTGAATTGCAGCGGCCGTGTTGGGCCACACAGTAACACACAAGCAGCACGAGGTGATCAGTGCTGGAACAGTCAAAGGTCCTCATGTGTGGGAGGAAATCATCATATTTATAAAAGGGATCTAATAAAACACTTGCTTGAGAGTATGGACATCGCAGCATTTCTATAATTGTTCCACACAGGACTTCCTGTGGAGCAGGAGGAGAGTAGCCGCTGACCTTGCCTGAACAGTAAGAACAGAGCAAGGAGGATACAATGTAAATATATGAATGTATCCCATACAGCAGTCTAAGGTAGGCGTTTTAATTTATCACGGGCCGGCCGTACACACAGCAGCACAACTGCTCATGAATCATTTACTAGCATCTCTTTTTCATTAGTCAGGTTATTGGGGAACAGTGCGGTGGACTTTAGACCAGCAGGGTTCAAGGTTCAATGAACACAATGTTAAATAATGCAGGAATGGTCATCAAACATAAACAAAATCTATAAAGATGTGAAAAGAATGGGATAGATTATTTTATAGATTTTTTTGGGCCAAATATTCACATAACTTTCACCCAGGAGACCGCTGATAGTGTCCCACGTGAAACCAAAATAATAATAATGAAACAACTGTTACTTCATGCCCAACCATGATGTTTTACTCAACAGTAATTTGTTGTGTTTTTGTTGTTTTCTTTCAATTTGCAATATTAAACTTGTGTTTAAAGCTGCCACCATAATCCGTGAGAAAAGACAATAGAGAATGCAGTTTAGTTGTTGGGACTGGTAACGGGGTACACTTTAGGTGAAGGTTGAGGTGAGGGCTCCTATGGCGGAGCGAGGATAGAGGAGAGTTGTCGGAGAAGCTTACAAGAGGAAACAGCAATCTCAAACCAGGAGCAGGACTCTACAAATGAAACGTGTTCCTGCGTTGTCGTTATTTAAGATGAGCAAACCTTCTGCCCTCCACCAGATGTTTAGCGCATCCTGAAGCTGTTGACATTTCACCTCAGTATTACTTCTGTTTCCTCTTGCATGAAGGCTGCATCCAATTCAACTGCTATAAAGGTGACATTTTGTTTACATGTGCAAAAGCCTGCTGTCGTTAAATTATTCTCTTAACAAGAACATTCTCATGAATTTAAAACTAGTTTATTGTATTTCATGTTGCCACATTTATATACATATATATTATAATATATATAATATATATCACTCAATCACGGCATTCTTTATTTGTATAGAACTTGTCAGACAAACATGTTTAGTGCTTCACACAATGAAATATATAAAAACCAAACAATCATGTCACATAATGACATGTTGTAAATTGAATTAAAAGTAAATATATAAGTTGAACACTGTTATGTTCACTTGATTAAGATCTTAAAGGATGTTCGTTTAACTCAACAATGGATGCTGTGACATACGCTATGCTTTGAAATGGCGGCTTCGAGGCAAAGGTGTCTCATTTGTTAAACTCATGTTGCCTTGACTCCTCTGTGAGCATCTCCCTTGGGCTGGAGCAAGACGTGAGGAAAGGAATCGAGGATGTACAAACCGAAGAGAGAAAGACCTGAGGCCTCACTACACTGTATCGTGAAGGCGTGATTACAACAATCAAACCCTGCTTTTCAAAACAGATTTGAATATTTTACTTGTAGCATTTAATAAAACCCTTCTGTTATTTTGAGACGCAATTCAACTCACCATGTGAAACACTGAACTGCACCGTGGCTCTCCTTAATTTACAGCACAAATGATCTTACAGAAAAACTATAACACAGCTCCCCTGCAGGAACTAGCCAAATGCTTGTTTGTTAATTTGAGTACTAGTTCTCCAGTCCTGTCAGATCCGTTTAATTAAATACATTTTTTACACACTGATACTGTTTCTTCTCCAACACATATACTGCAGCGAGCAGCAACATGACCGTCCCTGTTGTACGGTACAGTATCTCAGCCAGCAGTCGCCCTGAGGCTGTAAAGCAGTAAAAATAGTCTCAGAATGACAGAGGCTGAAAAAGCCACAGGCGATGGTTCACTTGTTTGAAGTGGGCCACAGCCACTGTGCTTCACAGCAGGGCTAGACCAGAGAAACACACACACACACACACACACACACACACACACACACACACACACACACACACACACGACTGCATTGCCCAATGTGACTGGAGTGCTGGAGGTCTGCTAGAGTCCGTGCCATCTGTGTGCCTACATGCTCCCAGATGTCCTCCCTGTAATTAGAGCCAGAACCGGGCTCAGCCCAGTCCAGCCCAGATCCAACCTCTCATTTACAGAGGCCAGCCCTGAATACTTAAGACACTTTCCAAGCCCGTGCCGGCCTTTAGTGGAACACTTTGGCTCTGCGAACATATTTTCTAAATCACTAAAGGAAGCTGGAAGACTTACGGTAAGATCCATCATGTTCAGGATATTTCATCGGAATAATGTTAATTTAATTTTTAATTGGAAAAGTACTCTCAATTTATCTTTACATTCATAGGTATTTCTGCTTTATTATATCACATCAGTGAAGAGTGGCAGAGATCATAGGGTAGAGAAAGGGACGGAGTGGCATGTGACAAAGGTCATGAGTCTGATTTGTACTGAGATCACACAATATCTTCCTTCCTGCTTGACTGTGTCAGGAAATAAACTGTTTTCTTATCACTGGGCAGGAGTTCAAAATGTCCATTGCTCAGGCGGCGGCCAAGGCCATGCTATCCGATGCCCTGCTGCAGAACAGCCCCGGGTTAAACCGGATCAGCCACCTGGAGCTGGAGCTTCCTCTGGACAAGGTCATCAAGTTTGTGTCCGTCGGCCTTCCGCTGCTGCTGGTGACCATGGCCTTCGCCCGCGAGATCTCCCTGGGTGAGCAGCTCCCTGTCTCTATCCGGTCTGTGAGGGCATTCTCTGAGTTTCAATCACACTGTTATGAATCGTTATGTTAATCGTGTACTGTTTCCTGAATTTCTTATATTTTACTTGTTAAACTACACGTAGTTGAACTTCTGATATGGAGGGATATCATACTTTATTATGATAGTATGATGGTATTTAATTCAGTGTAAACATGTTGTACTGAATAGTTTGTACTGAAGAAGTGACCCAAACGTGCTATAATTTACAAAGCTGCGTTAAAAGTCCTGTAACTTGGCAAGCGAACACATCTGTGCCTTTCACTCAGGTACATCTTCTCAATCCTAGCTCCTCCACTTTCCTTCTTGAGGAAACTGAATACTATTAGCCACAACAACGAGAGTTGTAGTTACACTGCACTTTCCTTGACAGAATAAAGCAAGAGAGAGAATACACTAAACCAACTACTTCACATTAAACAGCGTGTCTTCCAGCTGACTCAATGAAAGGGAAACAAAAACAGGCATCTTAGTGGACGCACATTGACGGTGGACAACTGTCCAGAAGGATTATATTTGCAGCCCCTGAAGCGGCGCTCTTGCTCAATACTGGACCAGTTTCAGAAATTGTTGTCCTCATTAGTCACTTGGACACAAAAACATGAGAGATTGTGTCACCCTTTAAGAGCTTCTCAGCATAATACAGTGCATACCAAGGCAGCAATAATGATGTGACAGCACAATATTATTGAAAACACAAAGCACAATCGCCTCGGACTCCGAGCGGTTCTTCACATGAAACATGCCATCAAGCTGTCCGTCCATGGTCATTCAAAGAACACAAAAAGCACGGCTGACAATCCAAAGTATACGTGGCAGTACTGTAGTACAAGTCTATTGTTGAGACTGACTCCCTTGACTTTGAACTGAACGTTGTTTCTCCAGAGCTGGTCTGCAATCAGCCGGATGCTCCTGATGCTAATTGCCATGGGGATGACTGAGAGCAGCGTTCACTAACGCTGGCACGCTGTAATTACAAGGCAAAGTTCTTCTGTGGCAGCTCCCCCCTATTTGAGTCAAATGAGAGGATATGTTGATTAACAAGGGGGGGGGTCGTAGAACATGATGGGGTGGCGGGGGTGCGCGGCTCTACTGATGGATCCTGGCTGCCTATCGGCTGGCTTTTCCCTCTCATAACAGTGCTTGATTGCGCTGCTGTCTGGAGTCTGGTTTACTTGCACCTGGACTCTCAGCCAAGAATGCTCGCACAAAGCACAAAATGTGGGGACGATCTGCCAATGTTAATTGGGGAGTGGGAGTCGCAGATAGGAGCAGTGGCAGGAATGTAGGTTGCCTCACTTTGCCAAATGGCCCACAGGGGTTGGGAGGGAGCGGGATATTCAACAAGATTTCATGTGAAGGCATCTGCTGTTGTTTCTTTTTTATTTTGGGTGAGTTGTCAATGCATGCGCCCACACATACACTCACAAGCAAAGTGGAGAAAACGGATTCCCACAGTGAGCTGCATTAGAACGCACAGCTAGTATTAGAACTGCATCCCTCACAGTGCAATGCAGCTTCAGTCAGTTAATGTTCAGCAAAATGTAACATTCAAACTAAGAGAATCAGACCAATGAGTAACAACAACAACAACTGTCTTACTGTTCTGTTTCATGTTTGTAACATGTTTTGCACAATTCGAAGCAGATTACATGAATTGCTCCGATATGATGCCTTCAGGGGTTTGAGAAGCTCCGAGGAAAGAGAATGTGATTGACAGCATTACAAAACCTTTTTAGAAATGACACCCTGTAACATCTTTTTATTATGTAGTTGCCAATAATGGATGGTGTTATGCCAACCACTACGACCATCTGTCCCCACTAGCCTGACTGTGTTGGCCTTCGATAAAATCCACTTTTAATAGGGTTTCAATATGTCCCTACTAGCTGGCCCACTAATATGCATTGCCTTGAAACACATTAGGAGTAAAGGTGAATGTGGATGTAATTTATGACCAGTGTTGCTTTAACATATTGCTTTCACCTGAAATATGTGAAAGAATATAAATGTGACATTGCTAATCATATGAAAAACTAACCAACAAACACAATACATACTTAGTTTGTGTTCAGAGTGAGTCTAAAAATACAAACTGCAACCTCGTCTCTCTTCTTTATCTAAGGACAAAATTAATATCCTCCATTAAAAGCTCAGCTGCCAGAATTATATTTTAGGTGTCCCCATCAATATGTTTGAATCCAGCTGATTAATTGGACATATGCATACAAACACGCTGTAGTATATCTGGACCGTGTAACGGTTGCCTGTAATGAGGATGAATCACATTCTGACAATAAATGAGTTGCAGTATGTTTCTACTTTCAGAATGCTGGGCGGTTGTGTTGTTGTAGAAAAAAATAGAAGCTCCATGTTTCCAAGGCTCTGCATTAGGTCGGACACACCCTTGGTGTGTTCCCTCCCTAGCCCTCTGCTTTAGGGTGGAGCACCCTAAGAAAATTCCAGATGGGTACATGGAGCAGGATTCAAGTGGTTGGACTACATGTGGTTATATCAAGGTGAACTAAATATAAGGTGGAGGAGGCCAAATTTGGAAGGGAGTCGCCCAGGGTTTTAAATGCCAGGTTGCCATTTGTAAACATATGATTTATCCAGTGAAAAGATGTTCCACTGAAGAGAAAAGGGCATGCAGAAGCTCACATCTGGTAGTGGACCCCAGCACTGTGTGTGTGTGTGTGTGTGTGTGTGTGTGTGTGTGTGTGTGTGTGTGTTGTGTGTGTTTGTGTGTGCTTACAGGCAATTTGATAAAGCAGAAAGTAATTCCCCATATTAGCAGATAATGTTACAAATCAACATTTGTTTATTCTGCAGGGCCTCAGATCAGCTGTTTCCCTCCCAGCAATTTCTCCATGAAGCAGGCCAGCTATGTCGACACATACTGCTGGGACTCTCTCATGCACCATGAGTTTGACAGCAATGGGAACTTTGAGGAGCGCTCGCTTTGGGTACACAAAGTAAGTTGAGAGACTGATCAAGCATGCGCCACGTGTTATTTTTCCACTGAGATTGGCTGACGAAGTTAAACTGCTGAAACCTTCGTTCTTTTCGCTGTAACTGACAAAACCTCCGTTAAAAGATGTCAGTGTGCCACATTTAATGAGAAGCAGAGTATGCTTTGTTGCTCAAACCATTTACAAAGTATTCAGACTTGTTTGGGTTGTGAAGTCAATGTTGATTGCTTGATTGAACTATTTTATCTCATTGTCCATCCAGATGTTTCCCTACTCTCTTCTGGCCATGGCAGTGTTGATGTACCTGCCGGCTCTCATCTGGCGCCAGCTTGTCGTGCCCACGCTGGGCTCAGACCTGCTCTTCATAATTGACGAACTGGACAAGTCGTACAACCGCTCGATCCGAATGGCCCAGAGCATTTTGGACATGCGCCAGAACACCAAGAACCCCCTAACATTTCAGGCCGAACTGCAAAGGTAAGAGACCGGCGACTGCTGGCTTGTAGCATGAATATTTATTGCTCTTTATGTATTTTTTTTTAAGAAAATGCTTCCACAGCCATGTTTTCAGTAACCTGATCTCAATTTTTCCCCCAATCTAGAATATGGCTTGTTAAATTAAACTTGATTTCAATAGAGAAATTGGGTCATTGCAGTAGCAAATACAAATATCTGCTAGTGAGAAATATTGCTCAAAGGGTATTCGGAAGTGATCTTGTTGGCAGCTCCAAGTTGCCAAAAGTGGAGGATTGGGGTTGGGTTAGGATGCTCCCAGCTGGGATTGGTGAACTTTAAGGAGAACATGGTGCTGACTTTCTTTTTCCTTGTTCAATTGCAGGGCGAAGAAGAAGCGCTACTTTGAGTACCCTCTTCTGGAAAGATACATGCAGTGCAAGCAAAACTCCTATTTCCTCGTCAGCATGCTTTTCTTGCGGGGCTTCCTCCTCCTGACCTTCATGACAGCCGCCTGTCTCTACCTGGCCTACTTCCACCTGTCTGCCTTCCTGCAGGACGAGTTCAGCTGCTTTGTCCGCACGGGCATGCTGCGGGATCAGAACTGGGTTCCTGAACTGGTTCAGTGCAAAATGATTGGCCAGTTGGTTTTTCAGGTGATAAGCGTGGCAAACGGTGCCATCTACGTCTTGCTGGCTCCTATTGTCCTCTTCAGCCTGATTCGGCTCTTCGTTTGGGACACCACCTTCTTCTCCGTCTACGAGGTCCTCCCAGCCCTCGACCTCATCAACCGCCGTAGACTCGGCTGCCCGTTGAACGACCTCAACGTCCTCCTGCTCTTTTTGCGTGCCAACGTAGCTCACCTGATGTCCTATGGGAAGGTGAGGGCACTGTGCTCGCTGGCGCCACCACAGGTGGGCAACACCACTGCAGGGCAGGGATTGAGCGCGATGCTCAACCAGGAGGAGATGGAAGAGCGTGAGGAGGCTGCGATGGAGCTGGCAGAGGAGGTGGAGGAGGCCAAGGAGGAAGGGAAGCTCAACCTCGTGGACATCATGACTATTCTGGGAGCGGCGCAGGGAAGAGTTGTGAACTGCAGCGAGAAGAGGCCTCTGGTGGAGGAGAATATGAGTCTCGGTACCGTAACACTTATCTATTCACTCAAACGCATTCTGCTAGTGGCTATTTTTGCCTACATAATCTGGGATGTACAGAAAATTATTAAGTGACCTCCAGACTACAGATACAGGCTCTGAAAATAAATAGCAAGTGCTTTAAATTTAAGATAGCATAAGCAGTTCTCTGTGAACAGACACTGAATACACAATGAGGTCGTATACACGTGTACCAGAGAAAGCAGTTTGAGAAACATTTGCAACTGTAAGCAAATTCAAGAAAATACAAACATAGTTAAGTATTTTTTCTGTCTTCATGGTCTGTAACTGTGTTGCTTCTGCTCTTTCTTCTTTTTGATGCCAGATTGAACTGCCTATATTTCTAAAAGAGTCTTTGAAACGCACTAGCTAATGTAGAGGAGATAGATCTGTGGTACGTCCTAGCCCTAACTGCCCTCTTTGTCTCTTCACAGAGCCAAACCACCAGGGCTACCATGAGTTGAAGGAGACTGCACCATTTAGTAATTACTAGGCCTCCTATGGACTGAATCCATCAGTGTGATAACAATGGGGGGTTGGGACACTCTCTACAGTAGATTTTCAAGAGTACTGTATCCACAAAGACTGTGGACATCAATGAAGATTCTGTGGTCTAAAGACCAACAAAACAAACTCTTTTAGAATTACAGGGCAAATTGTTCTGGCTAGAAATGTCAATGGATTTCAATGTGTTACTTTCTAGCTGTCACAGACTTTTTGTCTTTTACTTTTGTGTATTTTTTTGGGGGGGGGGCAGTGATGGCAAGAAGTCAAAGGGCAGCATGTAAATGAAAGTTGCTGTTATTATGGTGAGAGAACACAATGCATAAGTATAAGCATAGTATTACCATGTACCAAATATATTTATCATAATGTGAGACGTTAAATGTTTTTCTGCCTCTCAATTACAGACATACGTGTATGTCTGTAATTGAGAGGCAGAAAACCATTTGCAGTAGTAACTATAGATTCCATTGTCAGTAATGTACTGTTCATGAACTTAGAACATTGTTGTACTCATTTTCCTTTTTGCTTCTTTCTACTGTTATTGACGTCATGAGCAAATAAAGTTGTATCTATCTGTGAATTAGCAAAGTGTCAAATGTATAATTATATTTGTAAGGTAGGAGCAGTCTACTTCAGAAAGTCAAACTGAATCATACATTTAAGGGCAGCAGAGAGCTCCCCACCTTGATAGTGCTAGAATTATTTATTTTTAGTAGAACACTCTGCTGTTTCTGTATGTCAGATACATTGTCTCCCTTCTACAGAAGAGAGACATTGAATAAAAAAAATACTCTTGTTGAAGTCATAGTTTGCATTTTTGTTCGTTAATAGGTTACTGTATATTATTTTTTTAATATTGAATGAGCTGCAACTGGCAGTACTGTATTTACAAGCATTAAAAAAGGTTTTATTCAAATGCACTCATTTGCATTTGGCATGGGTTTTATGTGTGTGCATTTCCACATAGCAGCTATTACACTGAGAGTTGTTTTGATCAATGTGCTAGTTATTCATGTTAACTGATAATTAAACAGATGAAACAGCAGGCAACCACTAGATAGTAAACGTGTGGCATCCACCTTTAGCTGATGTCTCCCTGGACTCAAATTAGAGACCCACTACCTCTCTTAAAGAACCAGCCGTGGGACAGAAGTGTATGTGGCTAACTGTGCCACCATGTGTGACTGTTCAACCGAATGAGCCCCAGATGACTAATGTGCAACAGGAGCGCAATGCAGATCTGAGACTTTTAATGAACAAGTGCCTCCTTTGGAAGTCCAATTACAAATGGTGAGTGTGGTTTTTCTTTTCAGAATTTCAGTTCAATGCAAATAAAAAAGGTATGTACCTTGTTTTATTATTAAAACTGGCAGTGACAAGCCATGGGCCACTTTAGAGTCAAGGAATTTTTTTAAGCACTAGAGTTCCTACATGTCATAATGATTGTACAGCTTCCGTGCTGCTCCGCTCTCAAACTAAAGGAAGTCTGTCTCGCATGTCAGATCCCATCCTCCATCATCCATCTGGCACAGAGCTAGAAAAAGGCAGACAGATGGTGATGATGAATATTCTCAAATGTTAAATTTGAAGAGTAAACTTAATTCAGAGCTTAGCACAAAGACAGACATGTATCTGCTGTGTGATGGCATTGCTGCTGGCCGTGCAGTAGCTGGCTGGCTCTGGCCACTTGAGGGCATCATTGAGTCATGCTGAAACCAGACTGCTAGCATTGATTTGATAGCTGTAGTATATTAATTTAGGAACGCATCACAAGGGGGTCAGTGTTGATATTTATAATTCCTGTAATCAAAACAAAAGAGAATGCAGTCTCATTCAAATCAACCTTATCAGACGTTCAGCAGGTCCGGACTCCTCTGCCAGAGTCTGTAAAAGCTTCTGTGCCGCAGCCAATTTCCCAGAGTCAGTAAGTGTGAGAAGGCTGGTGTTGCTGCGATTGGAGCACTGCCTTTTTGGAATGGAGAATTTTGCTGGCACTCTTCATCGGGTTCTGCTGCGTCAGCAGGCCGGACACCAACTTCTGCTGTTTGTGCTCAGTGTTTCCCAAAATGTTGGGCATACATGCTCACACTTAAAAGCGGGATTTGATAGAGTGAAATGAGACATCAAAGGCGCCCTCGGATCGCTCTACGCTGTCATTCCAGCCTTCCTGGCTCACGCCGATGACTTTGTTACATCCAAACAATGCTGAGGTCCGATAGCATCACAGGGTTTGCATGAGTCCTGCAGCTCACAGTGCAGCGGCTCTGTGCAGGATCCAAGTGAATGCAGTTTGACAACTCCATCTGCCCTAAACCTCTCCCTTACGTCTGCTTGAGAAATCGACTGTTGGGAATGGATAAAACATCCAATAAGTTACATTTCGTTTAGTTGACGCTTTTATCCAAAGCGACTTACATGCTATACAGTAGACCATAGACACAGCAACGGTGAGCAATTAGGGTTAAGTGTATTGCTCAAGGACACAACAACACAAACTGGCTGAGCCGGGGATTGAACCACCAATCCTCTGATTGAAAGACAGACTTGCTAACAACTGAGCCGCAGTCGCCCTTCTTGCACTAATTGTTTTTCTCTCCATTGTGTATGGTACTGTGGACACACACGCAGGGCTCTGCAGTGGGGCATCTAAACAGCACAGAACATCATTGGTACCCAGCGACTGAGCATCGCGATAACGGCGAGGTGAGGGCAATACCCAGCCCGGCCACACCCCGCTGCCACCTGGCAAGAGAAGCAGAAGCAGAAGCTCTACATGTTCTGCATGTTCTGCACTGTTTACTGTTCTCTACATCGCACTACATCTGTGAAATCTCTGTCTTCTCATGCCACGTTACCTTTGCACTAACATTATTCCGACTACTACCTCACGCCTTTTTTGCAATATAATTTATGAGGTTATTATAATCTGTGTGTATGGGGGGGCTACAATTGTGTTTCATTGTGCAACGCTATATTGCATAATGAAAATAACGCTGAACCTTGAGGTCCGTGTTAGAGGCTGCTGAGAAAAGAGGGCCGTGGGTGGAGGGGATTGGCTTGCTGTGCGGCTCTCCACACTACCATCTAATTAGTACAGATGTGTGAGGAAACTGCACGTTTTAAGTGAAGATGGATGCCAAGTTCATGTCAAGTAACAGCTAAGATGAACTACAGCAAAATCTTCCGTGTTGTGGTTTTACAAATACCATGTTTTGCCATTTAGATTGCTGGCTGTAAAAGAGCCAAGGTCCGACGCCCACGGATCAGATTCTTGAGGAATTTAAAGTGAGTTTAAAGTGGTGACAGCGTGCAAGACAGGAGCTGATAGTAAACCAGTAAGCACAGCTGAGGTGACCTCCAGTTCATGACACAATTGATCTACTGTATGCTCACCTCCTTGCTCACAAGGCCACTAAATGGAGACATAACCCTAAATCAGAAGTGATGGCCACACCGAGAAGAAAAACACACACAGGCAGTTTTTGTGTTGTTGTCGAAGTGATTAGAGGAGCCTTGAAAGGCTATGGCTGCCTGTCAGGAAAGGGTGTGATTAAAGTGGGACATAATACAATTAAACAAGGGCTATAGGACATATTATTTTAAGAAAATAGAAATTTACCCAAGACATTTCCAACATTTTATCAGAAGCTCCAAATTCTATTATAGATTTTAACAAGATGTTTAATAATTTAAGCAGCCTTTGCTTCAGTGCTTTTACACAGTATACTCAATAATAAAATTGGATAATAGACGGTGGCTTATTAGAGGAACGAGAAAAGAAAAAAAGAAAATCTTGGGCCGTCCTCATTGACCCCTCTCAGTATGGAGAGCAGGAATAAATGTTCTCTCCACATTTGACTCACAGGTTTTCTTTGAAGCATGCTTCCCTTCCTCTGAGTGACTAATCTTTGTCTCTTCTCAGATTGAGTGGCCCTTCTTTCTTTGTTTAGCCATGTTGGCTAACACTTCCAATGCTGAGTACTCAGTCATTTCTTATCTCACAAAGCAATGTTGCTGCTGCAGGAAATGCAAAACAGTGCCACAGAGCCATGTTATTTAAAAGACGGCTTTCAAGAACGCACTGTGTATTCTCTCTCCCATTAACTTGAGTGCGATTTTTCCCATAAATATCAGACATTTGTGTAGAATATCTACAAATCCTTGCACTCTCTATAAAGCTCTACCTTCCTCATAAAGCATATCCAAGAGCAAGGAGTGAGATAATGATCTGACACATCTGTGGCTGAATAAATGAAGAAGACGTCTCAAGCATGAGATGAATAATCTTGCTGATTCAGTGTTTATGTAGCTCAGTGTAGCTCATCAAGCAGGACTAGGAGCTGATGATATAATAGCGCAGGGGTTCCTGATTAACATACGTGCTAAGGCTCAATTAGTATTTGAAGCAAAAGCAGGTAAGCCCCACCTTTTATGAATTTTCTTTTTATCAAACAAGAACTGTTGCCCTTCAAAAAGAAGTGAGGCTGAACAAATGAAATGAATTGCTCAGCAGTATGAACCGGTTCTCTTCGACAGAAGGACAGGAAGGATCACAGAGGGGTCTGTCTCAGGGGGCCCCATGTCACTAACGTTAAAAATAGTCACACTATCACTAACGTCGGGTATATTTCACCCGATACGATGTACATGAATTTTATCATGTACATCGTATCGGGTGAAATATACTTCTGATTAAAATATATTAAAATACAACAACACAAGGCAAATTGAAGTACTCTTATTTTATAGAAGCTAGCATAGCGAGCCAGCGTAGCAAGTCAACGTAGCGAGCTAGTGGTGGGAGCTAGCGAACTATGAAACATGTTTACTACGACATGTTTACCACTCGTGCCACTGACGAGTATCGCCCCCCACCACCATCATATTAATGTTCTTTATCACTTTGTGTTGTGTCTATTTCATTTTTCTGTTGAGAAGATAACTGAGACTTGTGTTAGCTTTGAGGCACTGCTTATAAATGAGTTGTAAGGCAGAGATAGTCTTCACTTTAGATGAGGTCACAGAACATACTTAACTAACGAGTAGTGAATTAATTCATGACATGTATTAATACTTTGTAAAGCAGAGACATCCCTTAGCAGAGGCACTGGTGTGATATAGCAAAGGAAACGTCACATCCTGGACTCACAAGTCAATATAAGTAAATTTGTCACGTCTATAACAGTATTACACAATACATATGAACATAAACCATAAGTATGACTCAAAATGACTCGAGTGGGACTCGAGAAAGCACCCAGAGTTTTGAAAATATGCCATTTCATATCAATAGCATGAAGCTACACAGGAGTACTATACCGTTTTGAAATCCTTAGAACCTACTGAATCCACCAATCCGCTGTCAAACAAAGCCGCGCCAAGATACACACATGTCTAGCAAAAACAATGAAAATGTACTTGCTGAAATATGATTAATCATGGCCTTCTCGGTCTCCGTAGCTTCCTCTCCTCCTGCAGCACATGGCTGCAGCGGAGCGAAGACCATTCAAGGAGCAGGGAGGAGTGTGGGAATTTTCAGTGTCGGCCAAGTTGACACGATTTCTCGAAATCGAACTAAATTATAAAAAATACTTTACTTCACTCAATCAAAGCCAAACTACACACAGATACTCATAACATATAGCACTATGTTTTACATTAATAAAACATAGGGGCGACTGTGGCTCAGTGGTTAGCAAGTCGGTCTTTCAATCAGAAGGTCGGTGGTTTGATCCCCGGCTCCGGCAGTCTGTGTCGTTGTGTCCTTGAGCAAGACACTTAACCCTCATTGCTCACCGTTGCTGTGTCTACGGTCTACTGTATATCATGTAAGTTGCTTTGGATAAAAGCGTCAGGTAAATGTAATAGTAAAAATGTGCTTTTAATTTTTTTGTTTCGAAAAATATATATTTTATATATATATATATATATATTGTGCTATCATAAACCAACACATTAATTAACTTATTATCTATTTCACAGCAGTTTTCTGTATATTATACCTGTAAATACCTATAAATGCATGAACAAATGACATTTAAATAAGTTTTGTATCATTTACTAACACTTTATAAATTATCTTATTAATCATCTATGAGTCCTTAATATTTCATTTACAAATGGGGAATCTATCAAAAATGATAAACCCAATCATGAAACGCATAATGGTCAAGCTTCTTAATCAATAATGAAACATTTATTACTGTGTTTATAAATTGCATACTAATGAGTGTTCATGTTGGAAGAATGCTTTATACATTATTAATTAAGTGTTTATTCATGCTTTACTAATGCTAAATAGTGTGTAGTTATCATAAAGTGCTACCAAAGTGTTTCCCAAGAAATCCAAAATGATAGAATAATGTCATTGGGGCCAATGGGTGTGGCCTCTATCAGTCAAATCGATGAATTCATGAGCAATGAGCATAATAGGAGGCCAGTGTAAATTGCCTTGTGTGCTTGTATAGAATTATAGCAAGTAGTCCCCATACTACTCTGTAGGAGTAGCAACCCCCGAACAGGGTTTTACCAAGAGAGTCTTCAGTGGCCACGCCCCCAGTGTATAGAGCAGAGAAGACTGCTTCTGCTGTCCCTCATTTGAAACCTCTACTTGGCAATTCTTTTAATCATGCACATACGGGGAGGGGGTTAACAATACATGTTTCTGTAGTGGAATAACCTCAGGTATTCACGTATTTACATTTTTACACAAGTACTTTTACTTACTTACTTACTTACTTCATTTAACAGTTTTATTTTTTGAGCACAGTTTTCTAGTAAACTACTCTTTCCAGCTCTTTTTACCTTCAAATATAAATGATCACATTTCTACACAATGGCAGCTCTTTTTTTTAATGACTAAACATTTCAAAGTTATTGTAATGATGCAATTGTAGTACATTACATTTAATTTAGCTGATGCTTTAATCCAAAGCGACTTACATGCTATACAGTAAACCGTAGACACAGCAACGGTGAGCAATTAGGGTTAAGTGTCTTGCTCAAGGACACATTGACATAGACTAGCGGAGCCGGGGATCGAACCACCGATCCTCTGATTGAAAGACGGACCTGCTAACCGCTGACCCACAGTCGCTATTAGTATCCCTGAATATGTTTTGCTAACATCTACTAACAACTATCAACTAACATAACTTAACCTAATCTAACAAAACAAAAAGAAAGCTACAGCATGGTTCCTTACCTGAACCTTTTATGTGATTGAAACTGCATTTACGGAACACGAAGCCAAGTCTGACCTCCAGTGTGACTCCAGTCCGCCCTTCACTGCTGAATCATCGTGCTGGCAAGCTGCTTACCTCAGGTGCCAAAGTCAAGAACAGCTTACAGCAGGTAAGGATGTGGGATGACACGGGGGGGAGGCGGGGGGGCTGACTGACTGACTGACTGACATTGTATTTCAGTCAGTGTTGGCAACTGCTGACATTGATGACATTGACTGATGGGGGCGACTGTGGATCAGTGGTTAGCAGGTCCGTCTTTCAATCAGATCGGTGGTTCGATCCCCGGCTCCGCTAGTCCATGTCGCTGTGTCCTTGAGCAAGACACTTAACCCTAATTGCTCACCGTTGCTGTGTCTACAGTCTACTGTATAGCATGTAAGTCGCTTTGGATAAAAGCGTCAGCTAAATGAAATGTAATGATAATGTCCTAACATCTGGATTTATCTCGTCTCTGCTCCACCACTGCAGAGTGATGAGTGAGCAGGATAGTTTCATTTCAGCTGATTTATTCATTTAGTCATTACACACCACATACTCAAAAATAATAAGCTGGTTGCTTGAGAACAGAACAGATATCACATAAATGAGAACAAGTGCTGAGACATGCATACACACACATACCAAACTGTGAGAATGATCTTTGTTGGTGTCTTTTATAGGCCTATCTTTGGTGGTGGGATTCATGAGTTTATTTTTTTACGGTTTTGTACATGATTGATTGATTGATTTATCTGTGCAAAACGGAGCTTAAGTTCAAACACTGTTAAAGATGCTCAAAGCTGCCAACACGGAACCGTTCTCCAACCTGCTGTCGTACTCAAACCCTTCATTGACATCACTTTTTGGACTCTGCGAACATATTCTTGGGATTTGGAATCAAGTCTTCTGCTGTTAGTTTCACAATGGTGCCTAGAACATGGTAATTCTCTAAATGGCAGTAATCCCATGCCCAGATGACTACCAGAATCCAATCAATAGGTCCAATCTGTCCACCAGATTTCATTGAAAGTCTGTTCTTAGGCTCTTGACATTTTCTGCCAACGAACAAACTAACTGTAAACATAACCCAGCAGTAATAAAAGTTATTAGATCGTACTTATACAAAGTACTAATTCACATTCCATTCACCACACACATTGCCCAGTCCCTTGTGCCAGTCAGTAGTAATTGCAATTAAGCAGTAAACATCCTCTATCACCATCAAAACCAGCTCCCTAACTGCCTTTACTAGTGTGTCAGTAAATGGTGTGTGTAGTCCCCCAAGGCTATGTATGAAGTTTGGTCCTGAAAGATCGAAAAACGCAGGGAAATGCCTTCAGGGGAAAGCTGTTAAAAACATCCCAAATATCCAGTCTGGTGTAGGATGACATATTTGTAGTGCAAGGAGGTATATATATGTATCTGTGCCACATTTCACATCCCTCAAATTGTCAAGAGTCTTATATATCTCACAGAATGAGATTTTGCCAGGCTTCAAACTACAGCGGCGGAGTAAGTGCTCATGCTGAATCAGGTCCATCGTTATGCAACTCTTCAGGAGCCTGAGAACGTGTCAGGCCCGTTCACTCTGATGTCGGACGGTTTTTAAAGACCCAAGCTCATTTGCATGAGTGGAACAGTTGGAAACAGTTTGACCTCTGCCTTGTAGCGACAAATTCAATTAGTTGTGCTCTTTCAGTGGTGTTACTGAAAGAGCACAACCAATTTATCAGAGAACTCACATTGCACAGTAAACCTGCTAAAACACAGGAATATATGTGTGCCCTTTACTAAAGTTATACACAAACAATATAGTTTACTCCCCTTTATTCTTCCATTTCAGGGACATTGGCAGCCTTCCGATCAGCCAGTGGGAAGCTGAAAAAATATCTATTAAAAAATGATGAGCTGTTATTAATTTCACATTTTGTTAGATAAGGACATGTCCGTGTACACTGATTTTACATTTGTTGCATAACGTAGTTACCTTGTTGCTGTTGTTACGTTATTGCATTATTATCTTAATATAAACCATGATCTCTTTTCTAGTTGTATCACCTATACCTAACCAAAGATATCACAAAGTTAAGAACTTGGCATTATGTGTTTCTTCAAGCGTGTTCGGAGGATGAAACATGAAAAGTATTTTTAGTTCAGAATGGCCAAATTTAACGTATCCTGTGGTTTGTAGTGATGTACAATGGCAACATTTATTTTCAGCAGACTTGTACGTTAGTTAATTTCCCAGCAATAAAACGCACCACAGAGCCAATGTCGAGGCAAGAAGCTTTGTTTGAGTTCAACGTGATGTTGAGGTGCTAAGACTCTGCACTTTGGTCCGCCGCTTCTTTGTCTTGTGGTCAAAACGTTGGCTGAATAAATCACTTTCCACTTACGGAAGAGTGTGTGACCCATCATATGATCCTATTGTCTGTGTCTGCATGGCTCTTATTTCACCTGTCTCTAATGTTAGATTTAGTCTCATGAATATATATCTGTGTTTTCAATTCATTGTTTCAGAAACACTGACAGCCTTCACATTGAAACAGCTTGGCGTTGCTAATACATATTTATTCTCATTAAAGCAAGCTTTGTTGTTGCCCTGATTCTTGATTTATAGAATTCCCCTGACATTGCTTTTGTTTCAGTGTCTCCAACACACAACCATTGGTACATTGTCTACATAACACATTGCTGCCCGCTAGATTTCGGATTTTGTTTGTGCTGAAAGTGAGTGTTCCTATTACTACAAGAATAGGAACGCCTTGGGGGCGGAGGGGTGTGTGTGTGTGTGTGTGTGGGGGGGGGTGCTATGTCCCCCCCCTTTGCACTAAAAGATAAGGCATTTACCAATTTGGATTTTCATTTCCTGTCGTGGTGTTCTTTTCCTCACCTACCACTCAAGAAGAAGGCTTGTATGAAATGCTCTCAGACCTGTTCATTTTCTCTTGTGGGCGCAGGTGATACGGTGCAGATTTTATTGGCACGCCAGGTTCCGCTGCTGTGGTTTAAATCAGTTTGGTTGCTTGTGACCGTGGATGGGGGAGGGTGGGGGCTCATGTGGTGCTCATTGCACAGCGCCTCAATACAATAGATATGGTATCACCTGATGTGGCTGAGTGAAATCTCCATGTTGACTGATGACTTGCTTAAGAGAGAGAGAAATGGTTGGAGTGAGAGAGAGAAGGTTAGACTGATATAAATATGCAGAGTGTGGGCCTATCTGCATCTATTTCATCTGCCAACAGTCCAAATGCATCACAACTAGATAATTGTGTGTGTGAGTGTGTTTTGTGTGTATGTGTGTGTGTGTGTGTGTGTGTGTGTGTGAGGGGGTGGACAGTCAGCTGCTCTGTATGTATTGATGTGCTCTTATTGATGTCCTTGTATTCCATATCTCAGGACATCAATGGGATGATTAGCCATCAAAGGCTACAGTGATGCTGCATGTTGAGCCTGTGAAAGATTTTCAAGCGGAATGTTAAGTATGGTTTTGAAGGTGACGGTAATGTGTATGGTTTTTTTTATTTTAAAAATCACTGTGACTCACAGTTTGTCTTTTTATTTATTTTTACCATGACTGACGTCAAATGGACACCTTTTTAAAGGAGAATATATCGGCTACATAAAAGGTTTCCCTATATCTATGTGCTCAAGGTGAACCTGCATTTTACCTCTTGAACACTACCTGTCCAAAATAACTGAGGAGCTCATCCAGTTTGAGCACCTGCTCTCAGACTTTTACTGATTAGGTGACGTTATTCAAGGCCCGAGGGATTACGTCTGTTCCTGCCAACAAGGCAGGTAAAACACCTCAAACCCCGCACAGGCTTTGGTGTTATTGCTGTTCATCTCCATGGCACGTCTTCCACGTCAGGCAGTGATTAGGTTTGTGGAATGAAGCATGCTTGTGTACGTTGGCGTTAGGTGATGCTGCCTGTCGTCCTCTTGTTCTACTGATAACATGCCCTTGGTCTCCCGTCGATCCAGCTATTCAGCGAGTGGCTCTGAACAGCAAAAGGCAGGCTGGTGTCTCTCCTGACTGAAACCTCAAAGTGACACCATGTGGCACTTTCTCAAATAAAGCTTCTGGTTTTGTAGATACACATCCACATCTGGCTCATCCTGTGCTGTTTTTCACTTTTGCTGTTGTCCTCAAGCATCAGAACACCGCTTGGTCTCCTCTACCAAATATCTGTCGCCTGTTTCTTGCTCTTTTTCTAAATCATGGATGTTCACTAAGAGAAAAAAATATGAAGGGAATGCACTCTTAGCGTATTGGGGCTCCGTCCAAGATGAATGCTGCCTTCAAGACAACACAGAGGTCGTAATTTCTGTCTATTTTCCAATTTCCAACCTCGAAGCATTTGGGATGCACGCCACCAATCATAAACAAAAACCATGGCTGACTTTAACAACACTTGTTTCTTTGAAATGTGTACACACAACTCTCAGCATTTCAGCCTCCATTTTATGCTGAACAACCTTTGTGCTGAGAAGATACCACTCAGAGATGGTTAACCGTACGGCGACAAATATACCTAATGTTGCCTTTGAGTTTACCATTTACAATGTGCGCTTCCATTGTTGTGTTGTATTGTCTCCGACAGCTGTGCCTTTGTAAAGTCCGGGTACAGGATTTACTTTAGCTCAGAAGTGGGAACTCTGACTTTGAGCGTCGTTCCGCTGTCCTTCTTCTAGTCGGAGGTCAGGAATGTTCAACCTCTGAAGTTGCCTGGAGCGCATCATAAGTATGTTATTGTTGGATTATAGATGTCCAGAATTATTTACTCAGTGTTGCTTTCCACTTGTGAGAGACGACAGACAGATTCTTTACTAGCTTACTTCTTTTCTTTTACTTTACTTGTATTTCAGAAAAAAGGGCAGCACTGATACGAACTGCTTCCACTAAATGAGCACAGCCTCAATTTATGAGACAGGGACAAAAGCTCTGTCCTTCTCCCAACTTGTCTAGAATACTACACTAACTGCCAGAGATGCCAATGGAATTACTACTACTACTACTACTACTACTACTACTACTACTACTACTACTACTGCTAAAGTACTACTACTACTGCTAGTACTACTACTATTACTACTACTACTACTTCTACTACTACTATGCTAGTACTACTAGTACTACTACTACTAGTACTACTACTACTTCTACTACTACTATGCTAGTACTACTACTACTAGTACTACTACTATTACTACTACTACTTCTACTACTACTATGCTAGTACTACTACTACTACTACTACTACTACTACTGCTAGTACTACTACTACTGCTACTATTACCTAAAATAATATTACACTTTGACAAAAAATTTTAAAGAGAAAGATAAATAATGCATAGTAATTACAGTGACATCATCTAATCTCTGCAAGACAACAAATAAGCTTAAAAACATTTCGAACTATGTATTTAATGCATGATAAGAAGTTCAATACCATGTAATACTGACAATAGTGCCCTGCCTTTACAGGTGCACGGTTGTGTTCCGGAGTTCAGAGATAGGATCAGATGTGGAGACAGTTATGACACATACTAAACTGTTCGGTTTGAGCAACTTTGATGCTCACTGTGGTGGTTTCCAAAATACACACAGAGAGACACACATGCAGAGGTTGGTGTGCACGTTCTGCTGAGTTCCTTTCTTGACAGGATGACAGCCGGATGACAGCTTGTTGGCGAAATGTTTCAGTAAGTAGATTTAACAATGTGTGTCATCTAGTTTGGATCAGTAGAAAACCAATAATCTTAATAGCAATGTCACTGAAAACCAATAGAACACTGTTTACATGTAAATTAATCTGTGTGTGTGTGTGTGTGTGTGTGTGTGTGTGTGTGTGTGTGTGTGTGTGTGTGGCCAAACTGGTGACCACTGGTTGTTAAATGCAGATCCTTTCATTCACAAACTAAGGTCAGATATAACGGTGATATAATCACATGACATAAATAATTGACAATCCAGAGAAGTAAAATGCCGAATAAGGTACAAAATTAACATGGGATATAATGAAGCTAAATAGGACAAGGACAGTCAATTTAAAATATGTATTATACAATGTAAGATATTACAAAGTAAAGGCATGCTGAATAATGACACACTATGTTGTGAGATGTTTTGACCTCTGCTCTGTGTGTTGCTTGATGCTCCCTCATGCTAAATTACATTAGATTAAAGCCAAAGTGAAGAGCCAGGCAGGCAGATTTGTACAAGTGATAAAGAACCCTGAATAATATTTGCATTGCAAGATTCCATTTGCAGTATACAACTAGGGCTTTTTCAACGGACCTGCACATTTTTAATGAAGAAATATGAAAATTAGCCAACAAAATATTAAAAACTTTTAATTACATGGATCATGAGGTTATAGGTCATCAGCTGCAGCACCCCCCTCTGGAACGCCCTCCCCACCCACATCCGTCAGGCTCCCATATATCATTATTTAAGAAAGCCCTAAAAACCCACTTCTTCAAACTTGCCTTCACCTGCTAACCCCTGCTCCCTCCCCTTCACCTGCTAACCCCTGCTCCCTACCCTTCACCTGCTAACCCCTGCTCCCTACCCTTCACCTGCTAACCCCTGCTCCCTACCCTTCACCTGCTAACCCCTGCTCCCTACCCTTCACCTGCTAACCCCTGCTCCCTACCCTTCACCTGCTAACCCCTGCTCCCCTTCACCTGCTAACCCCTGCTCCCTACCCTTCACCTGCTAACCCCTGCTCTCTACCCTTCACCTGCTAACCCCTGCTCCCTACCCTTCACCTGCTAACCCCTGCTCCCTACCCTTCACCTGCTAACCCCTGCTCCCTACCCTTCACCTGCTAACCCCTGCTCCCTACCCTTCACCTGCTAACCCCTGCTCCCCTTCACCTGCTAAGCCCTCCACTCTACCCTTCACCTGCTAACCCCTGCTCCCTACCCTTCACCTGCTAACCCCTGCTCCCCTTCACCTGCTAAGCCCTCCACTCTACCCTTCACCTGCTAACCCCTGCTCCCTACCCTTCACCTGCTAAGCCCTCCACTCTACCCTTCACCTGCTAATCCCTGCACCCTGCCCTCCACTACAGGACTCATTCCGCATGGCTTCTCCGGGTTTTCTTTTGTGCCGGGGATGTTGTTTGTTAGTTTTGTTTGTTCCATTGTCTTTCTGTGTTTTGTTTTGATCTGTTTGTCTCTGCCTTATGTGAAGCGTCTTTGAGTGTTTAGAAAAGCGCTATACAAAATAAAAATATAATTATTGTTATTATATGACAACTAGAAAAAGGATAGAACCTGAAATGATAAACTGCCCTATGTTCCCTCGGCCCTATATTCCCTCAGACCCATGTGCCCTTAGCTCTATGTGGCCTTAGCCCCATGTTCCCTCAGCCCCATGTTCCCTCAGCCCTATGTTCCCTCAGCCCTATGTTCCCTCAGCCCTATGCTCCATCAGCCCCATGTTCCCTCAGCCCCATGTTCCCTCAGCCCTATGTTCCCTCAGCCCTATGTTCCCTCAGCCCTATGTTCCCTCAGCCCTATGTTTCCTCAGACCCATGTGCCCTTAGCTCTAGATTCCTCTGCTCTCTCAGCCATCCTGATCAACTTGGCTGAGAAGTTCTTCTCGTAAATGGATTGCTGGAGTTCAGTCGATTTGCAGTTCAGCGCATCAGACTGGAGCCAGCAATCAGTTTGGGTGTCAGTTACAGGGGCGCTAGATCAAGTACCAGCACATGGTTCCCCCAAAGCCCTGCAGTCTGGTGGTGCTGTTGTCAAGAACTATTGGCAAGACTAGTTTTCCTCTGCTGCTCAGTCCTTCATCAGTCTCAGCTCCGTCTCAGAGGGAGACTGACAGAGCCTCCTTGTGCACACACACACCAACATCACAGCAACAAGGATAAGATAGCAACCCCCTCCATCAGAACTTTAGCTATCCATCCAGCCAGCAAGATGCATTATAATCATAATTAATATTCTTACTAATCCAACCTTTGACAGCTGGTTATGGGACTGTCGATGCGGAGCATTTCTTTATGTCCCTCTGATGATTAAAGTGTTTTGTGTGCTTGCAGATTTTCAAAAGCCCTCCGTGCCTGCAGGGTGTGGGCATCCTGGATATACCAATGTTGTTGCCCTGCAGACGCCTGTGAAAGCCTAGCTTCCCTCCTGCGAAATGAGGCCACTTAGATCCGCTCCCTTCACTCCTCATGCAGCCGGCTATCCTTGACTCTGTTCTTCCTTTTGGAAGTGAATAGAAGTTAGAATATAAATCAATGGCAAGTGAAGATACAGACACATCTTTGATGTCAGACCTCATGTGATGATTATAAGCCCAGTTCCAAAGTTCTGTTTAATACATTTTAACGACAGCATAAAATCACTTGCTGGGTCATCAGCACGTCTTCCAGCACCTTGAACAATGCGCCCTGAGAATGAAAAATCTGGGCGGTACACTTTCCTTGAGCTGCCAGACACTTGAGAGGTCATCCAAATCCACGACAAAATGATTTGTACAGGATCATTGACGAGACATGATTATAGGTTCCCTCCACTGTGGCACTGATTCACAGCATGCACGCCACCATCACACTGTAATTATAGGGACCTGGCTCAGGTCTGCGGGGACATGACATGTATTTTGTGTCGAGTTTAATCAAGAAGTTGCACCCTTTCTGTAATTTAAATCCTGCAATTCATAACTGCACTTAATTACTTTCTGAAATACACATTGTGCACAATTTGTTAATATTTTACCCTGTCCCTCACCAACCAATATTATGTTCTCATACAATTTAACTGCATTCTCTAATATGTGTTTTCTCTCTGATTAGGGGAGCTGCTTTAAACACGTTAACGCTGGAAAATAAAACAAAGCAAAACAGAAATGCAACAGAACAACCTGTTAAGGTGTTGTAAACATTATGGCTTTGCCTAAAATAATAGGTTTGTCCATTGAGGTACGGATGTAAATTGGACTTTGACATAACATGCCATGAGGCAAGGCCACTTGGATACGCACAATAGCCTCGTGAAACATCATTATCAATGTCCAGTGACTTTATGGAACAAGTCAGAAGATTTTCCTCGTTTGGCATTTTAAGTTGAAAAAATGCCAAACGAGTATGCCTTGCTGTAAATGAATTATGGACCACAGAGACATTCATTCTTGCATGTGAAAATAATTGCCATATCTTTGTTAAATGATCAATTAGCCAATGTAATGGCTTATTGTTTTAGAGCTCATTCCCATAAGCCGAGGCATTAATCTCAATCAATAGTCCATAAGCATGATTTACAAAACCTTTGTATTTTTTTTAACAAAAGAATGTGCACATTTGTCTTTGCCAATATCTCCATTCGGGTGAAAGCCGTTCCATTCCTAATGTGAATATTTTAGAAGGCAGAGAATCACTTGGCGTTGTCATTTCCAGGCTGTTCCTCTTTTCAAATATTTTAATTTGATCCAAGATGACTGCCTACTCAAACCACACAGAGACAACGCGATGGCTGTCCTCAACCCTCTTACGGAGAATCTTGCACATGTGAGATGATGTGTGGGGCTGCACAATCAGTTTTTTCCTGTAAATATTGTGCTTAGTGGCATATCACGAAAGACAAACACAATGTAAGCCAGGATGATTGCACATATTAATTGGGCAGAAAGCTAAATGACTGTGTTTGCCTTTGTGTGGACTGTAAATCCACAGCAGCTGACGGGGAAATGATGCAGTCATGGATCCTTATGCCTTGTGCATATCAATGTGGTGAATACTCAACTCAGGTCGGCATAATTGTTTCGCCATTGTATGTTTTGGCAAACGGGATACTTTAGCTGTCAACATTCCTTAACCAAATTCACGTTTCATATATCACACTTGCAGAAAAGCCCAATGCTCAGGTAAGAAAACTATTTGGCTAAGGTTAGAAAAAAAATCAAAGTTTGTGTAATGTAACAATGTAAGTAGTGTATATTAATAACAAAAGGCCTCAGAGGACGTCCTGAACAAGCGTAAAATCAACTTATGCGTTTCATTTTACCAACGATCTACTGGGAGAAAGTCGTTTGACACGCCCATCCCCCCATCCATATTCCATCATTGCTCTGACTGAATGCAAAGACGTCACCATTGAAATGTGGTTTGCAAAAATGTACAACGTCTCTCATAGTAAAGTATGAATGGACAGGATTCATTATAAGCATATTCAAATGTTGTATGTGGATACACACAAATGAAAATATGTTCGCTGAATTCTTTTGAAAAGACAATTTCATTATTGTGACACATGGAGCCCAATAATAAAGACATCAAAAATGGACTGTATAAAGAGACTTTTTTTTTTTAAAGAAACAAAGAAGCCATGTTGTCTTCTCATCTTTGAGAGTGCTTTTTACATCGTTGGGACAACAAAACAGGTGTTTACATATTTGGCACAGATGTGCTCCCTTTTGTACTTCATGAATCTGCCTTTATTGTTGTCTCTTGTGTGGTGTTCAATTCTTTGTCTCCTCAGCCAAGGTAACAACAATTGTGCTCTCGCTATCTTTTTTCCCTGTATCTCACACACAAACCAAGGTTTCTCCCACAGGAAACATAAATAAAACACTTTGTGTTTGTCGTTCGATTTTTCCTAGAAAAACACCAAGCAGACCTGCAGCTGTGTCCAGAATCCTAACAAGTCTCTCAACCTAAATGACCAAACAGCTCATTTGCCAATGCCTTCCTAAATGACCCGTTTGAGTGTTTTCAATCTGACAACCATGTGGACCAGACAACATTGTTTATCAGTGCCTGCGAGTGGTTGGTTAAAGTCAGCGGAAGATTGTTGTCATGGAAAACAACAGAGGTGCTCAGTGGAGAGCCCGGAGCATTTGTAGCAGCAACATCACAAGCTTTCATCAATTGGGTTAAGCGTGCATATTCATAATATCAAAGAAGATAGCAACAATAAACAATGTAAGGTGGCAGGTTCTTATAATCATATCATTTTCACGTAGCAGGGAGAAACAACACTTCTACTTGGCTTAATTGAATTCTTCAGTCTCCTGGCTCCCTGCAACTCAGAAGCCAGTGAATTATTTGGTTCACCTTGTTTGTCTGTTTTGAGGGATTACTGTGTGTGTGTGTGTGTGTGTGTGTGTGTGTGAGAGAGAGAGTGTGTGTATGTGTGAGTGTGTGTCTATGTATGTGTGTGTGTGTGTGTGTGTATATATGTGAGTGTGTGTGTGTGCGAGTGTGTGTTTCTATTAAGCCCCTGATTTACAAAAAGAAGGAAATAGGAGAATCTTTCTCTCTGAAAGCTCCCGTGTAATGCTGTGCGAGGCAATTTGCTGATCTCAGGAGGGAGTGCTGGTGTTGGGCCGGCTGCGGAAGACTGTTGACCGTGGTACGTTAGGCTCAGCAGGAGGTTGCCTTGAATCGCCAGGTGAGAAATCTGTTCACAATGCTGATTTGTCATTTGGGAACTTCGGAGTGAGCAAATAGGAGCTTTTCTCTGTCAGACGTTGTGCTATTGTACACAGAACTTGTGAGGACGATGGAAGTCAGTCACAGTTGGGGTGCTGAGAGAAAGTCAGCAACTACAAAGTCAACAGCACAGAACTAATAAACGCAGGCAAGAGATGTGACCAGGTTATTATAGTTTATAATAATTCCAAACACTTGTTTTAGACCCTAATCACATTCAAAACGTGTCATGGCATGACAACCTCTTTTATTTCAGATCTGAAAACCCAGTAATCTGCCTCAAGATTGCTCTGATATTCTGAACAATTGCTCTTAAATATCCCATTTTATCTCCAACACTATGGAGTTGGCCTCCCCCTCACCATCAGGTAAGATGAGTACCTCTATGCGGACCACATTTGAAACAAACCTTTTATGTTTTTATTTGTTTTTTAAATATGTTTTGCTTGTTATATTGCTTTTATTGTTGACTATCTGCCTCTGTTTTATTTTTGTTTTCATGCAGAGTAATATTGCATTGTATTATGCATTTAAATTATTTACTGTGAAGAACTTTGTAACTGCTATTTTTAATAGTGCTTTATAGATGTAAAAGTGCATTTCATTTTATACCAGATCATTTTAGAAAAGCATCTCACACAAGGCAGAAAGCCAGAACAATGGCTGAACACTTTGATTTCCAGACATCCTGCTCAACCAAACAACACTCACATCTTTTGTCTTTTAAATTGGTGGCTTCTCAGCATCTCTGAAAGCTGTCTTATAAAGAGAGCATGGTGTTTGTTAAATATTCTTATTATAAAGTCTGAAAATGTTTCTCTTTAAATAAAACAACCTTTTTTCAAATATTGACAATGAAATCACCTTTGATATGTGGTTGGTATTGATAGCAGTTCATATTGTGATAATTCAAAGAGAGCTTTTGATACTTAGACGCACGTTGATAACTGCTATTAAAAAGAAATCTGGGAACAATATGTCAGCAGATATTATGTTTTACTTTTTAATATAAATAACGAACATGAAGATATGAACACCTGAAATTGCTTAATTTATTGTGACCAGTTGGCTGATACAAAACCAGTATGTGTGCAATAAGTGGACAATATATTGGCCTTACCAGTTTATTGGTTCAGCTCTACTTTCCGCAGCAGTTCTAGCTCTGGTCACAACACCAGACCAGAATCTGGGGGTCGTGGGGAAGCTGTCTAATTGCTTTACAGCACAGAGGGACCAGTCCAATGCAGTCTCGTCTGCAAACATACATGTAGAAGCTGAAAGCAGCTCGAGCTCTGGGATTGAAAACCCAAACAATGTTGTTTCTGGAGAGAAAGCATGCATGGCAGAAAACACAGAAGAGTACAGGATTTTGTTTCTCTGGCCGAGAATGGTGACATCGGCAACCATGTTACCTCATTTAGTTTATCAGCTGGGAGACAGAACATGTGATTTGTTGCTCCAAAGCCATTCTCAAGTTCATTACATCTGCAAAACACAGTAATCATATCATCATATATAATAATCTTATTCAACTTGTTGATGAGATTGAAATGACTTGTTGGCCCTGCATATGTGTGTGTAATTAACATTTGCCTTTCCACTCGAGTTGGGCACTCTAAGCACTCTGGTAAAATAGAGATGCGTCTACCTAATGACGTTAAAAGCTGACATATGCTGTACAGTAGAAACCTCAAACCTTGGTGAGCATTAGCTAGTCCCAACAGGGGCATCATCTGGAGGCAAGTTCACTCTTTGACCTTCAGGAAAATACATAGATGCAACGTATTAAAATAGAGAGATATAAAACATATTCAGATATGTGTCTTGTTGCTGTAGCTGAAGCTCATGTTCAGCTGGTACACGTTGTACTTTAAATTGAAGTTCAAGTAAGGTATCACCCAGCAGGATTTCGTCTCACACAGGCAAAGGTCAGAATCATTTGGTTCCTGCACTTTCATTTATTCATGCATCCAATCTCAGCTTACCCAGGTGAATCAGTATTTTTTTAGCACAATTCCTCATTAGCATGGCATAAAAGATGGCAAAGTGGACCAGAGTAGATTATTTTCATGAAGCAAAATTGCATCTTGAATTCAAATTGCCTGGACAGGAGAGCAATACAGATGAAGTAAAGGAAGTAGAGCGCGTGCGCTAGAAATGCAAGCAGTCTCCTTGTTGTTGAAGCTGCGTACCTGAAGAGAATCTTGATCATCTTCAGGCTTATTCATTTTGGACGTGAATGGAACTCCTTTATTGATGTTCACCCCCCCCCCCCCCCCCCCCCCCCCCCCATTATCTGCTCGAAACAACAAGGGTAAATACATTCTCAATATATATCCAGTAAAGAGCAACATCATTGTCAGGCAAACCTCACACACAACTTTGAATTAAACTGTGCAGTCGTATCCATTAACAGGGTCTGTGTGTCTTAGACAGCAAACTAAGGTGCTCTCAGCTGTTGGTGTTAACATTGTGAACTATGATGTACATTTCATCGTAAGATGAAGTTTGTGTGTCTCTTTGAGACGTTTGAAATGGTCATGAAATGCAATCTGTCGGTTTCGTGCTGAGCGGCACAGATTGTCCATTTCTTTTCATGGCGCTCGGCTTGACTTCTTTATGCATCAAAAAACACAGGTTCAGGAAAAGAGCCCGAACTAACTACAACGTTAGGGTTGAGCAAACAAAATCATGTGAGTTTTGGAAAACCGTCACAATCAAATCACTCACAACAGCCCTTTACGACACACAGAATCCAGCATCGGTGTGGTGGTTGAACATCCTGCGTTTGTTGGACCAAGCCACCTGGCCATGCAAGTGGTGTTTCTCAATACTTGATACTACGTCACCCTGTTTGTAGTCGGGTGGATGCATTACTTTGTGTGTCCACCATGAAAAAGGATCCTAATTGACTTTCCATTCAAGTAGTTTTTAAGCTGAGAAACTTGAGAGTTTGTGTTCCGCCTCCCATAAACCTGTAGTCTGTGGGTGTGTAATCAACATACTCTGCTCTGTCTATCCAGTTGTTTTCTAATTTACCTTCTGTACTTCACAGGAGGACGTTGTTCATGGGACACAGTTTGTTTTACCTGAGTGTAGAATAACTTTGCTTTATGTCTTTTTTTCCCCATGTGGTGGCAATGTTTCAGCAGCCTGTCGCTGTCCAAGCATGTGAGTCTGTATGTGTAATGACTTTGTAAGATTCTAAAAAGCCAACAATAATTTGCCATTCAACACAAAGTACCACTGAGGCTCATGGGAATGCTGTTAGCTGTGCAGGTAATTGGTAATAATACCATTTTGACCTGATAATGGCAATGGAAAAAAAAGAATCTGTAGATCAGAGTTACTTCTATAGATCTTCAGGGACCATGAATGTCAACACCACATTTCACAGCAATCTGTCCAAAAGTTGATATTTCAATCTGAATTGCAAATGTGACCCTCAAGGGGGCAACAGAGGAAAAGTCAGAGAAGCACCAACGTTAATATGATCTATCCTCTGGGGAACATGACTGTCTGTAAAAGATTCTTGAAGATTGAAAATGTTCACGGGAGAGATGAATACCAATCTCCTGGGTGAAAGTCCTGTGTTTGACCTAACCACCCACCTCAACTTCCTCCCTACGCAGACTGTGATTAAAACATATTTTTGTTGAACCTGTGAATTTGTGTGTCCACCACAACAAAGGATCCTGATTGACTTTCCATTGGAATGTTTTTTGTGATGGCGGCACATCATTTTAACACATAAAGCAATGCGCTGCCAAGACGTATTTCACATATGTATTCGTGAGGTCAGGCTGCTTGTTTGCTATTTGCTAAAGCCATTAGGTTGTTCAGTTTAAACATGGCGATCCTGTTCTGGCACAGCTGGAGGCTTATAATAGAGAGTCATGAGACATAAACCAGTTCCTGATAGCAATATGGGCAGGAGTTAGATGAATGGTGGGAGTGCAGACATAGCTGATGACAATGTCACCCAAACGCCAAATGGCCGAAATTGCTTTCTCTTTGAGATATGAATGTCCTCGAGTGTCCTTTCATGTCATTTACCATTCTGCTTATTGTGGATAATGCCTCGGTTACAGCATGATGATGTTTTGTGACAGATAATACAAAAGACAAGCAGCTTTGTTTTATAATCTACAGCCATTAATACTTAAATGTTTCCACTTGGCATTTCTTTGCAGAGATATGTATTTTACTTTATTATTTTAATGGTATTCCTGGTTGCTATGATAATTTGTTAAACTTCAGTGGAGTAGAGTAACACGGTAGTAGAGCATACACTTGTCAATTAACACATTGAAGTTACCCAATGTCAGCTATGTGCAGTTGCTCAAACTTGTGCCCACATTCTCTATTCAGTTCAATATTTAATGTGAAGGGCATTGTGGTGAAACCTAGCCACCATTTCAGAGCAGTTTGAGTAACAAACAGGACTTACGTACCCTTGTGCAGGGGAGTTTTTCAACTCTCTATGTCAACCAGTGTGAAATACAAACTCAGATGTCCTTGGAATCTGCCCGTGTGGTTTAAAACCAGCAGATGTTTCAATTCCAGGATCAGTGAACATGAAAGCAGCCTATGCACAAGGGAGTGTAAGAACTTTGATTGAGACAACTTTTTCATTTTGGTGTGTGTGTGTGTGTGTGTGTGTGTGTGTGTGTGTGTGTGTGTGTGTGTGTGTGTTGTGTTGTGGTGCATTGTATAAATTGTTACAATGGAGGGGTGGAGGGGCAAGGCGTCTGAGCTGAATGAGTTTCTTGTAAACCTACACGATTTGGTCTGATTTTGTGCGGAATCTGACCCGGTGACCAGCAATAACTAAATAGAAATAGCCAATCATTTTGCTGATGGCCTTTTGCAGATTACATTTCATTCTTACCTTTCACAATAAAAGCCTGAGACATATGCATGACTGTTTAGCAGAGCATTTCACAAAAAGGAAAGTCAATTAACTATTTGACAGTACCTTAGGCTGTACAACAGTTTACCTCAGACAGACTACCAGATTGATCTGGGTCAAAAGGGGTTGGCAGATCGATACACACACTGACTAGTTTAATCCAACTCATTGTGCAGTGTTCAGATCTAGTCTATTGATGATGCATTCATGTCATATATTCCAAAACACTGCTGTCGTGTACACACAAGTAAAAAAGCCGCTTTATGAATAAAAGGTATCAGTGTTTCTGGCTCTATATTAGTTATTATGTGATCAAAACCAATCTAGGCGTTGTCACACACCACTATCAATACTATTCTGCCTGCACAAATCTATTCAAACCTTTGTTACAACTGTTACAAATTCAAATTGCTGCATGAAAAGTTTGGAATGCGAAACAATCGCATTTGAGTATTTAGCTTTTCTGAGTTGTTTATTTGCCACGGCCCCGGTGTGTAAAGGCCTTGAGAGAGCCACAGGAGTGGCTGTAAACAATAAGCTGATGTGTTCAAGGCATCTAGTGTTCTTTTGAAGTCTTGGCTTCCCATTAGCACTGAATCAAAAATGTATCAATATTCAATTTTACCTACAGTTTATGAAACCAGTGAAGATACAAAAAGGTATGAAAGGACTCAAATGTTATCTGATGATGAATGCTGCTGGAATATATTCATACGTGTGGATGAGCTAACATCACAGGGTGGATATGGTCAGAAGTTAGCGCCTGCAATAACGTTGGGTCCCATTGCACGGTTCCAGGGTGCTCAGCAGCCCACAATGCCCCACTGGTCCACAGCACAGCGAGAGAGGGCAACGTGACTGCATGTCATGTTGAGCAACATTATTTGGAAATCAATTCACATGGATTGTGGTGACTTTTAATATCTTAATTTCGGTCTTTTCCTTCCACAAATGGCAGAAACGTTTCTTTGCACTGCTGTAAGTCCATGCATCACAATCGGACCACACCACTGATAATTATCAGTTAGTACACATGCCAACTGTTTAGCTTTGAGAAGCAGCTGATAGATGACAAAAGAAAGTTCAGTTATTTTTCACAAAGCTCTCTCTGTACTTTTGATTGTACCCCTGGCATGTTGTCACTTTGTCCGCCCACAAGACGCGCATGACTTCCTACCCACAATGCCGAGCACTCAGTCCTGGGGCGGCTCTGCTACCTACCGTTATTTCCACTCATCCGTCACAATTTGGGCAATTCAAACACCATTGAATCCCAGTGATGGTGAGCGGCTGCAGATGTGTTATACAATTGGGTCACATCCCAACAATCTCTCCTAATTAGATCATTGTTGTGCAAACGGGCAGTTGCGCATATTATTAACAAACCATTACAGTGAGTGCATTTCATCCATCATAAAAGCCAGCTCTAATTGGATTCATAAGCTTTTATTTATCTGATGGGCAAGGATGGCCATTATTTTTCCTCCTCAAAGCAAATAGATCTGATTAGCATTTTGTCAACGTGCTGCTGTGTTAATTTGGAACTATACCCCGGTGTCCTTCCTGATGGCGAGACTGAGATGTCTGCGTTTAGAAAACCTTTCAGTTGAGGCACCTGTGGGTTGATGCACTTTCAGTGAATATTTGTATTTGTATCAAGGTACTGTAGGGCTGTGTGGAGCTCATTCTTCCTGCGTATTCACCGTGCTGCTGCAGTTCTTCCTTCCAGCGTTGAGTCTGGTCCCAGAACTACTCATGCAGGACACGTTACCCATGCATTATGCTGAGCCCGTGGCTGTCAGCTTAAATACCCTAAGAGACTTCCAATAAAAAGAATATGGCCTTTTTTTAACTGATGAGTTCCATCTTCAACTCAAATGTAAATTCATTTCAGGCAGTTTAATGCGGTATGCATGCAGCGTACAGTTATCTGGAGCAGTTTTAGAAAATAATGGGATCTCTCTCATAAACAAATTGACAGTTAACACAATATGTTTAGTGCCCCCCTGCCAGAAATGCATTATTGAAAAGATCCCACTCAAAGGGGGACTTCATTTTCAACCAGGACCCTATTTTCTCATGTTTTTGTGCCTAAATGAGCAATATTTTTGAAATTGCTCCAGTATTGAGGGAGAACGCTACAGACAGCAGCTGCTAAACGGGCTGCAACGTAACCCCTCGGGGCAACTCCTCTCCCGCAATGTACGTCCACTAAAAGTGCTAGTTTTTGCCCTTAACAGGCTCAGATTGTTATTATAAGAGACAAAATAATGGAAAAACAACATAAAGAGCAAAGAAACTTTTTTACCTTTCACTTGGTCCAATCAGTTTCATATTGGGTCTCACCAAATCCTGAGTTGTATCCACATTGTAGAAATCAGCTAAATATCCACATTCATTTGCACACAATATTAAAAAGCTTCTGTTTCAACACTGGCATTCCAACTCCCACTCACGTTTTCACGAATGGCATCCGGCAACAAGTCACATGACACAATCACAAACAGTGGCTTGAGCAAAAGCCAAAGGTATTATTTCTCTACTTGTCCATTCAATGATGTGATCCAACAATTATAATAACAATCTGCCCGTCAGTGGCAACAAAAGCACCTATAGTGGACATACATGACAGAGAGGGGTTACCAGGAGGGAGTAACCCAGTGCGTATAGCAGCTGCATCCTTTCCTCTCAATACTTGACCAATTAAAAACATAGTTGACCCCATTAGTCAATAGACACCAAAACACGTGTATAGGGTCCAGGTTAAAACATAACAACGTATTCCATCCATTTCAGAGTTAAACTGTGGTGAAATGTTCATATTTGGTTATTTTAGTCTGTAGTCTAGAGCCGGGATACTTGTGTATTATTACATTGGGAATAATCTCCTTGTTGTGGTTCAGTGAGTTCACTTTGCCATTAAAGTTAGTGGAAAAAAGCTGATTGTATAAAAATAGCCCAGAAACTTACATTGCTTTCATAACTCTTTAAGTCTTCATATAAATTCTACAGTGAGCTCTTGCCTCACACACTGACTGCTGAAGACTCCTCGGAGCTATGTGGGAAAACGTTTAGCATACAGAACATTAAGGCGGTTGGGCCCTGCATATTGATGAAGGGAGCTGTGCCGTTCTGAGCTGCTTGATGCCCATTTCATCTTTCTGAGAGGAGACATCGTCCTCTTGAAGACAGTGAAGACAGGGTGTCTGCTGGGAAATATCAAGTGAAGTACACAGTTGGGGTGTGACCGTACACAAAAGTCATAGCTCGGTTGATACCCTTGTTTAGGAGTAAAAATAAAAATAAAAACATGCAAGGATGAGTATCTTCTTATATATTTTTTACAAACAGTACTGCAAGTGTTAATGACCCTCCTGTTGGGGACAGAGGTAACATGTTGCCCACTGGCAACTCTGGTAAACTATTGTTATCATAAAAATAAGGTATGTTTCAAAAACTTGTGTATTATACTGTAAGGACACTACAAAACACTTTTGCAAAACTGACAAGGTCACAAAAGGCTCTAAAACTGAAAAGCATTGATTATATTATTCTATTGAAAATACAAAATACATGGAAAAAAAATCAAAGTGTGTTTCAATGAGGTATATTTCAACCTTCAAAGCACGACTTCTGTGATGTACATTAGTGTTATCTTTATATAGATTCAAGATGAAATGAAGAAGAAAAACCTTTTAAACCCTTGAATATCACATCCCTGGTCTTAAAGGATCAATTTATTTTAAGTTTGTATATGCAAATCCAATAATCTTTTCTTTCTGAAAAATAAATGTGACTTTAAGTCAATAAGATTATGACATACATTCATCTATAAAATCAATCTGCAGCGTTAACTGAAAGAAGGTGTCCGTGGATCCACAATTCTCCACAGCTCTGTATTGTGCTCGTGCCCGCCCACTTTTTTGTGGTCTAATCGAGTGTGAATCTATGGACTCATAGGGGGTGGATGGGATGTCCTTCAGGAGACTGGTGTCACCCGAGAAAGTAAAAGTAAATATTGACATTTTTGGGATGTCCTGTGACTTATGTGACTCGCTGGTCACATGACTCTTCAGTCAAGTTGAGGTCAACCACTCTCTGTTCTCAAACCAACTAAGTGGTTTTGCTGCGTAAACCTTAACTTCGGATACAATGGCGTCTGGGTCTGGAACCGGACTGCGGTACGCCCCAAAGCAATCCCTGACCTGGACCATCATAGTTTGAAGCTCAGGGCCACTGAACAAGCCTTGGTTTTTTTGTTGGGAGTGAGAATGTGGAATACTGCCTCCATCAGATGCTTCAATAAGTTAACACCACTGAGTTTGTACGAGCGTATGCAGACAGAAAGGCAGCTACTGCTCCAGGACATGTTGCTGAGTTGAACACACATGTCGCTGCTCTCACTGCTCGAAGGGGATATTGTGGAAACCACAAAATATGTATTGCCTACAGGGTAAAATCTCATTTTAATTCCATTAAACACTCTGCTGTCTGCTCAGCGACTCTTTACAATTATCCGCTCCATCTGCTTTGTGTTCCGTATCCAAATGAATAACCTCTAGTTTGGGATTTTGTATAGCTTTTCACTGGTTAGGGAAGCTAATGTAATTATGTAAGGATCCCCTCAAATGCGCTCCAACAAACGCACTTCTTTCACACAGTCAACATGGAGACTGGTCCCCAACGTTATGGAGCTGGCAAGGTCAATTACATGGTGCAGTGATTCAGATGTTGTCGTCGCAGCGTAGAGTGTCACTGAGTGTAACTTTTGAATGTAAGACGAGCCAGGAGAAATATTACTTGTGCTTAACTTCAAGTAGCATGAAAGCAATATAATTTCAAGCTGATGTAATAACTCAAAATATTTTATAAGTTTTTTTCAGAAGTGTGTTTAGCACTCATTGTAGCTCATGTACATTTCAAAAGTGGACATTTGGATTGGTCTCTCTGTCTGTCCTTCTTGTTCATACTACATTCAGATGTTTACTCCACAATGAGCTGAGCATCCATGGAGCTTTTTTCTTTTCTTCATTCAAAAGCATGTTTGTCAATTTCAGAGCATGTCTGATGATGTTGTAATGTTTTCCCTCATAACCCTGCCCACTCAAAGCGCCCCTGCTTCAGTATTTGGTTTGCTTCCGCTCTAACTTTGCACACTGATACAATATACTGTTGCTTACAGAGTTTCTGCACTCATGCTTCTTCTGAAATGTCTCACACTTTGAATTGTTGTGTGCAATATTCTTGGCAAAATTAAAAAAGAAATAGAACTAGAACATCTCAACATCAGACTCAGATGTGTGTGTGTTCACATACATGGAATTTGACTCCGGTTACACGTTGCTCTCGTTGTACATATATGACGATCCAAACAAACCACACAGTGATAGAAGAACAGAGAAATCAACGGGTCAATGGGGCTCTCATATTGAAAACCTCCATCAATATCTTTCAGTGAACTGAAGACGATCATGATCACGCACCATATGAAATACACAATCATAATTTTACTGTGAAACATTCACATTCTAAAATTATTATTAGCTTGATGCCCATAAGCTTCCAATTTCCACAGGCTGCTGAAACTCCCATTTACACTGAATTTGCCATTTCACATTTAATTTCATATAAAAATGGCAAAATCAAAGAGCATTAAGCAGAGACAACCACAACACATCACTTACTGTGGAGTGGACCATTGTGAAGGAGGGCTTACCTCTCAAGTCCAAAGAAAACACGGTTATTGTTTTCAGGGATTAGGGCTGGCACAGCTAAAAAAGAAAATATGTCAAATGCTTCTAACTGACTGTGGTTAATAAAAGTAAATTATCTGGTGAATATAGGTGGACAAATTGGCATAACCTTCAGATACACCCTCATTGTCAAGTCAGCCATTGTCTCTCACCGGCACTCGAGCAATTCTTGAGCATCATTACTTAAAAACGTAACCCATCTTAATGAATTCATCTATGAATAAATGACCATAATGACTGCAATTAAGCTCTGCATGCAGGCATACACAACGGCTGTACTGGATTGTTCGAATAAGAGTCTAATGTGCAGGGCAAGGTTACGAGTGAACTGGGCAAATACAGGCCTATATTTGTATTTCATAATGGATAAAGAACCTAAATGAATACAAGTCAATAGACTACATTTGTTATAGTAGTTGGCTTCTGATGGCACTGTGGTCCACAGTGTATGATGTGCATCAACACATCCGCGCCCTTTGTTTTCTATGCCAAGTCCGACACACCAGCAGCATCTTGACACACGGCCATTTTCCCAAAATACAACAGTAAGGGCTTCCCAGATGGAGCCCATTTTGCTGATTTCACATGGGGTCAGATTCAGGTGGATATGTTGGTCTCTAGTGAGCGGTCAGCTGTCAGCCAGCTGCCTGCAGACGTACAGAATAGAGCAATCGCTTTTCAATATTGTGTCGTAAACGAGATGACTACTCAGATAAATTAAAGTCCTACGTTGCAAAAATAATGGTCTTTTTTTGTTATCTTGTGGCCACAATTATAAGAACAAATTTAAAGAAGCATCTGACACACAGATATTTCAATCATCTTTTTTTTATTTCTTTGTGCTCTCCACATTTTTTTTTACCATCACTTCTCCTGCTATGCATTTTCCTGCAGCTATCAGGCAGCTTGTGTTAGTTGCAAATATATCTTAATTACCATATTTGAACGTCAAAGATTAGCCAGGGTTTTGGTTTTGATTAAAGTCCTGGCAGTGGCTTGGCCGTTTTGAGTGGAATATCCCACACACAGATGGGAAAGCTAGCAGGGAAGCTCAGAGCACCGTGACATGATGGATCCGTTCTTAACAACAGCCTACATTTTTCCTTCTGCTCCCGCTAATCAACGTCCTCCCTTGGAGGAGTTCCCATCAGTGTGGATGCATTTCATGTCAAAGGTGATGGGGGAAGGCAAGGAGTCTCTTTATGCCTCCTTCTCTCACACCTGCAATCCCCCCTCTTTGTCTGGTTGTCCTCCAGCCTCCCATTTTGTGGCCAAATGGAGACTGAAGTGTGCTCTGCCATCTGTGCAATGCGGTTAGAGGCGAGCTAATAGTTCCACACGAGGGATCAAAAACTCATCACTCTTAACCCTGTGAGGAAAGCCAAGTCTTAAACGGCCTTCTCAGTTGGACAAACCGCTTGCTTCTAATGCGTTGCTGGCAAGTTAAGAGGAATGAGGGGAAGGGCTGGATGAAGCCCTGCCACCCGACAGGAAATCTCCAGAGAAAGCAAAAGCATTTTGAAAAAGTTCAAATTGTATCTATGCTCTTACTGAAGTAGCCTTGTGCCTGAGGAAGAAACATTATATGGCAGATTCCAGGAAAGCTGCCATCAGTCTCTACTAGTGGACAGTACTCTTAAATGTGTTTGTGTTGTTAGTGTGGAAGCCATCGAGAGCACGTGGCCTCGGCAACCACAACAGATGCATCTCAGCAGGTGTTTTCATAGTGGTGGTGTGATTGTGGTCCGACTGTCTCGGCTCTGTGGTCCCTCAACCTGATGAGTCAGGACCGAGCCCTCCCCCATCAGCTATCAGCATACACAAGTCACTTATGGGAGGATGTTCTCCTCCTCACCTATCTCACACAGAGCCTCATAAACCAGCAGGGTATGTGGAAGGAGAGACAAATACACTGTCAATACACAAAAGACTCCATATAAATCTATTTCATTCATATATAAACTTGTTTAAGATTGAAATAAATAATCCTTTAAAGGTCATGGGGAACAGCATTGCTGAAAATAAAACATTTAGCCTTAAAGACATTATCTTTTTGAGGATGGGAATTAAAACACATTCATATTCAGAAATACATTTGAGAAATATGAATATAGAGCCCATTTAAACAATTTAAAAGCATGCACAATAAATGGGAACTGCACTAATTTTACCATAGTCATAGAGCTCCACATTGTTTAAAATTATGAAAATCTGAGGCATCTTTGTGAAGATGGAATAAGTTGTGTACCTTTCCTACAGAACTAAGTTACTCAAAGTTTGTGGAGATATTCTGTTGTTCAGATGTACTGATTGAGATTTTAGAGGCAGATCATTTTGAGCCAAGGAAAATTAATGCCACGGTTAAAAATACAATTGGTAACTTTATAAAAATAACTTTTTTTCCTATTTCCTCAAACTATCCCCATATGCTGACAGTAGTTCACGAAACAGCGAATCGGTGGAGAAAGCAGGTTCCTCCTCGTCCATGTTTACCTACCAATGCTTGAGTCTGATCAGTGCTGTTCAGTTTCTGTATGGATTAAACATAAGCGTTAAGCGTTAAGTATGCAAGGAACTATTCCAGGTGACCACGAACCTTTTGATGAACTAAAGTTGTGTTTTAATTAACCGGTTGCACCAGGGGCTACATGCAGGTCCTGTAGGGTAGTTACAGCCTTCTAAAGGTCCAAGAAAGGGATGAGCTTTGTAGGGCTGGGTCTTCAACTTGTGGAGCCCTTCAGTCTCAAAACAAGGAAGTACTCTAATATGTTTTAGGGCGACAGCGGGACATGTCTTGTTGTTTATTGACGTTAACAACATAGTTAGGCTTTGTTGTCTGCTTCCTGACTACCTTGAAAAGAAAGAGTGATGGAGAAGGTAACAGAGAGGGAGGGCGGATACAGGGGATAAAGCCCTGAAAGGAGAAAATAAGACGTTATGTTACATTCTAAAGCTGGAACAAATAACTATCAGACGCTCAGCAGGTGGTGTAGTGTGAAGAATCGGGAATTTTCAGTCTCAAGTTCATTCATTCGTTAGATGCAACAATACAAACAAACACATGTGGGGGAAATTATATTTCAACCGTTGTTTTTTTAAGCCCGGGGTCTAATTTGCCAAATCGACACACTTCCTCTAATGTGGTGGGAACGCAATCAAGAATGCTCTTTTTTACTTCTTGGTTTAGCTCCTCTGTTTTAATACCTCCTGGAAGCTTTTGGTTTAAGCTCGCTGTGTCCCATTGCTTCCAGTCTTTGTGCTAAACTGATATTTTTCATTCTAAAAGGCCAACAATGGCAGATACATTATACTTCATGCACGGACAGTTTTGTAAGTACCAATATTATTCAAACTATCACAAGTGATTAACAAGAAGGAACAAGATGATGAAAACCATACCTTGATTTATTTTTCATTATTCATGAGCGCCTGCTTGCAGAGCTTATGGGATACGATGAGACTAAAAGCAGAAAGTGATCCCCTGCAGGAGAGTTTGTCTTTTTACAACCAGCCAATGAGAATCCAGAGAACAGCTCCCACAGGATGCGACTGGAAAGTGTTTTCTTCCTGGTGTCTGGTGTACTTTCTTCAGTACAACTTAATCGTATGTTTCTCTGCTTGGTGTAATTTCCCTACACTCATAGAGAAGCAACAATATGCCCTTTTCCCATTAGAATAATTGATGTCTGCATAATATCTAAAGATAGTGTCAACGGACCAGTCCTCTTCTCATCTTCTTGCCTCAGCAGGCATTTTACCCAGAGAGAGCTTTCATGTCACTCAGCACTGACAGCTACACGGAGAAGCTCCTGACTCGACACACAGGTCGTAGGCTACACAGGAGATCAAGGTAGCTTAGAAGAGCTACGCTGAAAAGCTGGAAAACAAGTTTTCAGCCAACAACCCCTCGTCGGTTTGGAGAGGTCTGGAAGTACTTACAAACTACTGGAAACCATGCCCCCAAACCCTCCATCACAGGATTAAATGAATACAGACCCGTCACCCTGACGTTTGTGGTCATTTCAATCAGGAGAGGCTTGTTTTAGAGTGTAACAATAATTTATTACAATTGCAAATATGAGAATAGTGCAAAGTCTTTGGCAATTGGACTCCATCCTGAATTAGGATAAGCACGGGGTAGCAATGCTGATATCTGCGCAAGCACAATCCCCCCTGGAGTCCAGACACTGGTGGTGGTGTTGAAGAAGGGTGTTGCTGTTACCCGATGATGATAAGCAGGACTGATGCTCACTGGAGGAGCCTGGGGTGGAGGAGGGGTGGTGTTGAAGAAGGGCGTTGCTGTTACCCAATGATGATAGGCAGGACTGATGCTGACTGGAGGAGCCTGGGGTGGAGGAGGGTCGCATCGGTTTGAGCTGAAATGACAACTGACAGCGCCAGAGAGGAGAACATATTTAAAAGTTCAACAATCACGCTGTGATTGGCTTACCAACCTGCTCCGATTCAGATTGGATCCCTTCACATACACGCCCCTAATCAGCTGGTGGAGTACTCCCTGTGAGCCTGACTTGTGAATGAAACGGCGAGTAAGCGTGTCTTCCTTACTGAACTTACGCTTGAACTTCTTGAAATCCTTTGAGAGACTGGTGTTGACCCACCTGAAGGACATCACGGGGCCCCTGCTGGACCTCCTGCAGTTTGCCTACCGCGCAAATAGGTCGGTGAATGATGCAGTCAATATGGGACTGCACCATATGCTGCAACACCTCGGCTCCCCAGGGACATATGCAAGGGTTCTGTTTGTGGACTTCAGCTCTGCAGCTCTGTCCTCTGTTCCTCCATCACTGTGTCGTTTGGATCGGCCACCAAACAGGACAGAGACAAACTACAACGGATAGTCTGGTCTGCAGAGAGAACTATTGATTCCAGCCTGCCCTCCATCCTGGACTTGTACACCTCAAGAGTCAGGAAAGATCCCTGCAGACCCCTCACACCCTGGACACAAGCTGTTCCAACTCCTCCCCTCTGGTATTCGCTACAGAACACTGTATGCAAAGACCACCAGACACAGGAACAGCTTCTTTCCACTGGCCGTCACTCTGATGAACAATTAATCAGATTCCTTCATCCGCACTACTTGCACTAATCGGACTACTGTTCTCTTTAATGTCTTTTTATATTTATCTTGTTTATTGTAAATGTGTAGATATGTACAACGAGAGCTACGTGTAACCAGAGTTAAATTCCATGTGAGTGTAAACACAAATGGCCAATAAAGCTGATTCTGATTATCAAGTCCAATCCAATGTCAGTGACTGTCTGCAGTCACTGATTTTTACAATTGCCACTTTGTAACTGTAAGAGACGATGCATCGTTTTACTATTCTCTTCCAGTCACATGCTGGTTTTCAGCCGATCCCAGGATGAAATCACTTCTCATCCCATCTTCCTGTCCACTGTGTCCCTACTGGACCCAATGAACGCCGGATATTTGGACATATCTGCAGAAGATTGACATGGATGGATCAGATATGCAAACATATTCGTTTCATTAGAAGAGAGGACATACCATGTGGCATAAAGTGTGAATAGTTTTTTTTATTGCATTACTAGAATAAAGTAAGTTTAATTTAATGCACTTGGATTCACTGTCTTCAAATACAAAGACCTTTGAAGCATGATGCAGCATTCTATGACGCAAGGGTTGATCCTGAGATGTGCATCAGGTGTTTCAGTTGCATTACTTCATCGTGGATGCTCCTATAACTGGAAAAAACGGAGAAAGTGAGCTCAGTAGAGAAACGTGTGCTCTAAAAACTTGTCATGAAATAATTGGATGTTATTGCATTAAATGTAAAAATATCGATATTTACTTTTAAATTATTAAATGTGTATCAAGATCTGTGCTAAAAAGGGGCGGGCTGTGGCTCAGGGGGGGAGCGGGTCATACCATATTCATCCCTGGCTCCTACTGTCTGCATTGACACTTGGACATGCAGTGGGCACTTCACAACATCCCACTGCTCCTAATGGACAAGATGGGTTCAACACAGAGGTCACATTGTACGTGTGTTCTTACAGGGACAGTAAATCACATGTATTTAATTGATAAAATCGAGTGAAAAACACATCAGTGCATATTTAAATAGTCATATTCATATTTAAAGACACTGTCTAGATGTAACTGATCAAAGACTCAAACAGAAAACATTTTAAAAAAGTAACTTCAACTGCAGAGATGCTTTTTCAACCTTAACTTTTCTGAATATATCATTTTGCAATAAAGTCTGTTTATTTGTGGTGATTATTGTTTGTGACAGGGTCAGTATGTATGTCTGTGTGTGTGTGTGTGTGTTTGTGGTTTTCCCTCGCCAGCATCATATAGAAAATAAACCATTTTAGAGTGCAAGCCAAGAGAGTCTAAAATTGGAAGTTGGTTTGTGTGTCCTGTGACAGGCAGAGAGGCGGCAGTGGGGGTCTCCGTTATTCTCCGTTATTGACAGTTCAAAGGGTTCAATTTTAAATTTAGCTCATAAATGATCTCATAGGCTTGACAGTCAAACTGGGGGGGGGGGGGGGGGGGGGAACTCTCTTCTCTGCATCTCCACTGACATTATTACCCCTGCATATATCTACTGTAACAATCCTTCTCACTTAATTATTTGGCAAACAAAAAATAATCTACCATTATGTTGACATACACATGCACAGCGGGAAACCTCACCCAAAGCAAGATAACATGAGAGAAGCTGCAGAAGATCGACTTCAAGGGACATTCTTTCAAAATGAATGCATCATTATCATACATACTGCCATACTTCCTGACAGTCTATCAGTTCCTTCCAGAGACAAGGGACTTGATAATTTGTGTTGACAAAAGAGTGTGCATCTAAAAAAAGTTTTCAGGTTCTGATGAAAACTTTGGAGATAATTGGGCCACATTTAGATTTCAGATGACTTCATCTGTTTTTCTGCTTGTAGCCAAAGTGGTTTCAGTGTTGAATAAACTCTTCCATTCAATTTTAATTCATGATCTTTTTTTACATGTGAACCATCATGTGCATCTGGTCACAGCGCACTGCCTGTTTTAGCTTTGACTTCAACTGAAGATGAAATGTGGAAATATGTTCTTCTAACCTCTTTCAAGCCAGCAATGTTTTTATCACAGACTAAATCCTGATTATCTACTCATTCACGAGGTCTATTTGAACAATTTCAAAAGGTATAATATATAGACCCTAAAGAGGATAAGCGGTTCAGATAATGGATGGATGGATAATATATAGAAAAGACATTTTTATTATCAATGAATACTTTTATAAATATACAATAGCTTGATATTGTAAGAGTATCCGTGCGAAGTTTGGCTTTCATTAGATAAGTTAAGTATTTTTAGTTCAGACATGTTGAGAACGCATGTCAACTCCGCTGGAAAGTTCCCACAGACCTTGATGGTCCCTGAACGGTCTTGTTTCACTGCAGCTGGGTGCTTCGTGGCCTTAGCTGTGACCCCTCACAAAGCAGGTAGCAGGAAGGACTGGAATATTCATATTCCAGCCGTAAGTAAGTACATTTTCATATTTCTTGCTGGACACAAATAACATTCTTGTGCATATCTTTGCAATGCTTTGTGTGAGAGTGGAATGGTGGAATGAGAGTGGAACTCTGTAGGTTCTAAGTATTCCAAAACTGTTGAGTTTAGCCTTCTAGCTAGTTTCTAACTTTTGTAATCAGGATGTTTTCAAAACTCTGGGTGCATTTTGAGTCAATTTGGGGGTCATTTTGAGTCATTCTTATGGTTTATGTTTATATTTATTGTGTGATAGTGTTACAAACATGACACAATTAACTTGTATTAACTTGTGAGGTCAGGATTTGACTTTAAAAAAAATAAAAAACCTTTATTTTTTATTTATTTAATTCTTATTTGTATATGCTCAGTCCCAGAAGCTGAACCCCAGAGCCACAGCTCTATAGAGCTCTGGCTCTATAGAGAGACAGACATGTCAAGAAATTAGAGTCAGGAGAAAGACTCCACTCAAGTTAAACATCACAAGTTCACAAGTCCATGGCTCATACAAACAAAAGTTTATTAAATGCCCGACTAGAGAGAAGAGCATTCTGGACCACTGCTAGCGGGGCCTATCACGCCGTCCCTCGAGCTGCACTGGGTCACTCTGACCACGTCATGGTCCATCTGATTCCTGCATACAGGCAGAAACTAAAGCTCTGCAAACCTGTGGTGAGGAAGTTCAAGAAGTGGACCAGTGAGGCTTTGGAGGATCTTCGGGCGTGCTTGGACTGTACTGACTGGGATGTCTTCAGGACTGCTACCAACAGTCTGGATGAGTACACAGAGGCTGTGACTTCTTCCTACATGAGCTTCTGTGAAGACAGCTGTGTTCCAACCAGCACCAGGGTGAGCTACAACAACGACAAACCCTGGTTTACAGCGGAACTCAGAAAACTACGGCTGCAAAAGGACCAGGCATTCAGGAGTGGGGACACAGACTTGTCCCCACGAGCTGAATGACGAGCTGAATGAGTTCTACTGCAGATTTGAAAGACAACGGAATAGTCCTGACGCCATCCCCCACAGCCCCATCAACATCAACAACCCCACCAACCAGCCAAAGACCACCAGCCCTCCCTCCCCCAGCCCATCAGGGGCTCACGCCTCTGTACCATCGTTCACAGTGCCCCCTACCCCCTCCAGAGTGACGACCCTCATCATCCAAGAGAGAGACGTTAACAGGCTTTTTAAAAAGCAGAAGCCCCGCAAAGCAGCCGGCCCCGACTCTGTCTTCCCCTCCACCCTGAAGCATTGTGCTGATCAGCTGTCCCCTCGGTTACATTGTTTGCGTCCTCCTCCCCTAGACAATTTAGGGACGTAACAGGTATGATCACATCACAAATAAATAGTTTTATTTTAACGACAGTAACAGGGAAGTTTTCATTGAACTGCACTTACCTTGTGTAAACCCAGTGTAACACAGGAGTACTCAAAATGGACAGGTGGACTGGACTGTGCTTCTGAAATACATTCTCTTGAAATGTGGCACAGTTAAAGCTTCAGTGGGATACGAGCACTAGAATTCATTGTTTGTAATGATGCTGTAAAAAACAAACATTATTTTTTAGATCACAGTTGGTTTAAGCCAGGGGTGCCCACACTTTTTTGGCTTGCGAGCTACTTTTAAAATGACCTAGTCAAAAAGATATACCTACATTAATAATGCTAAATATCTATCTATATAGATATATATCTATATAAATCTATAATAAATAGCATTATTAATGTATTAATATACCGAGTATACTTTATATTTACAATATTGGCGTACCTTGCATAACTTATGACACAATATAATTCTGTACATTTTTGGTCATTACATTTTACTCTGACTTGCACTGAATAGAAACAGCCAGGGTTATGCTGCGTTCACACTGAATGCGGCACGTATTATTCGCGAGTTGATTACATGCAAAGTCAATGCACAGACGCGAATGACGCAAATTTCCGCCGGGCAGCGCAAATGACGCGAATAACTTGGGCGAAAGATTCGCGTAGTGAAAGCCAATCAGCGTTGAGAAGCGCTGCGTCATCACTGCTGTCCTGCCGGTGCTGAATCAAACTGCTGCTGGTCCGCCTGAAGCAGCGCTGGAAGCAGCCGTCATTCAGATGCTGTTGTGCGGCTACGGATGATATTATGGACACGGGGCGTCTGATGGTCCGACGTTTGAGGGATTTCCACAATAACTATAAAGCAGAACTAGTGGTTAGTTCAAAGGTGGATGGCGGAAATGGTAGCGCTTTTACGGAGATAAGCCACGGAGATATCCCTGCCCCTTTTCAGCCACGAGTAAAGCAAATGGCGCAAATTAACCACATAAAGTTGAGTAAACTCACGGGAGTAGAGAAGCGCAAATAATGCATTCAAGCGGCCGACCATGCGGGCGCACCGTCCGTGGTGATGGACATTGATTTACACACTGGCTGGTCTGTATATCAATCAAGTGGCAAATGTTGTAGGGAAGATACTTTTTTCTTTTTCTTTTTTAATGGCATGCGATCTACCCGCGCTACCCTGGCGATCGACTGGTCGATCGCGATCGACGTATTGGGCACCCCTGGTTTAAGCCAAGGGCAAGAACAGGAAGCAGAGCACCTTGGGAAATGCATATGTATTTTCTGTGGGAAGCGCTCTTGTTTTTATTGTCGGTGAAAGAACATGAGACAGAGACAGCAGAGCCTGCAACAAAGACATTTTTTTAAATCAAGAATGACAATTACTCATCACAAATCTAAATGCCACACAAATTAATGCCAGATCAAATTAACATGTCACTCCGTAACCTGAGCTATCTGAACTATACTATTTTGCTTTATACTTAGGACATTTGTCTTATTTTGGATTGTTCAATCTTTTTTTTTTTTTTTTTTTTAATCACATCAATAGCAATAAATGGCTGTTACCAAGGGACTGCTTGAAACATTTTAGCTTTTATTTGTTCTATTATTAATTTAATTATTAATTTACTTGGTTTATTTATTCATTGTTAAATGAAACACATCATAAATAACATCACACTGCATCATGTCAAACCCCTCACAACAGTGGAGCACTTCTTTAGGAAGAGACTGCTCCAGCTCCGCTGTACAAGGACCTCTACAGTTCCACTTCCTGCCAGCTGCTGTCTCATCGTGCAACCACTGCCCTCTGAATCAGGACGGGGGTCAGGAGGTGCTTCTCCTCGAAACTCAAGACTAAATCAAGCATTCCAACCCGGACTTTTCATCTCCTTCAAATGATCTGACTTCACTCAATTAGCATTATCTTTTGTGCTACTTGCATGATGTCCACCTCACAGGATTACAAATTATTGTATATTGCTCATTATTGTATATTGCAAAATGTTGCACAATACTAGATTTTGTATATCACTAATGATAAGTATGTTTTACATGTAGATTTTGTCATTTTTGCTAAGCTTTTTGCTAAGCTTTTTTTTAGCATTACATTGTACTCATATGCATTGAATTACCATCCATCCCTCTTTCCTTCCTTCTTTCCTTCCTTCCTGCCAGTGTACGAAGTCTCACAGATGGTAAACTTGTTTTTCATCATTCATGAGTGAAAATAAGAAGTTGCGGCCATTACAATCCATCAGAGATTCAGTGCATTAATTGAAGGCATTTATAAAAATAATTTTCAACATTTCAAAATCAATCAATGATTTTATCAAATGCATTTCTCAATATCTGGATGTCATGCATTGTCTGTGTCTGATTCATATTGCTTTCAAGCCAACAAGAGCCATTTTCCTTTGTATGGTAATGAGGATATGAATGGCAAATTAGAGAGCAGTAGCTAACTGCTCTGCAACTATTCTGCTGCAGATCAATTGTCAGCAATTGTGCACTTGTATGCAGCTCATTATGAGCTCGCAGTAAACAAAACATTTTCCTGGCCAACGCAGAAACTTGACTCTCCTCCATCAAAGATTGCAATGAAAACACTTGTCGCCATTTTAATAACAGCAATGACTAACTCTTTTTTTTTCTTCTATTTTTTTGCATCATCCGCCTGTCTCCTTATGTTTCACATCACTCACTGCTGTCAGATAAAAAAGCACTTGGTTTCACAGTTGTCTGCAATGTTTCTGCTTCTCACACAAAATGAAACACTTGTTCCAACTCAAAGATATCTGCAGTTAGCATGCCAAAGAAATGTGTTCTCCGGAGGCGTGCGACTGCTCGGGGCGGGGGGGGGGGGGGGCAGCATTAGAAAAGCATAAATATATACATGCTACCGTATATGGCAAATAAAATGCTACTGGGTCTATCTTTATTGTCGATAAGAACAGTCATACAATAATGAAAATGTAAATGCATTTATCCGTTCTGAACCTTCTGTACATTTTGAGCTAATGGATAGAAGTCATGGATAAACACATGGAGGTGTTTCAATTGGATGTCATTGGAAAAGAGAGAGGGTGTGATGAAGAGTCTTCGTCGTGAAGAGGCAGCATCAGCAGCAGCTATGGAGGGTGTGGAGAGAGCAGAAGCTTCCGCTGCCCCTTAAATGCATTTGACTCTGATTCCCTGCTGTCTGTATCACCGTCCTCTGCCTCTGCCTCCTTCAGTCTGACATGACTCTCTGACACTCAATGTCTTCGGGCAGAGGAGGTCATTTTTATTTTTCTCTGCTCCCTCAGATGTTTCAACAAAATAAAAACTGAAGTCAAAAATCAGCAAAATATATCACATCAATCGCACTCAACATGGTCTCTATGATCTTCTGTATTGAAATTATGATTATTGATAACATTATTAACAATAACTAGAGGTCTTGACATGTTGTTGCTTGATCAGTGTGTTGTTAATTAATTCATTTTATTTCATGCATAACAATCAACCTGCTTTGAACGATACAGTCTAAGCTGTGTTATTCATAAGGTGGGCAGTGAGCTCCGGCTGAGGAGTGCTCAGTGACTCTATGTCTATACTGAAGGGAAGCTTTGAGAGGACGCACAATGGGGTAAATAGTTGAACTAATAGATAGACTTCCCCACCGGATTATTTACACAATAATACATTTTGTGCAAGTAAGCTATTATTATATTATACATTTTCTAAGTTGCAGACATTTCCTTCCTGTGCAATCACAGCATCCAGACAGGTGAGAGTCTCCACTGGGATATTTTCACTTTGTTTTACAGCCGTCCCATAACTTGGTACACACAGGGGCACTTATGTTTCTGAGGCTACTGCTATATATATATATATATATATATATATATATATATATATATATATATATATATATATTCAGCAGATAGCCACATGCTTCATTTAATACACATGGAATAATTTTTACTCCTACTGTCAAGGAGCTTCACCAGAGATTTCACACAATCCCCAATGAATCCAGTCCCACCCGTAGAAGTCGGTAGTGCAGCAACACAAACTTGACCCTTGACTGGCTTCCACTGCCAACAGGTCCAGTTATGTTTACTGAAGCACCCGTCCAAGCTGGGACCTCCACTATCAAGGATTAATACTCTGGCTCAGCAGTGGTGGGTGAGTGCTTTTCTACTCTGCCCATCCAACAGTTCCTGCATGAGAGTCCTTAAATGATAGCATGTCCAGTTCTAGTAAATTTGCTGTTCTACAAAATCCAGCAAAGAGGTTCCAGTGCTTTTCAATCTGACTTTTTCCTCTTATTTAGGAACTCACTTCCACAGCAAGAGCTTTCATTAAATGTGATGGAATAATCCAAATGTTTCACTATAACCATATAACTATATCTATATTTCACTATAATAATAAAAGGTGAATCTTATATACAAAGGAGGACTGTCTCATCCACTGTGTGGGAGATGCGTAGCATTGAGAAGGCTAGGGAAGCAGCTGTGCTCTGAGATGAGGGATTAAAGATGTACATTTGCCAAGCAACCAGGCTTTTCTCCAAACATACTGTAAGACAGCACATCTGATCTCACCTCTTGAGTTTTTGATTTAGTGCATCTTTTTGTGCTGTGTCTTCTTTGTCCAACTATGATCCTGTTTACACCTGGATCACAAGTCAACAGCTCTAAATACAACTGTAAACGAGAGTGAGCCCATCACTCAAGTAGTTTAACAATGTGGCCAGGGACGCATTCGACCACTGGACTTTTGTATGCGTCCCGACAAGGTCGTAACAGGGAAATGGGTCATGAGAGCCGCAGCTCTCCTTTTACTCCCATTTCTTTCTCACCTCCAGTGGGTTGACGTAAGCTGTTGTAGCCGAGAGTTATCAGTTGTGCCTATACTTATGAATGTAATAAACACAGAGGATCTGTAGTCTGAACCAAGACGGAAAACTCTTTATTGATCCCGCATTGTCAACGGCTAATTACAGCTTCACACTTTCCATTTTTCACAACAAAAGCCTCAGAAATATACATGCTTAGCAGCGGGAAGTTAAATTCACCAATAGCATTTCCCTACGAGGCAACAACATAGAGAAGCCCGTAGAGATATATTATGTCTCGACTACTCAGAGATGTCCACTTGGGATCCAATGCCAGGTCAATGCCAGGTCTGAACAGGTCCTAGGACCAACTAAGCCGATGTTGGCTCATTACTGCCCCCTGTGGATGAAAGAGGGCAGAAAAACAATTCTATTTAACTCTCTGGGGAGCATCTGGGACTCTCCCAAGCAATGATTGGGATGTCTGGAAACTCATGAACATGGAGCAGAAAGCGGAACGCTTGTTTCATATTTGTTCTTTTAATAAAATATAATTTTGCATAAATTCTAACTACAGCCTGCACAGTATGGGCACTTTTTTACCACAAAGATATATACCACTTCTGTGACAGCAAATTTCTCCCAGCTTTTAAAATGAATCACAACTCAAATCCATTGACTTTACTGAAAATAGCAGCAGTGAGAATTTGAGGGCGAGTCTCATCACACATTGAGTGTCACCTCATTATGTTTCTCTCTGTCCAGCAGTGTTTCTGTTCGCCACAAACGAACACATCCATGTGCTATAGTGCACTTCCAGCTGTCATAACACTGCATCAAAATTCCTCATTAAAGCACGACACCAAGAAATTACATCAAGGAATGGTTTTCAGAAAATTGCCCCAATCCCAGATCACCCTCTGCATTAATTAGGAGGCTTCTATTTATTTAGCCTTCATTGGATAGCAATCCTGCATCATCTTTGTTAATCCTGCTCTAGTTCTGTCAGGGGGCAGAGAAAGGGAAGCAGGGTTGTGGATTCAGAGCAGCCCAAAAAAAAAAGAAAAAAACACAGAGCTAGGACTGTTCAGGGGTGATCGACAGAAGCTTCAGCCAATGCCGGCTGAGCAGAGGCTGCCCCCCCCAACCCCCCCCCCCCCCACCCCAACCTTGCAGAGTGCTGGTCCCTCTGTGTGCTGTAGTACGTGGAAGAGAGGGAGATCGAATACTGCGTGAGGAGTCAGCCTCTGTGTGTGCGTGCTGCTATTACTTGCGCTGGATTTAAAGCATCTTCACTTCAACGCTGCAAGTGGTGGATGAATCCAAACTGACATTCAGGAAAAAGGGAGAGAGAGACAAGGGAAGAGAAGAAAGCAACAAAGTGGACAGCTCACTGAAGCTCCCTGTTGCAGGACGATACAAAAAAAGACAGAATAAAACAGTCGAGCAGATCAGAATCAGCTCTGTTTAGGAAGCATGTATAACTCGGTATGTTTCATCATCCTGTCATGGGTGTTTGCTGCGCTTGTGTTCCCAGGTAAGACTTCTTCTTTTCCCCTGTCTCTGTTCTTTGTGAGTCTGTGTTTACGCTCCTCAGCTTCTGTTAGCACAGAGTGCTGCACTGTTGAGACACATACTCTCTTTCTTTCTTCATCCATCATCGTGGCTCTGTGAGGCTGGTTGGGACATCTAAAAGAGGAGAAGTTGTGTTTTAAGTTCACAGAGAAGCTTTTTGTGCTGGTTCAGTGCTACCAAGGGTTCTCCAACACGAAATGAGAAGAAAAGAAAAAGTTCCCTTCACCTCACACACTTGTCAACGTTTCAGTCTTTAGCAAGATTATATTAAAATGTAGAAATGACTAAAAACTGTAAAAATCACTAACAACTAAAACAATCTTTATTTTCAGTGGAATAAAAATGCATGGACAGCTAAAACATCTTCTGTTTTTTTCTCTAAATCTCAGTATTGTCAATGAAACAATATTTGTTAGGAATTATTGTAAAAATATGTTTTTACTAGCTGATACTTGAACAACAAAAACATATTGATTGAACAGTGAAGCAGATGAAAAAAATAAAATGAAAACATCCAAGCCTGATATCCTGAGATAATTTCTTAAGAGTCTGAAAATGCAAATATGTGCCCAAAGCACTTGAAGTGATAGAAATAAGATTTCTCCCCTCACAGGGATTATGTGAAGGAGATTAGTGAAGGAGTCTGACGGGGAGGATGTGAAACATTTACCTGTACCTTGTGTTCTGCAGACTCAGGTTCCAAGAGCTGCAAACCCTTATGTGAGGGACCTGTAAGGCTCTCTTTAACCTTTACAACTTCATTGCATGTCATGTGATCACAACGTGTTTAAAGATGGTATGTCCAATTAGTCATCATGACATTAGTTTGCATTGGAGAAAGTTGGCCACAGTTTCAGATGATTTACTTATATTACAAAACAACTGTGTTTTACAGGCTTGGAAGCATTCCACATTGGCTGCATGGCATCTTGAATCACACAAATGGCTGAGCAGTCTCACAGCAGGCTGGATGGAGTATGACAGACTGGCTCTGCTGCCTCGTAGTTGTTGCACGCTGACTGAATTGGCAGGTTGCATTAAAGGGACCTACTTTCTCTCAAAGCCAGAAACCAGAGTCTCAGACATGTGATGTTGTCAGGTGTAAAGTTTGGAGCATCTTCATAGACACTGAAAGGGAGACTGATTTTGTGTACACATAATGTTTTATTTTTTTTGTTTATACACAAATGTGCTGTATTGAATTCTTCTCAGTTGTGAAACAGAACATGTACCGGCAGATTCCCCTGGGTGCTCTCAGTGCCATCTATGGACCACAGTTGTGCACGCAAATGTGTCCCACTTTATTTCCTGTTTCAGGGAATGAGAATGACAGGAAGTAAACACAGACTCAAACTGTTGTCTATGCAATTCTGTTGAAAGGGTCTAAAACAGGGTCTAAAACAAATAGCCCTGGATAGACTGGCGACTTGTCCAGGGTGTACCCTGCCTTCACCCAATGACAGCTGGGATCGGCTCCAGCGCCCCGCGACCCTAAACAGGATAAGCGGTTCAGATAATGGATGGATGGATAGATGGGTCCAAAACATCTTTCCCAATGCATGGTCTTTGGAGAGGTTCCAGATTGTGTACCTAATGATTTGGATTTGTAATTAGGAGCGAGTTGTTCATGTCATGTTATTGAACTGTCTTAGACCACAGGAATAACAAGCTTGGCTTTTGAAAATGGGTGTAGTTCCTCTTTAGATCCAGCACAGATCAATGGCTTCCCTCACCTTGTCTATCAACCTGAGACAGGTGAATGGAAGGGCCTTGTCTCCATCAGGTTGTGGTCATTACTGAGCCTGCATAGTGTTGGGGTTCTGACTGGGAAACAATATAACTTTTCTCCAAAGAAAAGTTCGGAATGACCTTCCTTATCACTCCTTGAGAAAATTAGTAACACTACTTGTCTTGGTTTTGCATTGTAAGCCATAATAATAGTGCAAGGCTCAAACTCTCTGGTTATCTTGTTGCATTGTTATTGATGCCCGACAACAAACACACATCACAAAAGCCTACATCATTTAATGTGAAACCCTCATCCAATCCCCAGCAGATGGCATGAGCAAAAGTAATTTGGCAGATCATAGGCCCTGCGAGGCAAACCAGAGTTTGGTTTAATTGAACATAAGACTGATTGCAAATGTGCTGTACGTTGGCTGGAACTCAAAGAGAAGTGGTATGAAACAGAATTTGTAGACAAACAGAAAAATAAAAAAAGATTACATTCTGGAGCCGTTCAGCAGGGAATGTAATGTCTCGATTTTGTATGTTTTGATGTCGGTTCTCCCTGTTGTCTCATGTGTTGCCCAATGTGGACCTCCTAGAGTGCAGATGTACCTCAAACTGCACGCGCACTCAGCATATGAGTAATGTATGTGTAGCTTACCAATTGTGATGCAAATAGGTTTATTCATTATTGAGTGTTCTATGAACATGCTACAGTTTTAGTTGCTGAGGACCTTGGTGATGCTGGTGTACGGAAGTAATTTACACCAATCAGCTGCAAGATGCCTGTTTGATTCCAACGTGTAGCATTAGCATCTTAATTATTATTATTATTCATTACATTACATTTAGCTGACGCTTTTATCCAAAGCGACTTACATGCTATACAGTAGACCGTAGACACAGCAACAGTGAGCAATTAGGGTTAAGTGTCTTGCCCAAGGACACATGGACTAGTGGAGACGGGGATCGAACCACCGATCCTCTGATTGAAAGACAGACCCATAGTCACCCCATCTTAGAAAAAGTGTCTGTTGTATGTCCATGTTGTCACCTGAAAACAAAAAAGAATAACCTGACTAGAAAGAGTCTGTTTGTGGTGTGACCAACACACATTTACCAGCACCCAAAGTGTTTCGAAACTTTACATGGATATTATGACATTTTGGGAAATAAGTTTAGTCCTACAAATGAAACAAATAACAGTACAACACAAAAGAACAATGCAGATACATTTACATTGCAGTCAGAAAAGAAAGAAAGATGTTCTTATTTTAAGATTAATTAATTAATTGTTGTGTCATTGATACGTCATTTGGTGAGAGTGGACTGGTCTTTCCTTAGGAAACCACTACCGCTGTTGTCCACCGGGCCACCACCAGTGACTACTCTAATGGTGTGTTCACACCAAACGCGACGCGAATTTTTCGCGCGACCAGATTACATGTAAAGTCAATGCACAGACGCGTTTGGTTACGACAGACGCGAAATTTCGCCGGGCGGCGCGTTAGACGTGTTTGACGCGGCCGTCATTCAGATGCTGTTGTGCGGCTACGGATGATATTATGAACCCGGACACGAGGGCGTTTGATGGTCCGACATTAGAGGGACTTCCACAAGAAGTTTAAAGCAGAACTAGTGGTTAGTTTAATGGTGGATGGGGGAAACGGTACTGTTTTTACGGAGATAAGCCACGGAGATAAGCCCCGCCCCCTTTCAGACGCGTTAAAGCGAATTTGCGTTGACGGGAATTAACCACATAAAGTCGAGCGACTAAACTCACGCAAGTAACGTTCGGTGTGAACACACCATAAGAGGGCTGGTAACAAAAACCAACAGGTTAAAGTGAGGAAATGATTGTGGTCATGCTTTAAAAAAGGATATTTAAAAAGGAACTCGTTAAAGTTCAACGTTTTGTTGACCCATCCACACACTGACACCTTCTGTTACTCTGTAATAGCAACAGCTAACTTCCTCCTTTGCTCCTGTTATAATCCCTGCACGCTAGAGGGCGCTGCCACGCCCTAAAATGACTGACGTTCTTCATTCTTCTTTCACACATGGTAACCTCAAAATATGTACTCCTCCCTAACCTATGCAGGGGGTTCTCTTTAGAGTATATGGTGAGCTCTTCTGAAAACTGAAAAAAACACTTTTAGACATTGCAGCATTGGCGTGGTTGTTGAATTGACTCTTGAACTACTCAAAGGGAATTTCAGTTCACTGTGATACGGTTGTCTGGGTCTTTTATTGTGAAAGGTTAGAGCGGAAAGAGTAACATTATGCCCCTGCTACTGAAAGTAGTTTTCTAAATTAATAAATACAAACTATATCAACAATATCATCAAATTCATTGTTGTTGTGTCCGTGCAGGGAGTATAATTAGCTTAATGAACAATATCGGTTTGGGGTATTGCCTAATGTCATTGGCCTACTTGTGTTCATGCCAATGTATTCTGTTACTTTCGAGTCCGTTGTTCAATAGCTGATGCTGCTTAAACTTTGTTAATGCTTCGTTTGTTATTGTTGCCAAAACATATTCTAAATAATTAACATAATATATGACCGTATTTCTGTTCCACAATTGAACGTAAATCAATAATACAAAAATAACTTAAATCTGTACTGTGATAACCTTTGCTTAATTAGCATTTAGGGTGCAGTTATGGGAAAGTGACAGAAATATGGTTTTATTACAGTTATATATTATATTTATTATTTAGATTAATTGTTTGTTTCTTTAATTTTTTCTTTCCATCAATTGATCACTGGAGAAAACACACCACCTTTACTTTGAAGGTGAGCTGTGCACAATTGCCCAGCTCACCTGCACAATTTGTATTTTTCAAGTAGGGTAATAGAACAAGCTGATATCTTGCTTCCCATAAATGCACATCACCTGTTCATTGAATGAAATCATAACACAGGCAAAGCATTAACAACGTTGAGGCAGCACCGGCAATCACATAATGAACTCACACGCAGCAAAACACATTTGCATTAACACAAGTCGACCAATGAGATTAGGTAATACCCCCAAACGGCATTGTTCTTTATACAACGTGAACAATGGCAGATACATTATACTTTGTGCACGGATCATTGCTGTTTGTGTAGTAATGTGCTGCTCTGCTCACATTAAATACATTATTTTCACACGCCAACTCATGGATTCCTCTCCACCGCACTGCTCTTTCTTCCTTCCGCCTGATGAAAGAAAGTGGTCAGTTAGGGATTCTTTGCAAGAAAGAGAAGCATCATTCCAGCAGAAAAAAAACAAGCTATTTCTTTAGAATTGTTGCAGCAGCGCTCTAGGTAGTTATTATAGATTTCTGCATGTTCTTGTGGAAAATGGAAAAATTTAACATATAGTGCACAACAAATATCAAGCCTTATCTACCATGTTTTCCCCCTCTCTCTTTTCCTCCTCCAAGGAAGGGATTTGCTGAGTGTGCATGTTCTTTTTCAGTGCTGCCGTGCTTCACAGTCATACACATTCTGTACATACCTTCCCACCTGGGAGCTGAGCAGCACCGCTGCAGTTTATCTCACCCACTGCCTGAGCAGCTGCAGCTCACCTGCCTTGCTCAAGGGCATCGTGTTGGTAGCTGTTGATAGCAAGGAGAAATACTTTGAAGTTTTGAAGCGGTATTCATCTAGTCATGAGTGTGTGTGTGTGTGTGTGTGTGTGTTTTCCTCCGACAGTGGATGTATTTGCTGAATGATATGGCTTTCTGAATCATACACCCTGCTGTTGGTTTTATTTATCTTCTGTTTATTGGGATTAATTGGACTGTCACTCTGTTTGTAGTTTGAACATGAAGGCACAGCTCAGTGTCTGCAGAGAGCCTGACCCCGATGTGGTAGGAGTTCAGGCAGGTTGTGAAAGTTCCACAATATGCATTTGCATCAGCAAAACAAATATTGCAAGTTTAGATGTTCAAATTAATTCCATATATAATTATTCTCTCAAGTGAACTGTTCTTATTAAGTGAGCCTATCCAAATAAAAGCACTAGAACCGTTTCTTTTTCATTAGTCTGGGCTAGAGTGTAATTATGAGGATGTTTGATGATTCCTGAGCAGGAGCTCATTAATGTCAGTCCACTTATTAAGAATTGTTGAGTATTGGGTCTGTTTTGACACCCTTTGATAGAAAATACCTTGAAAGAACTGAACAGTTCTAAAGAATGTCGCATGAAATAGGTTTATCGGCTAATTTGTCTTTAATTTGTACCATTAAGGTGCACAATAGCGTTTTGCCTCTCAGCAGCTTGAACAGTGAAGGCTGAACACCCTTAGATTATGGCGGTCTCGTCACTGCGAAACATTAAACTATTTAATTATGCAAAACTAACAAAACGGTACAGAGGTATAATTAAAGGACATAAATACACACAAAATGGACATTCACACCTACACACTCATCATTGTTGTGCATGTTTCTGGTAGTTTAATATCACCTTTTAGAGTATTAGAAAGAACATCAATGTCTTATTTTGTTCAGTTCTTTTCAATGTAACTCAGTGATGGTAACTTAATATGTCCTTGTATGTAAGATTATGTAGTTTTGTTTCCCTAACCAAAGCATATGTTTCCCAACGTTAACCGTGTGTCATTCTGCACATTAACATGCAATCGCAATGCAAATAGTTTTTCTGCTCATTGGATTGGTTTTTGTGAATGTCCAAAGATTTCCATATTTATTATTACTGCCGATGGTAAACATGATTTAGATGTGTTAAAAAGGATGAAACACAAACTATGGTTCCTGTATTACTCATCATGATCTGGATAGTACCCCGTTTTCATTTCCAGTTTAGTAATATTGGTCAAATGTCCAGCAGAATTCATAACATTTTTAGTGGTCTTACACAGAACATTTGCAATGTGCCTATGCTGTTTAATATGATGTATTACATTAGTGAGGGTTTCACTTTGTCCTGTAAGTGACTGAAGGTGAAGAAGGAGACATAGTGGATTCTCATCACCCACATTTGAGGAAAATATGTATTAAACAGATTGTGATCAGTGTAGCAACTCAAAGTCAATTTCACACAGACCTAAAAACATTAGCTAGTTCACATTATTAGTCTTAAAACCTGCACACATAAAAAAAAAAAGTTGTGTCCTCGGTTGCCGTGAATAACAGTGCGTGATCACGGTCATTAGCTCCCTCTTCACCAAAAACATGAGCACCAATCACTGTTGCATGCACAACACTAGTAGTAACATGTTAGTGTGATTTATAACAAAAGACTTGCATCAGTTTTGTCCATCAAACAATCTGCTGCCCGGGGAAGACTCTTTTCCTCACTCTTAATTCCTCCTCAATACATGACGCCTCCCTGGAGGCTGCATATTTATCAAACTGATAGCGGATGAAGTTCTGGACAAAACTCCCTCAACTTTTCTGATCTCTGTGTGACTCGTAAGGTATAGCTTCCTCAGCGTCTGCTGATTGAGCCATTTGTCATAATGACACGCCTACAGCCGACTAGGCGACATCACTGCTCGGTTCTGCCCATTGATCCCAAAGACTCAAAATGATGGATTGCAATTATATGCGAGTCAAATTGGTTGTGAAAATGAAGCTTTAGTTTATTAGCTGTTGATGATCGGTGTATGCATCCGCTTCTACGTAATATTTATGCCATCAATTGTCACTTATCCTAAATTGGGATTGTAAATCACGCTAACCGTATTGCCCTTCATCACACTGAAGAACTCTAGGGAGCACTTGGAATTGCAGCACAGCAAAAGTTATATTATTTTCTGCCGTTGTTTTCACTGAAATGTATGAAATGTCAAATTGTATGGCCTCATATTACTCACAGTTGACACAACTTATGTCTGAAAAAGAGATGGCAAGCGTGACGATTTATCACCTTGACTCCCTTCCTAGGGATCACATCAGTCATGCATCAACACGTTTTGTCAGTGTGAGTGAGCCGAGCTCTTCAAACTCCAGAAATGTATCAAATGTGCTAAACCGTTTTAGCTGTTAACCCCAATGAAAGGCAAAGCTGCCTGCACTATTTCTTATGCCAGTGTTTGTTCTTGAGATGCAACGAACCACACCTGCACCTGTTCCAAGATAAGTAGGTCACTTAAGTATAGACAGAATCCCCCTATATATTATTTTACTCTATAAACTCAAATATAATGTGAATTTACACCATAAATCCTAATCTACTTCTAGTTTCTGCTCCCAGCCTTCAGATATGTCAATGGTGTCGTATGAGTACAGACTGTAAAGTCCTCTGAGGCAAATTTGCAATTTGTGATTTTGGGCTATTAATAAAAAAAACTGAATTAAATTGAATAGATAATGAATCCCTGAAATTCAAATCAAAAGAGAGTTTCTCAAAATGTTACTCAAAAACCTGTAACCTAGTCAGATAACACATAATGTCTTGGGATGTGGGACATTGGTGTATTGTCTCCAACGCTTTACAGTAAAACAATCATTGACAGTGAGTCACTACTTACACACAGCCAGGGCATTGTAATAATAGTGAAGGCAGGCTGACATTCATTGGAGGGAATACATTTGTGACTTGGTATCAGTGAACAATTCCCAGTGAGCGTTCACCGAACGTTGGTGGCTAAATGAGAGCGTCACAGCCTTTGAATGGAAGTAATAGATGAATAGGCGACGGATGGCACAAGCAAGAACAAGCATTCAAGTGTAAGGAGGCTGCAGGGGCGTAGTGCGAGAATCCAATTGGTTTAAACGGTATTGGTTCTACAGTGTGGCAGTATTCCTGTTGCATACAAATGTGCTCAGTTTCATCTCGGGCTGTTTTCATATAGAACAAACCATCATTGACTCATTTATCCATTATGTACTGAAACAAATGGGTCATAGCACAGGGTCATCAGTGTGCCAATGGCTCCTTTCTGCTGCAACAAGCTCCATGGATTTGCTGAATTGTAGTAGTCATTTGTTCATTTAACTTTAAGAGGTTTATTATTTATACTTTTTAACATCAACATTAATACTATGTTTTAGCGCTGCAGTGGGATAGTAGTGACATTATTGTAATGGTAATGTGAAGGCCTTCGTATTGGGATAATTACCATCAGGTCCTTCAGGGATTTCATGAATGTTTTTTAGTTTAATGCAGGTTAAAACCCAAATAGTTGGCTATTTGACTACTCAATCTAAGGAGCCTTATTTGTTTACCAATCTCAGAATCAGAACTGGTTATTTCCAAGTACATTACACATACAAGAAATTTGGCTTCGTGAAATGTGAAATAATCACAGTGAAATGTAAAATAATTAAATATTGGCCAATTTGATCTCATATTTTAATCGCAACACATGCAGAAGAATGTGGTTATCAATCAAACGATCATAGCATTCGAGCTATATCGGGTGCTAAATGTCAGATTATTTGCTTGGTTTATCCAATTAGCATCAATAGCAATGTGTATCTCGATCAATCATGTCGTGGTTTTAAACTACAATTTTATAGATACATAAAGCTAAATAGAAGGGTGTCAATGAGCTAGCAAACAAAACAACATGATGGCAACACTCTGATTAATCAATTAATGAAACAATCAGATTTCACAAAGTAAATTATTGGACAGGGATACCTTTAGTTTTAATATAATAAAGCAGCAGCTTTTTGTTGGAATGAACCCACATCAGTGATGTTAAAGCAGGCCATCAGATCCAGCTACAAGTCTCTTCTTGTCTCCTGCTATTGATTTGGTTATGTACTCCACGCTTGTAAATAACATTCATCGCTGTAATGAACTACTTGAAAATGTTTGGCCTTTGGCTACTTCCAATAGTTTGCTCTGATGGAGTACTTGTGCTCACTGATCCAGTCAGTTGCACAGCGTTATAAAGAGCCACAGGGACGTCAGTGTATTAAAGCAGAGCTACAGCTGATTAAGTCTCTGTAGCTGCACTAGTCAATATGTTCATGAAGAATGGGTCGAATGACATGGTTTTTTTATTGTGATGAATCCCCAAAGTATTATCTGCATCTCTGCAGTTTCCATCAGCTCAACAGAGTTCATTAGCCTGCAGTTTTCAGCAAAAAAATATATTACTCTATGTATTGTGGTGCCCATGGCGAGCTAGTGAGGGTTCCAGAGTAACATAAACCAGGACACGCAGGTAAGTGTTAACAAAAAAGAGTCTGTATTTCTCCAAGCGTGGGGAAAAGGGGTGGGGGAGCAAACACAAATCAAACAGTTCTTCCCATCCGGGTTACTTCTCCTCGCTCCGTGCGTCACTCGGGGTCGGAGTCCTGTAATCAGAGCAGAGAGGTCAGTGTGCACAGTGGTTACCGCTCCTCTGTCGACTAGTCTCTGCCGGTGCCCTGCTCGCCGCCCTTCTCCCTCTCTTCCTTCTCCGGGCGGCAGAAATACTCTGCTAACGAGATTGGCGTCAGGTGTGTCCACTGCCAGGTTCCCGCCGGCTGCAGCACCTGTGCAGGGAAGTACTTCCCTTCCAGCACCTCCCCCAGCCGGTGCCTGGGAATCCTCGCCCTGTCCTCTCTCTTCCTCCCCGGTCTCTCACACACCCCCACCACCAGCTCCAGGTCGTGGCTGGGAGCGTCCACCCAACAACACTCCTCCCTCCTGGACAGGGCGTCGGCGTTTCCATGGGCTCGGCCGGACCTGTGCTCCACCGAAAAATTAAAGTTCTGTAGTTCTAGAAACCACCTGGTCACCCTGGCGTTGGTGTCCTTAGCCGTCGCCATCCACTTCAAGGGGGCATGGTCCGTGACCAGGACGAATTTCCGTCCCAAGAGGTAGTATCTGAGCTTGGTCAAGGCCCATTTGATGGCCAGGCACTCCTTCTCCACCGTTGAGTAATTGGTCTCATGCTTGAGGAACTTACGGCTGATGTAGGTGACGGGGTGCTCCTCGGTCCCCTTCACTTGGGACAGCACGGCCCCGACTCCCGTCCCCGAGGCGTCGGCGTGCACCACGAAGGGATCCCGGAAGTCCGGCGTGCTCAACACCGGCTCGGTGCACAGGGCCTGACGTAGGTTCCCGAACGCTTCGTCGGCCTCGGCTGTCCAGCGCACCTGGTGGGGGCAGTTCTTCCTGGTCAACTCGTGGAGGGGAGCTGCAAGGGAGGCAAACTGCGGGATAAAGCACTGGTAGTAGCCGACTAGCCCCAGAAACGTCTTTACCTGCTTCTTCGTGGAGGGTTTGGGCCACGTGGTGATCGCCTCCACCTTCTTGCTCTGGGGCCGGACGGTGCCTCTCCCAATGGTGTAGCCCAGGTATTGTGCCTCCTCCAGGCCCAGATGACATTTCTTCGGGTTGGCGGTTAACCCGGCTTGCTTCAGACTCCCCAGGACGGCGCGTAGGTGCCCCTGGTGTGAGGTCCAGTCCCGGCTGTGGATCACCACGTCATCCAGGTAGGCCGCCGCATACTCCCGATGGGGCCGGAGGACCTGGTCCATCATTCGCTGGAAGGTTGCGGGCGCCCCGTGTATGCCGAAGGGGAGGACCTTGTAATGATACAGGCCATCTGGGGTGGTGAAGGCCGTTTTCTCTTTTGCCCTCTCCGTGAGGGGGACCTGCCAGTAGCCCTTCGTGAGGTCGAGGGTGGACACGAACCGGGCCGGCCCGAGCTGCTCTATCAGTTCATCCACTCGAGGCATGGGATAGGCGTCGAACTTGGAGATCTCGTTGACTCTCCTGAAATCATTGCAAAAGCGCTCGGTGCCGTCAGGTTTGGGGATTAGCACGATCGGGCTGGACCACTCGCTTCTCGACTCCTCAATAACCCCCATCTCCAACATTCGCCTTACCTCCTTCCTGATGGCCTCCCTCTTGGCCTCGGGGATGCGGTAGGGCCTCAACCTCACCTTCTTCCCCGGCTCGGTTACGATGTCGTGGTGGATGATATGGGTTCGCCCGGGCAGCTCCGAGAACACGTCTTGGAATTGATTCGTCAGCTCCACCAGATCTTGCCGCTGAGCCGGTGACAGCTGGGGTCCCAGGTTCACCACCGCCGGTACCGGCCCTTGTCCCCAGAGGGCTATCCCGGGGTGGGGAAGCGCCTCCGCGGCCTGCCATTTTTTGAGGATGTTAACATGATATAGTTGACATGGTTTCCGTCTCCCTGGCTGTCTGACCTTGTAATTTACCTCGTTCACCCGTTCCACCACTTCGTACGGCCCCTGCCATTTTGCGAGGAACTTACACTCGGAGGTCGGCACCAGAACGAGGACCATTTCTCCTGGCCGGAACTCCCTCACCACGGCCTGGCGGTTGTAGCTCCGGGCTTGCGCCTGTTGTGCCTGCCGCATGTGGTCCCGCACCAGGGGCCACACCTTCCTCATTCTGTCCTGCATTTGCTCGATGTACTCGATGGTCGACCGATGCGGAGACGGCTGTTGCTCCCAGGCCTCCTTCGCCAGGTCCAACAACCCCCGGGGTCTCCGTCCGTACAATAACTCGAAGGGCGAGAACCCGGTGGACGCCTGGGGGACCTCCCTGATGGAAAAGAGCACATAGGGGATTATCTGGTCCCAGTTTCTCCCATCCACCTCGATCGCCTTTCGGAGCATTTGTTTCAGGGTTTTGTTGAACCTCTCGACCAACCCGTCTGTCTGGGGGTGGTAGACGGAGGTCCTGACCTGCTCCACCTTCAGTAGCTGACACATCTCCTTCAGGACTCGGGACATGAAGCAGGTCCCCTGGTCGGTGAGGATCTCCTTGACCAACCCGACTCGGCTGCAGAGGAGGAACAGCTCCCGGGCCATGGTTCTGGCCGTGGCGGTGCGGAGGGGAATGGCCTCGGGATACCTGGTGGCATAGTCCATCATCACCAAGATATAGCGGTGGCCCCGGCTGGACTTCGGAAGGGGCCCCACGATATCCATTGCCACCCGCTGGAAAGGAATATCGATTATGGGTAGGGGAATCAACGGGTTTCGGAACGATACCTTTGGGGCAGCCTTCTGGCATTGCTGGCAGGCTCGGCAGTAGTCTTGGATCGCCCTCTTCACTCCTGGCCAGTAGAAACGCCCGAGGACCCGTTCGTAGGTTTTTTCGACCCCCAGGTGCGCCCCCATCAGGTGTGAATGGGCCAGATACAGAACCTTCGAGACGTATCCTTTCGGCACCAGCAACTGCTCCACGACCTGTTCTCCTACTTGAGCGACCCGATACAGTAACCCATTTTTTATCGAAAAATGTGGGAGTGGAGCGTCACTCACCTCGTTTGTGGGGACTCCCTCGATCACCGTCACGTCTCTGCGCGCTTGCTCCAGGTTGGGGTCTTCCCACTGGGCGGTCCCGAACCTTCCCGTCCCTGCGGGTTCCTCCACTTCCGCCAGGGGAAACTCGGAGAACCTCTCTTCCGGGGAAGTCGGCGTCCCTGATGGTTCCTCGCGGTCCCGGCCCGGGCTCGGAGAGGCCTCCCTGTCCTCTCGTTCCGATGCGCTGGCGGTGTCGGATGGGGCGGCGCACGCCGGTAGGGGGTGGGGAGTCCGGGATCCGCGGGGTCGGAGAGGGGTTCTCCTCTCGTTGCCCGTCGCCTGATGGTCCCACAGCCGCCAAAAGATGGGGCAATCCCGGCCGATCAATATGGGCACGGGCAGATTGTCCACTAACCCGGCCGTGACTTGGAAGGCGCCCCTGGTGGTTTTTACCTGAATGGCGGTGGTGGGATATGTCCGGGTGTCGCCATGCACACAAGCCACGGGAATCGGCGGGCCCCGCGGGCCCTGGGTCAGACCGGGGCGCAGGAGGGTCACCGCACTCCCGGAGTCCAGCAGGGCCTCGGTATCCTGGCCTCCGACCTTTACGGGGAGTCTCGGGGCGGTGGCGGCCTCATGGGCCCAGCAGGTCGTCAAGTAACTGCCCGTCGGGGAATCGGCTGATGCGGCCGTCGGCATCGGGACGTCCTGCCCCGGGCAATTCCACGCCAGATGGCCCTCCTGGCCACAGGTAAAGCACCTCCTTCTGTCCGGGTCTCCGAAGCCCCGGCGGGAGGTCGTCACGGATCGGGGTCCCGCCCTTCGGTCCGGTCCGGGTTGAGCCCCTTCGGGGTCCCTCTTCTTCTCGCGGGTCGGGCCTACCGGAGTCCGGGGTGGACGGAGCCGGGGGTCCTCTGGTCGCCGACTCGCCACTAGGTCCGTAGAGACCTGATGGTTCTCGACCATCTCCACGAGGGCATCCACGGTCTTCGGACTGCCGCGGGCGACGTGGAGCTGGGCTTCCCTGGGGAGTGCCCGGATGCAGCGGTCAATCACCACGCGGTCCAGTGCGGGCGGTCCATCCCCGGTGATGAGCCAACTACGGGCCAGTCGCATTAGGGTTGCGATCTGAGGTCGCACGGCCTTGGCGGTATCATACGTCCAGGTGTGGACTCGTTGGGCCCGGGTCTGAAGATTGTGACCATAATGGGCCAAGACCGTCGCTTTCAACGCGACATAATCCTCGGCGTCCCGGGCGTCCAGATCCTGGCAGGCTCTCTGTGCGTCTCCCGTCAGGAAGGGTCCCAGTAGCCCCGCCCATTCAGCTTCCGGCCAGCGCTCCCTCCTTGCGGTTCTCTCGAACAGCTCCAGGTACGCCTCGATGTCGTCGTCCCCGGTCTGCTTGGTCAGCACCCTCCCGGGGTTGGCTCGCTTCTCCGGGTTCCCCAGTTGCCGTCCCAGCGTCGTCATGGCTTCCTGAAGCGCCTGCAGGCTCTGGGTCTGCTGGGCTTGGGTTTGCAGCAGCAGCGTTATGGCGTTCTCCATGGCTACGCGTGGCTATGTTACTCTGAACCCGGGGTTTTTTTTTTTTTTTTTTTTTTTTTTTTTTTTTTTTTTTTTTTTTCTTCTTAGTGTCGGATGGTTAGTGCCCACATTCTCCACCATTTGTGGTGCCCATGGCGAGCTAGTGAGGGTTCCAGAGTAACATAAACCAGGACACGCAGGTAAGTGTTAACAAAAAAGAGTCTGTATTTCTCCAAGCGTGGGGAAAAGGGGTGGGGGAGCAAACACAAATCAAACAGTTCTTCCCATCCGGGTTACTTCTCCTCGCTCCGTGCGTCACTCGGGGTCGGAGTCCTGTAATCAGAGCAGAGAGGTCAGTGTGCACAGTGGTTACCGCTCCTCTGTCGACTAGTCTCTGCCGGTGCCCTGCTCGCCGCCCTTCTCCCTCTCTTCCTTCTCCGGGCGGCAGAAATACTCTGCTAACGAGATTGGCGTCAGGTGTGTCCACTGCCAGGTTCCCGCCGGCTGCAGCACCTGTGCAGGGAAGTACTTCCCTTCCAGCACCTCCCCCAGCCGGTGCCTGGGAATCCTCGCCCTGTCCTCTCTCTTCCTCCCCGGTCTCTCACAGTATCCACTGTTCACTTCCTGTCCAGCAGCACCACACTGCAGACATACACAGTTAGCAATAGCTGGTGGTTAGAGTAGAGATCAGGTTCTCAGGGGTTGATCTAAGCATCTTTAAACATGTTGTCTTTTAGACTAAGGCTACGTTTAGACTGCAAATCCAATTTGTTTCTCAAATCCGATCTTCTAGACAGACCAGGCACACTGTTATTTGCAAGTGATCACATAGCTGCATGAAGTAGGGGTGCTGGGTCTCATATTACACACTAGCCTTTTTGATTACTGTCACCAGTGACAAATATATATTTAAAAAAACATGCTGAAGCAGTAGCTGCCGAAGAGGAACAATTCAGGAGGATTATGAAGCTGTAGATGTGATACAAACTTCTGAAATTAATCTGGACATAATATTGATATGCCATGAATCAGATTTTGGCTGTCAGTCTGAACAAGGCGGTGGTGGTGGGCTCAGCTGCAGAGGAGACGGAGTGGGGGAGTGATTCTGGGAACGGTGCTGGAGTAATTAACTGTTGCCAGCTGAGGTTAGTATTGGTGATTGTATCTCCCCAATAAATATACGGGAGAAGGCTGCACGTACAAATACACGCAAAATAACGCTCAAATAAAAGCATTGATAACCTTCAAACCTGGTCTGTTGCTGTCATTGTGCTCGGGAAACGTTACACAGGCTACTCATGTTCCCCAGATGATGAATCCTACTGACTTTGGTGATGCTCGGACTTTCCCTCTAATTCCACCATGAGGTTGACATCTCAACAACATCTGGATTGATTGCTACTACACTTGGCAGACATACTATGCGTGGGGTTTTGGTAACATCAGGGGAGCCAATCAGAGGCAGAGTAGGGTGGGTCGTGCGTTTTCCATGTAGAAAAAAAGGAAGGTCAGATAACCTCATTCTGTATGATTATTAGTTATCTGCTTCTGTATTTTTGGAGTAATGGGATTGTTTTTAAAGATAACAGGCAGTTGGACAAATGGACTAAGATGAAGAACATTGAAAGATGGTGGTTAACACCGCCTACTAAGTATTTTCAGTGTGACCGTGTTAGTGCACTGATGTAAGCAATTAGCCCAAAGCACTGCTGTGTCTGGTACAGCTTCAGAGTGCGGCTAGCATGTCTGTGGATGTCTAGTTTGCATGGACAATTCTGCTGTCTTGAGATAACCATTAAGGACATGCCTTAATTTAATTGCATATGATTTTTTGCTTTGGTCAATTTGGAATGAATCAGTAAACCATAAGCATGCTCTTCAAGATATATCTCCTAATCATGAGGAAATAGTTTCTCAATAAGTTTGTCCCAGCAGCCTGTATGTGGCCATACTGGCTCTCTGAGTTTAGAACAGACAGTCAACCCCTGCCATACGACCTCACTAATCAGCCAGGTCCAAAGCCTGGTACTGTATCTAGGCCAGCGCGTGTTGGAGTTGCCTACCAACACAGAGCTGCTCACTCATGCAGCATTTTACAAAAGTAACTCTGTGCAACCTTCAAAAGAAAGTCACTTCAGTTAAGTGCCAGGAGTGTGTTTCTGAATGGAGTCATGACGAGGTCACAGAACTGTTTACAAAAGTACTGGAAGCTAGTCCCTAAACAGCAAGAATACAACGACTGTAGAACCTATAGTACACTGATAAGCAAAAGCAATCATTATTTTTAATGAACAAGTCAATATGTTATAATGCTATTTGATTTGTTTTCTGCAAAGGTTGCATTCAGTTGTAAAACTCAGCTCTGTACCATTGGTGTGTGTTGGCATGGCAGTGACCGCTGTATGCGCTTCCCTTGGGGTACTTTACCCTATGTTGTATTGATGACTCAGTTGACACTCAACTTAAATATCAAACCTTTGCTTTATTTAAAACAACAATCACATGTTATCTGAAATTCCTGGTTATCATCTGGTCTGCTGGTGGGGTTAAATACCGATCATGAACAATATGATATCAATATTCCTGTTATCGGTCCAAAGGTTGACCATACGTTTTTTTTTTCATGGGTGTGGCTTTGTTCTGCTCTCGGTACTCACCTCAAATATATAAATAAGTAGGGGTTATAACCTTTGTTGGTCTTTCTACTAATCATGATTAATCAGTAGTAAATTGATGATTTCTTAAACTTTGGTTATTGACATGTTAACACACAATAACATTCTTGTTAAACTTATTCACTAATTATTAGAAGGGATGTAATATATTCTATCTATTAATTAGATGGTGTAATATAAAATATGAATTGTATTAAGAAATTGCTAGTTTAATTCTAAGAGTTTCTAGACTTTATTAAGTATTTAATAATTTTTACCAAATTTTTTGTAAACCTTCTATTAACATTGCATGGTAGATGGACCAGAAATCCATTAACCATTGACAAAGTATTAACTATCTGTTAATATATTATATTATATATTGTAGGGATGCACCGATACCGATACCGGTATCGGTATCGGCGGTCGATACTGCGTTAAAATACTCGTACTCGTATCGATTTCAATTGTCGATACCAAGAACCGATACCACTCAACAGTATTTCGCTACAACAAACTGGTTGCGCTTTGTGGAGAAAAAGATTTGTTGTCCTACCCGACTTCAACGTCTAGGGCAGGGGTCGGCAACCCGTGATCCAGAGCCGCATACGGCTCTTTCGTCGCTCTCTTGCAGCAAGGTGTGTAGAGTTATGGTGCGTTCACACCCAACGCGACGGAAAATTACTGCCGTTCTGCCGGTTTGAATCAAACTGTTGCTGATCCACCAGAAGTAGCGCTGGCAGCGGCCTCATTCAGACGCTGTTGTGCGGCTACGGATGATATTATTGTAGCCGAGTGTCTGTTGTGTGTCTATATTTGTAATTATAATAAAATGAAAACACGCTCCAGGGTAACTTGAACCACTTTTTTATCTCCTTCACACACGTATATCCCACAATTCCACTCCTCTTTTCCTTTCCGTTTCTCCCTCCACAATAAAAGCACCGGAAACATAACTTGGAACACAGCTTCCTATATAATTGCTCGATCCTTAATATTATCGCTTACATTATGAACCCGGACACGGGGGCGTTTTATGGTCCGACATTAGAGGGACTTCCACAAGACGTTTAAAGCTTGGGATAGCCTTCTGTTAATTTTGTACTATAGGCTTGACATAATCTGCAGAGGATAAAATAAAATCTGCCTCCAAATGAATTGCACTTTCATGGAGACCAAATCTAAGAAGTATCGGTATCGGTACTCGGTATCGGCAAGTACACAAATAAAAATACTCGTACTCGTATCGGTTTGTAAAAAATGGTATCGTTGCATCCCTAATATATTGTTCAATGACCAATAACAAGGTATTAATGATCTACATGATAGTTGTTTGTATATGCTTTCCAAAGTATAGGCCGTTTACAAAAGAAATATGTACTATTCATCAAACTCTTACAAATATCTGGTCCATCTGTTTGTATTGGTTACAAATGTATTTTTAACGGTTTGTAAGTATTTTTGTATTATTAACAAATACATATTATAGGATATAACATGTTATAATGTATTCAACAATACATAACATAACTTAAATTATGGCATTAGAAACATTTTACTAATATAATTTCAGAGTTTGTTAACAGTGCTATTATATTATCTAAAGATTAATAAACTATCAATTTAACATTTGTTAATGATTATTATAAAGTGTTACACATTTCTTTACCCAACCCAGAGTCTGGCCTGCACATTAGCATTTTCCTGTAAAACTAAAAATCCTTTTAAGCAGGCACACTGTGATGATACAGTGAAGCAACACAGCCGACGACGTGCATGAATATTATTCATGTGCAGACCGAGTGAGTGTGAGAATCCAAAAGGTCAAAAACATCAACCTTTCCTGAGCCGAACAGAAATCTGAAAGAAAACGTCTTTGCTTCTGGTTGTGACCACGGTTTTAAGAAAGGGGAAAAGCAAAATAAGTTAAGCGAAGAGGAGCAGATGTTAGCTGGAATTCAGTCGCACATCGTTGGCGTTACACAAACCTTTAGAATAGCAGATGAAAAACGGCCTTAGTCTGATATCGTTCAAATAACGAATACTTTATGAAATTAGATTGTACAAGACACGTTCATCTCTAGCCATGAACTTTGCAAAGGGAAACATGTCATTATTGTACGTTTCTGCACATTGGTACACGCGATCAGAGATCACAGTGCAGGTGACAGTATGATGAGCATCCGATAGGAAAGCAACATGTGTGTTTCCACAAGTGTGATACAAGGCTGATAGGAATCGTATTCATGAAACATATTTTTGATTGAAACATAAAATGCAAACATTTTCTTCTGCTAGCTGGTTCGGCTTTGCTAAGAAGCAAACTTTACCTTTTGCAAAACGTACATGTTGATATTCAGATGCGCACCAGCAAGGGGAAGAGGCAGAGGAAGAGATGTAGACGATCTGTAGAAAGTCAGGCCATCAGCAGGAGGCAGTGAGAAAAGTTAAAAAATGGCAGCCAGATTATGATTGTTGAGAAACAAACGCTGCTTTAGTCCAAGGCAACTCTGACCATCTACAGAGTGCAGACTTTGCAACACCCTCTCACTCCCGACTTGTGACATACTGTTCAGTGGTCTGATTCTTCTAAACTGTGATGCTTTACGTACAACTCTAGCATCAGTTTAGCATCTAGCGTAGCGTCTTTCCAAATAAACTTTTGTCTTCACAGGAAGTTAGGTTAAGGCAAAGAGGTTGGTTGACGTTAACTTTTGACCAATGACACATCATTACCGACTTAATTGACGAGTGAGTCAAAAACTAGTCATATGACAACTCATGTGACTCACGTGACTAATGACACTCGTGACTCACTTGACTCACGACTGACGTGCCAAAATGTCAATCAACACTTTTAGTTTTGCACGGGACATGAACGGTGGTCAGCTGGGTGGAAGTCCTGTATTTGTTGCCATAACTCTGACTCGGTTTGGTAGGCACAGCCAATTAGGAGAATGTTTCTATGATATATTCTTGAGTGTAGTTATAAATACAACCCTGTCCAAGATGTTTGTGAATGTTTTGAGTATTTATCATAGTAGTCAGTAGTGTTATTTGCTGCCAATATAATCAGCTTTATTAATTAATGGTACTGTACATTAAGTCTTTCTTGAAGGAGAAGAAGAGAGAAGGAGAATATGTCATGACATTTTGTATTGGCAGTTTCAAAACCAAAATGTGGCTCCCAGGGTTTCAAACACAGATGTGTTTTCACAGATTTACAACAAGTGTTGTTACGTGGGCTATGTGATATATTGAAGTTACTTAGTTTGAACCCAAACCACAACCTTTTACTGAACCTAACCAAGCTTAACCTTAGTGACGCTGGTGGCTAAGGCGGGCCCAGTGCGTTAACCTGACTCCATCTGCAAGTGGATCACAGACTTCTTGTCTGACAGGAAGCAGCACGTGAGGCTGGGGAAACACGTCTCAGCCTCTCGGTCCATCAGCACCGGTTCCCCCCAAGCTGCGTTCTTTCCCCACTGCTCTTCTCCCTGTACACCAACAGCTGCACCTCCAGTCACCAGTCCGTCAAGCTCCTGAAGTTTGCGGATGACACCACCCTCATTGGACTCATCTCTGGTGGGGACGAGTCCGCCTACAGGTGGGAGACTGACCACCTGGTGACCTGGTGCAGCCAAAACAACCTGGAGCTCAACGCTCTGAAGACAGTGGAGATGGTTGTGGACTTCAGAAAGATCTCAGCTCCACCAGCCCCTCTCACCCTGTGTGACTCCCCCGTCAAAGCTGTGGAGTCCTTCCGCTTCCTGGGCTCCATCATTACCCAGGACCTCAAGTGGGAGCTCAACATCAGCTCCATCTCCAAAAAGGCGCAGCAGAGGATGTTCTTCCTGAGGCAGCTGAGGAAATTCAACCTGCCAAAGACAATGATGGTGCACTTCTACACTGCCATCATCGAGTCCATCCTCTGTTCCTCCATCACCGTCTGGTACGCTTCTGCCACTGCCAAGGACAAGGCCAGGCTGCAACGCATCATTCGCTCCGCCGAGAGGGTGATTGGCCGCAATCTGCCGTCCGTCCAGGACTCATTTGCTTCAAGGACTCTGAAGCAGACAAGGAAGATTGTAGTTGATCCCTCTCACCCTGGATACATACTGTTTGTGTCCCTCCCCTCTGCGGTCCATCAGGACCAAGACCTCACGCCACACCAACAGTTTTTTCTCATCTGCAGTCGGGTTCATCAACAGAGCCTGGGTCCCCCACTGACTTGACTGACTCTGTCACCCCCAGACAATTTCCCACTGAACACTCCCATGCACACACCCCCAAGCCCTATATTTAAATACACTTGACACTTTAACACAACACTTACATACCACGCACATTCTATGCACTTTATCCTTTTTATATTCTACTGTTCAATTGTAAATATTCATTCATTCCCATTTATCGCACTCTGTTTACTGTTACATGTGTATTGTTAAATATTAAATGTATGCACCTTCCGCCTGGACAAATTCCTTGAATGTGAAAACAAACATGGCAATAAATGGCCCTGATTCTGATTCTGATTAAAAATGGATGCCAATTGATCCGGAACAGTGTCCCTATGTGACGAGTTGGGAATGACACCGGATTGAAATCAATCCCTAAAAGAGGATAAGCGGTTCAGATAATGGATGGATGGATGGATGAAATCAATCATCCATTATCCTAAAATAGACCTTCAGGCTGTGCACCACCGCCAACCTACAGTATAACTCCTTTGTATCCTATAAATCAGTGTTTTTTTTTTAGTATGGGACTAATTCAGATGGTTACACAAGCTGAGACCAACAGAACTGGCAGTAATGCTAGAAACCACATTTCTGGAGGTAAAAACCTGGAAGGCCATCTGCCTGACAAATTCATTCCCTGAGGGAGGAAAAGATAAGATGAAAAGAGGCAGCAAATAGATCAGCAGCACTTCGCACATCAGAAAAGAAGGTGAAAAATATTCAGGGCCAGAGTAGTTCTCCTGACTGAGCCGAAGGTGTGCGGCGTAAAGCCAGGATATCTCTCCCGACAAGAAAAGGTTCAAGCACTCACTTGGCGTCTGAGTGCAGGGAAACTGGCTGGAAACCTCAAATCTACCCACTGGAAACAAGTGGCTTTGTGAGTACCTTAGTCTATGGAAAGCTCAGAGTGGCAGATGTAAAGAAAGCTGCAAAGCATCCGAGGAAAGCTAAAACCAGACCCATGGGAACTATTAGCAGTGTGATGGAGAAATGACTCCACTTCAGATCTTTTGTTAAGATGTCTAACTGCTAAGATCACAAGAAGTGTTTGACTCATTTGTTAATGTGTGTGTCGTTGTGTGTGTGTGTGTGTGTGTGTTTGTGTTCGATACATGACGTGTGGCTGTATTTGTAGTCTGAGAGCAGGACAGTGCTTTCTGTTTGATCATAGATCAGAGACGCTGTGTGGCCGTCAGAGTGCTGTCTGTCATTATTTATTGATGAAACAACAATTTCACACACACACACACACACACACACACACACACACACACACACACACACCACCCCCTTCACATCAACAGGACAGCTCAGATCTTTTACTAACAGACGAGCCTTGAGGTGAATTTGAAGTCTGCTTATTTCTCGTGCTTCACAATAACAAGGTCATTGAAGGGCAGTAACGATGAAAATAGGACACATGCAGTTTTCTATATGGACAAGAGAGTCGTTAGTTATGGTTTTAATTCAAACTTTAATATTATGGATTTACATAAACCTCATTGTAATTCTACATAATTCACAAATATTCTCCCACTATTGTCACTCTGTACTCCAATTGTGAAAATAGTGAAGCGTACGACACAAAGGACCTTCTGTTCTCATTTGAGCCCCATCAGCTGGGCCTGTTTTCTCTTTCAGCTGTCACATCTCATTTGGTGTTATCTCGCCTTTAGCAACGCAGGCACCGGCCCCTCAACGCTCTGTCACTGCTATTGGTGCTGCTCGGACTTCCTCTGGGCGATGCTGAGGTCATATTCGTTAAAGAGGAACATCATCCACTGGGCAAAGTCATACAGGATGACCTGGTGGATTTGAAGGCTTTGGGACAAGGGGCACTGGTCTTGATGCACGTACGCACTGAGGCTTATTTTAGGAGGGGCGACATTAACAGATAAAGAACGTTTCCTCATTTATTACATTACATTACATTACATTTCATTTAGCTGACGCTTTTATCCAAAGCGACTTACAATAAGTGCATTCTACCGTTTACAACAAGAATCAGAACAAGAATCACGAAGGTACAATTTCGACAAAAAGTTCAACTACAAAGTGCTATCAGTAAGAGCCGTTTCAGTGCTACTAAAGTGCTACTTCCTTTATTCAAGGTATAGTCGGAAAAGATGTGTTTTTAGTTTGCGACGGAAGATGTAGAGACTTTCTGCTGTTCTGATGTCAATGGGGAGCTCATTCCACCATCGAGGAGCCAGGACAGCGAACAGTCGAGACTTTGTTGAGTGTTTTGCTCGCAGTGACGGAGCTACAAGCCGATTGGCAGAAGCCGAGCGGAGCGCACGAGTTGGGGTGTAAGGTTTTACCATGTCCTGGATGTAGACTGGACCAGATCTGTTCGTTGCACGGTACGCCAGTACCAGTGTTTTGAAGCGGATGCGGGCGGCCACCGGTAACCAGTGAAGGTCGCGGAGGAGCGGAGTAGTGTGGGTGAATTTCGGGAGGTTAAAGACCATTCTTAAAGACCATCCATTAAAGACCATTATTCATTGACTCTTCTCTTTAACATAAATCGTGTCATGAATCAGTATACTATTTAGATTTGTTTATATGGTTCTAGTGTAAGGGATGATGTTCAAAGAGCTTATTGAGACGGTTGTCATTTAACACAAAATATTGAAAGAAAATGATTTTATTGACTTACAATTTATTTTATTGCTTTCGCAAAAAAAAGGAAAAATGTAAAATAAATTATACATTTTATACTTCTTTCCCAAGTTGCGACCCTGTTTTGTCATCCAAACATGCTGCACTGCAACCAGTAACTGATACAAGAAGATATAAACGATGTGTGCATGCCAAAATTAAATAATGGATAAAGATAACTATACGGTAACTGACAACAAAGGTCAAGTTGGGGTCATACAAAGAAGAAGACAATATGGCATACAATCATATGGCTCTGTGGGCGAGGGGCGTGGTTAGCGCACCTGCGACACGAGAGAGAGAGAGAGGCGCGCTCATTGGGAACAGCCGTTCCCATTAGTGGGGACGGCTGGTCCTGATGAGCGCGGGGATTAAGTGCGGCATAAAAGGCCGCACCGGGAGATGCACGGGAGGATCAGTGGTGCTGGTGTTGGGTATGGTGTTGGTTTCCGTGCTGTCACGATGAATAAAAAGCTGAAACGTATAGCGCTGGTGTCCAGTCTTTGCCAGGAGCTCCGAGCTTCCCCCGGTATGACAGAACCTGCTCACAGTGGCGCCCAACGGGGAGTACCGGAGGGGAGGAGACGGCAGCCAGGGCAGCCGATGGACGATGGCAATGCGGCGATCGAGGCGTTATACGCGGCGATGGCTGGCGAGGGACGGCCAGGGGGACCGGAAGCACGGGTTGTGGCCCATGCGGAGCGGGTCCCGCCGACACCAGGGGGGGCGGGGCAGCTGCCGCTGCCCAAGTCCCCGGACGAACACCGGCGGCGGTTCCGCTCGGACCGACTGAGACCGGGGGACTGGCCGGCGATGTTTGCCGTACGGCTGCAGGACGCCGCGAGGCAGTGGCTGCTGTCAGGCGGCGTGGGCGGAGTCCCGGAGGTCGTGGAGCGTGTAGTCCTGGAGCAGTTCCTGGGGGGACTGCCGGATTGGATGGCCGACGGGATTCGGGCCCGGGGCCCGGCCAGGCTGAGGGACGCCGTCACCCTGGCAGAAGACCACCTGGGCGGGAACGCGGCCACCGAGCGGGACGTCCGACCGGCGGAGGGCCTCGGCAGGCCGGCGCCGACGGCCCGGCCGACATCGCGAGCGGCGACGCAGACAGAGGTGAAGCGTCTGAGGCCCGGAGGGACGCAGACCGACGCCGGCCGCCAGAAGGGCCGGGCGACGCAGACGTTGGCGGGCGCGGCAGCGGAGACGTCGGAGGCGGCGGCGCAGACGTCGGCGGGCGCGGCGGCGGAGACGTCGGAGGCGGCGGCGCAGACGTCGGCGGGCGCGGCAGCGGAGACGTCGGAGGCGGCTACGCAGACGTCGGCGGGCGCGGCAGCAACGACGGCGGAGGCAGCGGCGCGGACGTCGGCGGGCGCGGCAGCGACGACGGCGGCGACGCAGACGTCGGCGGTCGCGGCAGCAACGACGGCGACGCAGACGTCGGCGGTCGCGGCAGCAACGCCGGCGGAGGCAGCCGTGGCAGCGGCTCCAACGTCGGTGGCGACGCAGACGGCGCCGGGAGCGGCCGCGCCGAAGTCGAAGCCCCGGCCGGTGGCTCGGGCGGAGCCAGACCGGGGCCCGGAGGTGACCGGCGGGCCGCGCCAACCAGCGCGGCAGAGCCGGAGAGGGAGGACGGCGGGGAGCGCAGTCCGGGGCTGGCCGGCGCCGAGGGCAGCGCCGGAGGAGCGGAGGTTCTGCCGTCCGGAGCCCGGGTGGGGCCCGGAGGCCAGGGGCCCCACGTGCTGGACCTGCGGCCGGCCCGGCCATGAGCGGAAGGACTGTGACCTCATGGAGGTGGACTTCGCGAGCCGGGTCGGGCGAACCGGAGCAGGAACCGGCCGGGACATCGCGGCCCCACCACCGGGACCAGGAACCGCGAGGCGGTCGGGACGGGCCCGGAGGGCGAGAAGAAGACGGCGTCGCAGGGACCGGCAACAGCCGGGGCCGGAAAGGCCATGGATCCGGCCGGTCAACCTGGTGGGGCGGCCGGAGGAGACGGAGCAGACCGAGTGGCGGAACAGCTGGAGCAGCGCGGACGACGGGCGGAACTTCGTCCAAGAGAAGCTGCGCCAGGAAGTGGAAAAGCTGCGGGGGCAGCTGCGGGACGCCTTCGGGGTCAGGCTCCGGGACAGGGCGACGATCGCCCAGCTGGAGAAGAGACTCCAGGCCGAGCGGGAGGCTCGGGGCCGGGCCGAGGCCCAGCTGATTAAGGAGCGCGCAGAGCGCAGCTCCACACGGGGGTTGGTGGTTCCCTGAACTTCTCTCTCTTGTGTTGCAGGTTGCCGCGGCGGACGGAGGGTGAGAGCCGGTTTGGTCCCGGGAGGGGGCCGGCGGAGAGCGCAAGGAACCTGCCTCCCGGGGCGCTCGATCGCCCTCTGTTCGGGCCACGTCCCGTGCCCGGACCCCCACGGATGGAGGATGCCAACGCCCGGACCACCCGTTGGCATCGGGCTGAGAAGCAAGTTAATTCCATGGTGGTCCATAGGTCGGGGATGCAGATGGTCGGGGCTGACTCCCGCTCCCGCTCCCAGTGGGAGGGAGGGGGGGGGGGGAGTTGGTTAGACCGGTGGCTCCCCGGCCTAAGTCGGGCGGTGGGGGTATGTGGGCGAGGGGCGTGGTTAGCGCACCTGCGACACGAGAGAGAGAGAGAGGCGCGCTCATTGGGAACAGCCGTTCCCATTAGTGGGGACGGCTGGTCCTGATGAGCGCGGGGATTAAGTGCGGCATAAAAGGCCGCACCGGGAGATGCACGGGAGGATCAGTGGTGCTGGTGTTGGGTATGGTGTTGGTTTCCGTGCTGTCACGATGAATAAAAAGCTGAAACGTATAGCGCTGGTGTCCAGTCTTTGCCAGGAGCTCCGAGCTTCCCCCGGTATGACAGAACCTGCTCACAGGCTCCTTTTTTAGATTTGTTATTTCTGGAACCGAAAAGAAGAAGAAAAAGCTCCTTCTCTGCTGTGAGAGCTGCTTCACTCGTGGGAGGGAAACCGGAGGTCCTTCATTCCTGCTGATTTCACACTTAATCAACACTGCTTCAGTAGAAACTGATAATTCCTTCATGTGCAATATTAATGAAACTATCAACATTTCCTTTGTGCAATAATGTAGATTCAACGGTTATATTTAGCTTTCTGGTAAATGCTAAATCGACTACTTGTACAGCACTTTTCTAGTCCTAAGACCACTCAATGCTCTTTAACACTACATGCAATCATTCACCCATTCATACACTGACGGCAGGGGCTACCATGCAAGGTGCCACCTGCCCAACATGACTAACCAATCATTCATACCCATTCCTACAATGCGGGAGCAATGCCAGATTTCTATGTCTCATAGAGAGAACTGTGGAAGCCCATTTCCGGCAGCAAAAAAAAAATAAAAAATCACTTACAAAATAATTTTCTGCCAGAAAAAACATATATATATTTTTTTTGTATTACCTTTTCCGCCAGAAAAAAAACGGAAATGGGCTTCCATAGAGAACAGAGTGTTACAAAGAGTGACTTGGAAATTGGGTGTAAAGCAGAAAATGGGTTAAGATTTTTTGTGACTTTAAGCTAAGTGTCGGTCTCAATAATTGGGCTTCATTTTAGTGACAAAACATGATATAAATACAGCCTTTTAATCCTTTTGAATGTCTTCACTGCCAACAGTGGCAATCATATTTGATATGATTGTAAATTGACTATTTTCACTGGGTGTTGCATTATATCTTTGGCAAGCAAATCTTGACTGTGAATGTTCTTCATCTGACAGGCCAATATTTTACTGTTTGGGAGATGTTCCATGAGGTGTCCCAAGTTCTCATTTATATGTGCTGCAGATTGTGTGCTGATAGGAATGTAAATGTTCCTTCATAAGTTTATATTTTTTTCCAAACAGAAAAACTGTTACTTAGAAACCACTAACTCATGCAGTCCATCTATTGACCAGCTTTGATTTGCCATCAGCACTTTGTCTGTTTTACACTAGGCATTAAAATCTAAAACACAATTTCTGCAAATAACTACACACAGGTATCTGCATTAAACTCATCATTCAAAAATAACAGACTGTGTGTTGTTTGCTACACACTGCTGTTGAAAAAAGACTCTACACCGTAACTACTGTCATCACTAACAGTAATTTACACTCAGCTCATCAGTAAGCAGTCGGCAGGTGGAGAGAGCTCTTTATTTGGTGTTTGTTTGTAAAGTTGTGTTGCAAAAATAGCATTTTTAGAAGAGTGGATATAGTTGTGATTGAAGTGTGAGCTTTTGCAAGAGATTTGAGAGATTTTGCGTTTTTTGTCTGCAGAGTTTCGACAAAGAGGGTCCCAGTTTCAGAAAGGTTGTTTTAGCAGTTGCAAAATAACTCCAATACACATAATATGGTTCATGCTGACATCCAAAAGCAATGGCTGATGTTTGTCCATGTTTTTCATTACATTACATTTCACTGAAGCTTTTATCCAAAGCGACGTTCATGCTATACAGTCGACACAGCAACGGTGAGCCATTAGGGTTAAGTGTATTTGTTCTGTTCTCACTACGTGTTATGCCTTCTCGGTGTCAACGTAGATTAAACAGGCAGCCAAACTCCTTTTCAAGAGCCAGGAAACTGAACGTGCTTGTTCCTTTTATTGACTTTGTTGCAGGATAAAGTCAATCTGTCAACATTGAATTGGGTGAAACTATAAAAAGGAGACAAAACGGAAGTTACACTTAGTATGCTACATGGCAACAGTAACACAGTATGTTATATTAGCGATTAGCTTACAAGCTAGCATGCTAACGCGATCACAAATCACACACACGGAAGTACTCTACTACCTAAAGTTCCTTGAAAGCATACATACAAAACCTCTAAACATGTCAGAAACTCAAGGCACTTACAGTCATTGCTTTCTGAAGGGTTGAATACAACGAATTAACGGACGGACATGTCCGAACGAGGCACAAACAGCAGCCATCATACATTTTCTACGTTCTTCTCTGCGCAGCACTTCCTTCCAACGTGAGTGTCAGAATAAAAGCTCCACAACAGCAACATCAGAACTACACAAATAAACGTAACATAGAAAAGATACAACTTTTAGCACACACAACTTGGTTGGGCAGAACACTCCCCGTCTGGCATACATAGGCCACATAAAGACTTAGCTGTCCTCACTTGAGCGTTGACTTTCCTTCGGCAAGAGCAGCACAACCTCCGAGACAGGCCTTAAGAATGTCTTTGCTTTGTCATGTGACGCTGTCCTGATTTCTATCTTCCTGACCTTCCCGTCGCTGCTTGGAAAGGTGGAGGTGACCAAACCCATAGGCCACTCGTTGCGGTGTGACTGGCCCTCTCTCAGTAGCACAACATCCCCGGTCTGCAGATCTCGGCATGCTGTGCGCCATTTCCGCCTTGGTTGAAGAGTGTGGAGATATTCTTTTCTCCATCTCGACCAGAATTCACTTGCTAGTGCCTGCACTTGCCTCCACTGAGACTTGAAAAGATCTTTTCCGGTGAAGATGCCGGCTGGAGCAGACACCCCTGGTTTTTGGGTCAACAGCATTGCAGGACTCAGCAGCAATGGTGAGGAGGGATCGGAAGAGACAGGGACTAATGGTCTTGCATTGATTATAGCTGATACCTCTGCCATTAAGGTACACAGCACTTCATGAGTCAGGTAAGTATGTTTAGTTTGCAGAAGCATGGAGTCGAGTATTCTGCGGGTTATGCCGATCATGCGCTCCCATACGCCACCCATGTGAGATGCATGCGGAGGGTTGAACTCCCATGTACAGCCGTTTTCGTGAAGGTATTTCGGAACGCTGACTTGGCTTGGGTCGTCTCTCATACCCAGTTCAGACCTGGCTCCGACAAAGTTTGTACCTTGATCTGATCTCAGCTGCTTTGCTGGCCCTCTTATAGCAAAAAACCTTCTCAAGGCATTGATGCAGCTGGCCGAGTCCATGGATTCTATGATCTCTATATGCACAGCTCTGGTGCTCATGCATGTAAAGAGTATAGCCCACCGCTTGCTCTGAGCTGCGCCACCTCTGATACGTCTGGTGATCACATTCCAGGGTCCAAAAACATCCAACCCTACATGTGTGAATGGTGGGGACGAGCTTAGACGCTCTGGTGGGAGGTCAGCCATCTTTTGGACTTCGAGCTTCCCTCTCAGCTTACGGCAGGTGATACAGTGGTGGATGACTGAGCCTATAAGCCTCTTGCCGGCAACAATCCATAGGCCGGCAGCTCTCACGGCCCCTTCCGTAAACTGTCGCCCTTGATGTTGCACCTTTGTGTGGTGATGAGTCACCATTAACTTTGTGACATGACTTTGCTTTGGGAGAATGATTGGATGTCTCACTTCGGGCTCAGCAAATGCATGTCTCAGACGTCCTCCCGTCTTCAAGAGGCCGTCGCACACGAAGGGATCAAGGTTTAGAAGCACACTTGACTTTGAAATTGCTCTTTTCTCTTGCAGTGCTGCATACTCTTCTGGATAAGCATCCCGTTGGACAGACTTGAGTATGATCTGCTTTGTTGCGGCTAGCTCTTTGAGAGTTCGGGGCTTTTTGCATAGGTGCCATCCTTTACATGCATCTGAAAGGCCTGACCTGAACGACGAAGCTTGATGGATCAGGAAAGACACTGCTCTTAGCAAAGACTCCCAAGTGGAGAAGCGCTTGAACCGCTCTGAGGTGAGTTCACCTTCCCTTACATGAGTAGCGAGGGTGGTCAGCTGACACCTCACATCTACATCTGATTCAGGATCCACTAACTGGAAAGACTTGGGTGTGTCAGACTGCTGTGGCTTGTAAAGGAAGTCTGGTCCTGTAAACCACATGGTGTTGGTGAGCTGTGATGCAAGCACAGATCTGGTTGCTAGATCAGCTGGATTCTGGTCTGAAGGCACATAGTTCCACTGCTGAGGAGAGGTTGTTTGTCGTATGCGGTGAACACGATTATGTACATATACAAAGAATCGCTTAGTCTCGTTGTGTATATATCCCAACACCACTTTGCTGTCACAGTAAAACCTCACTGCATCTGGCTTGTGGTCGAGCTCCTCCAGGATCAGTTCAGCCATTTCCACGGCCAGCACAGCTCCACATAGTTCAAGGCGAGGGATAGTTGGCTCTGGCTGAAGAGATAACTTTGCTTTTCCCAGCAGAAAGCCCACTCTACACTGACCTTCTTTTGTGAGGACCCTCAGGTAAGCCACTGCTCCAATGGCCCAGTTTGAGGCGTCTGAAAAGAGACACAGCTCGGTGTACGTGCTGCTGGAGAGGGACTGCTGTATGTATGGGCGTGGAAGATGGAGGCGGCTCAGTTCTTGTAATGACCTTTTCCATGTTTCCCACTTGTTCAGCTTGCTCACGGGAAGTTCGGCGTCCCAGTCATGGACTTCACTGGAGAGTTCCCTTAGCAGTGCTCGTCCCTGGATGGTCACTGGTGCAACAAAACCTAACGGGTCGAAGAGGCTGTTGACTATGGAAAGAACCCCACGGCGGGTAAATGGTTTGTCGCTGACTGCCACTCTGAATGTGAAAGTGTCAGAGTCAATGTCCCAGCACAAACCAAGGCTTCTTTGTATGGGCAGAGCTTCTTCGTCCAGGCCTAAGTCTTTTAGGCCTGCAGCCAGTTCTTCAGGGGGGAAGGCTTGCATAACAGCGACACTGTTTGAGGTAATTTTATGTAGTTTGAGATTCGATTCGGCGAGCGATGCTTGGGTGCGTTTGAGCAGATCAATGGCCTCAGCTTCAGGAGGGAGGGAGATGAGCCCATCATCCACGTAAAAGTGTCTCTCGACGAAGCGCCGTGAGTCGGATCCATACTTCTTTTCACCCACTTGAGCAGCTCTCCGTAGCCCATATATAGCCACTGAAGGTGAAGGGCTATTTCCAAACACATGCACTCGCATGCGGTACTCTGTCACCTCTTTCGTCGGATCGTTGTCTTTGTGCCACAAGAATCTCAAATAATTTCTGTGGTCTTCACTCACTGAGAAACCATAGAACATCTGTTGGATGTCAACTGTCAGAGCAATGAGTTCTTTTCTGAACCTTAACAGTACCCCAAGGAGGGAGTTATTTAAGTCGGGGCCTGAGAGCAGGACGCTGTTCAGAGAGATGCCGTCTTCTTGTGCACTCGAGTCGAACACAACTCTAATCTGGCCTGGCTTTTGGGGGTGGTACACGCCAAAAATGGGTAAGTACCAGCACTCTGTATCGCTGTGGAGAGAGGGTGCTTTTTCTGCGTGTCCATTCTCAAAGAGTTTCTCCATAAAGCCTACGAACTGTTCTTTCATGTCAAGGTTTTTGTTCAGCGTGCGCTGCAAGGAGTGGAACCGAGAGAGGGCTTGAGCACGGTTATTCGGAAGTCGTGGTCTGGGTGACCTGAATGGCAGGGGAGCGATCCAGCTGTTATGTTCATCTCTGTTGAACTCTTTGTGCATGGTCTCCAGAAACGTCTCGTCCTCGAAGGACAAAGCAGGTTTGTTGTCATTAGCTGTTCTCATGAACACCCGAAGTCCAAGTTTGTCTTCAGCAGCCAAACTGGCTGTCTGATTGACTGAATGACTGGAGAGAGGAGTGGTGGGACCATGCCTGTGCTCCCCGCCGTAGCTTGTCTTTTCTTTCACATGGATGTGATTTTGACATGGTGTCAAGAAAGATGGACGTCCGTTCTGCAGGACGTTAGTCTTGTACACAGCTACGGTGGGCTTGCGGGCGCTGTCGATGCAAACTTCCCCAACTATGACCCACCCCAAGTCCAAACGCTGGGCAAAGGGTGCATTGTTAGGCCCATTAATTTGCTGTCTCACTTTGTGCACACGGATAATGTCTCTACCCAATAAGATCAAAATCTGTGCTTCAGGATCGAGCCCTGGGATGCAAGGAGCTATGGGTCTCAAGTGAGCATGGGAAAAAGCGACCTCTGGTGAGGGGATTTCTGATCTGTTGCTCGTAATTTCGTTACACTCGATGAGTGGAGGCAGATCCAAACACACTTTACCGTTCATTGCTTCTATCTGGAAACCGACTGCCTTCCTTCCGATCATTTCAGTGGTGCCTGCACAGGTCCTCATAAGATAAGGTGAAAGGCTACCTTGGATGCCGAAGAGCTGAAAAAACTCATTCCTGGCCAGCGAGCGGTTGCTCTGGTCATCAAGGATGGCATACATCTTGACTGCACGTTCCCTTTGGCCTTGTGGGAAGACCTGCACCAAGCATATTTTTGCGCATGACCGAGCCGGGAGACCATCTCCGCAGACTTCAGTGCACCTTGAAGTTACCTCTGGAGGAGAGTTGTTCCGCTGTTCTCCGTCTGGCTCCACCACAAGAGATGTCATTCGTGAGAGGTCAGTCTCTGGATGCATAACCGTACAGTGCTTGTCACTTTCACACTCGTTGCATTTCAGCTCCACTGGACACTCCTTCGCCATGTGGACAGCAGAGCAGCACCTGAAACATCGTCTGTGCTCTTTTAGGAGCCTTTTGCGTTCTGTCAACGGCTTCATTTTAAAGGCTCTACATTTCTCCAGAGGATGTGGCTTATTATGGAGCGGACAGTGCTTAGCCGGATCACTATTCCTATCCGTCTCTGCATTATGGGTTGAGTTTGAATCCACTGTTGTTAACACATCTGTTTTATGGACAGATATAGCAGTCCTAACGCCATCATGCTTCGCTATGGGCCGTTCACTGCGGTTATGGCTATGGCTGTTGTTGGTCAAGATGAAGCTGGGGTCGTTTCTGGCCTTTGCCTCGCCGCAAACAAAGTCAACAAAGAAGGCAAATGGGGGATAGAAAACTTTTTGTTGTTCTTTATATCTTGAACCGGTAGAGAGCCATTTCTCTTGTAGGTTTTGTGGCAACTTTTCAACAATGGGATTAATGCCCCGTGGCGTGTCGAGGTAGCTAAGGCCGGGTAAGTAGCCATCCGCTTTAGCTGAGAGTAGCTCCATGAGCAGGTCACCAAGTTCTCTTAGCTTTGTGTTTTTTTTTTAAGTGAGACGAGGGAAACTGTCCAGCCGCTTGAATAGCGCACTCTCTATCACTTCGGGGTTGGCATAGCACTCTTGGAGTCTTGACCAAGACGAATCTAGTGCAGCTTGGGGGTTTGTGACGTAGACTGCTCGGATTCTCTTAACATGTTCAGAGGACTCCTTTCCGAGCCATTTCACGAGCAAATCTAGCTCTTCGCTGGCAGTTAACTCTAGACCCTGTGTGGCATTAAGGAAAGAGGATTGCCACGCTCTGAAGCTCTCGGGCCGATCATCAAATCTAGTGAGCCCTGTAGTTACCAACTCCCTGCGGGCCAGATACTTAGCAAAGTCTATCATGCTGGAAGCTGGAGTGACTGGAGGGTCCTGTATGTCGTCCCTAGGTGAATGGTAGGGATAACTGGCCTTCTTGAATGGAGAATAGCCTTGCTGCTGGCGGGCTTCATGTGCAAAGTGAGGGTCTGCGCTGCGGTAGTGAGGCAGGTGTGGCTGGCGCTCTGATGCAAGTAAGTACTCACTCTGTGGTGTGGATAATGGTGCGTGATGGGGATATGCAGAGCTTAACATGTTGTCCGCCTGTCTTGTTGGTGGTGACACTTTAATACGTAGAGGAGGTGATACGTCTGGAGGGGGTGCGTGGAGGTTAACGCTGGCCTGAGCCTGTTGTTCCACATATGCCGCTGTCCGCTTCGTAGTCTCCTGTGGTGTGACGTCACTCCTTTTGCATATGTCCTCACATTCCATCCCTGCTGCAGCCTCCAAGACTTCGGCCTCTGCATTAGCGGCAGCTGCTGTCTTCTCTACTTCTAGGGCTTCTAAATTCGCTTCTAGCGTAGCCTTTTCCAGATCTAATCTGGCTCTCTGTTTTTTCATTTCTAGCTCCTTTTGTACAAATGTAGCCCTGGTACGCGCCGCTTCAGCTGTAGCCCTGGCTCTGGCGGCGGCGCTAGCCACTGAACACTTGGAGGAGGATGAATACTTAGAGCTAGCCACTGACGGTGCTTTTCCATCTTTGTCTGCTGTGTGGGTCTCCATATCCGTAGCTGACGAATCCTTCTGACGGTATGACTTTTCACTGTTCTGTTCTCACTACGTGTTATGCCTTCTCGGTGTCAACGTAGATTAAACAGGCAGCCAAACTCCTTTTCAAGAGCCAGGAAACTGAACGTGCTTGTTCCTTTTATTGACTTTGTTGCAGGATAAAGTCAATCTGACAACATTGAATTGGGTGAAACTATAAAAAGGAGACAAAACGGAAGTTACACTTAGTATGCTACATGGCAACAGTAACACAGTATGTTATATTAGCGATTAGCTTACAAGCTAGCATGCTAACGCGATCACAAATCACACACACGGAAGTACTCTACTACCTAAAGTTCCTTGAAAGCATACATACAAAACCTCTAAACATGTCAGAAACTCAAGGCACTTACAGTCATTGCTTTCTGAAGGGTTGAATACAACGAATTAACGGACGGACATGTCCGAACGAGGCACAAACAGCAGCCATCATACATTTTCTACGTTCTTCTCTGCGCAGCACTTCCTTCCAACGTGAGTGTCAGAATAAAAGCTCCACAACAGCAACATCAGAACTACACAAATAAACGTAACATAGAAAAGATACAACTTTTAGCACACACAACTTGGTTGGGCAGAACAGTATTGCTCAAGGACACAACGACGTGGACTAGCGTAGCCAGGGATCAAACCACCGATCCTCTGATTGAAAGACAGACTAGCTAACCATTGAGCCACAGTCGCCCTGTTTTTCTTTTCCTTTTGAAAATGTCAATCTTCATACAGATTTGAAATATTCATTATGCGAGGATAATGGGAATGTTATATTAGATAGTAAGTAGTGAAAACTGTGTCACATTATAATGTCGATGAGTGATGAACTCAGCATACATTACATTTAGCTGACGCTTTTATCCAAAGTGACTTACATGATGGTAGACCTTAGACACAGCAACAACGGTGAGCAAAGAGACAGCAACAATGTGAGCAATAAGTGTCTTGCTCAAGGACACAACAACACAGACTGGGTTTGAACCACCGATCCTCTGATTGAAAGTCAGACCTGCTAACCACTGACCCACAGTCGCCCGTAGACTCGTATTGAGAAGTGCTAAGACCAAACCTACTGTGTGTTCCTCATGATGCTGTGTCCACTGAAACATTTCAGAGCAGCTGCAGCTTTTTTATGTCGTGACCTTTTCAACTTTGCATGAGGTCAAGTTTTTTAAGGACATAAAACAATGCTGGTGACAGAGTGCATAGCAGGATGCAGTTTGCTCAACTTCTTCTCTGTTGTCTGTTCTCATAATGCGGAGACACCCAAACACTGACACACATGATTTGGGATGTCCCTGAGCGTTTTGAGGAGCTTTAGATACCATTATGTCTGAACAGCTGTGAAATATGACTGTGGACATCTGCATGAATTTTTCCAGCCTTGAGACAGCCGTGCTTCTTGAGGCGCTGCTTTAAAGTAGAAATATGAGATGCGCTCAAAATGATTACTTGCCTTTTCGCCCAAAGGATGCAAATTCTGTGTGTATTACTTCTAGTTGTTGTTTTTTACAGGCATATGTTTCTTTGACAATTAACCAGTTTTTTTCTTGTTAACATTTCAGAAGAAAAAAACAGTACAATCATAATGTAAAAAGTGATACCTTACACTTTATCAAACTATTCACTTTGATACCAATTTAGGCAAATATTTTTGCCACTGTCAAGGACAATACATCAAAATGATTTACAGCACAATGAGTTCTCCAAATGGTGAATGTTTAAAAGGCACTTACGGCTAACAGCTAATAGATGTAGACTTGTCGGAAAAGGAAGAGAAATACCGTATATCACCTTTTGTTGGCGAAATACAGTAAAATGTCCTCCAATCACTAGTTCACAGCAGATTCATCTTTTAATTTCTCCATTAATTAATTAATTAATTTCTCCATTTAGTCAATGAAATGTCTTAAAGTGGCACATGCTTACAAAACATTGACCAATCTTCAGATTGCTTTTTTTCGGCCCGAGGCAGCTTGAAAGGCATGATCACCATCACAGACCCGTTTTCAGTGTGTCGCAGACCCGTTTCCGGTTTGTCGTGGACCTGTTTTCAGTGTGTCACGGACCCGTTTCCGGGTTTGTTGTGGACAAGTTTTCAGTGGGTCACAGGCCTTTTTATGGGCAAAAAAAAATCCTATGCTTCTTTTTTTTAAGGGAATTTTTAATGCAGCAGAGTGCCCTCTATTCACAATCCTCAGTGCTGTGTTCACAACACAATTTACTTGCGTGAGTTTACACACCGGACTATTTGTGATAGTCCGCTTCATTCCCAATCTTTTTTTTATTTTTGTGCATGAAAGCACTGCTGAGTCTGTTAAAAAAGGCTTAAATTATAAAATGATTATGTGTGTTGTATTACCTTGTGTCCTTTTTGGTTTTAATTGAGTGTAAAAGGGAATATTTCTAACTAGCTTTTTGGGTATCACTTTATAATAAGTAGAGACTATTTAGTAAAGCATGAATAAACACTGAATTCATCATTTATAAAGCATTATCCAAACATGAATCCTCATTAGTATGTTTCATTCTTGGATTTTATAAGCTTGGGGTTTCATACTTTATAAATTATGGAGTCCCCATTTGTATATGAAGTATTAAGAACTTATAGATGATTACTAAGATCTTTTGTAAAGTGTTAGTAAATGATAAAAAAGCAGCAATTCATGATTAATTCAGGTAGTTACTACTCATTAGTTAAGTATTAGTTAAGCATGTTCAGTGACCTAATTTAAAGTGAAGACTATTTATGTGGGCCATCCGGTCTCTGTACGCCTGCAGTAGGAGCTGTGTTCGTATCCTCGGCAGTAAGTCAGATACGTTCCCGGTGGGTGTTGGCCTCCGCCAGGGCTGCCCTTTATCACCGGTCCTGTTCGTGACTTTCATGGACAGGATATCTAGGCGCAGCCGTGGGGCGGAGAATGTCAGGTTCGGGGATCTCAGGATAGCCTCTCTGCTGTTTGCAGATGATGTGGTCCTGTTTGCCTCCTCGGACCATGACCTCCAGCATTCACTGGGGCGTTTTGCAGCCGAGTGTGAAGCGGCGGTGATGAGAGTCAGCACCACGAAATCTGGTGCTCTGCCGGAAACCAGTGGATTGCTCCCTCCGGGTGGGGACGGAGTGCCTACCACAAGCGAAGGAGTTCAAGTATCTCGGGGTCTTGTTTACGAGTGAGGGTAAAATGGAGCGGGAGATCGACAGGCGTATCGGTGCGGCTGCAGCAGTAAAACAGGCGTTGCACCGGGCCGTCTTGGTGAAGAAGGAGCTGAGCCGGAAGGCGAAGCTCTCAATTTACTGGTCGGTCTACGTCCCAACCCTCACCTATGGTCACGAGCTTTGGATCGTGTCCGAAAGAACGAGGTCGCGGATACAAGCGGCCGAAATGAGTTTCCTCAGTAGAGTGGCCGGGCTCAGCCTTAGGGATAGGGTAAAGAGCTCGGACATCAGGAGGGAGCTTGGAGTCGAGCCGCTACTCCTTCGTGTCGAAAGGAGTCAGCTGAGGTGGTTCGGGCATCTAATTAGGATGCCTCCAGGACGCCTCCCTTTAGAGGTTTTCCAGGCACGTCCAACTGGTAGGAGGCCCCGGGGAAGACCCAGGACACGCTGGAGGGATTATACCTCCCAGCTGGCCTGGGAATGCCTCGGGATCCCCCAGAATGAGCTGGTAGATGTTGCGGGTGAGAGAGAAGTCTGGGTCAGCCTGCTTGACCTGCTGCCTCCGCGACCCGACCCCGGATAAGCGGTGGAAAATGGATGGATGGACTATTTATGCCTTACAAAGCATGGAAGAATTGTCATGATTAATTCAATAGTTACTACTCATCAGTTAAGTTTTAGTTAAGTATTAGTTAACATGTTCTGTGACGTAATCAAAAGTGAGGACTACTTATGCTTTACAAAGCATTTATAAGCAGTGCCTCAAAGCTGGCAGAAGTCTCAGTTATCTTCTCAACAGAAAAGGGAAATAGACACAACACAAAGTGTTTTTGTTGTGTTGGTATAATGTGATATTCTGTATCTCAAACTGCACCATCTTTTCATTAAATAATTTTGAGAAGTTGAAAATGTTCCTCGCTTTGGATCTCGGCGGGTCATTTAAGGGTGATGGTGCAGCCAGACCAGTTGAGAACCACTGCCCCAGACCACATGCATGTTCTAATTAGCTCACAATTATTTGTTGAACCTGAATTATGTCCTTCTCAACTGTGACAAAAAAGCTTTGAACAAAGTTAATACAATAACATGCGCTTGATCTTTGTTATTTTCGTCTGTTAGAAGTTTTTGATTTAATGTGGGTTTCTTAACCCTAAATCAAATGGATTTATGTTAAAATAACAGAGAAATTTGCTTAAATATATTTGTACATTTATATAAATGCATGCAGAATATTTTTACACTTGAATGAACAATACAAAGACAGTTATTTAATAAATATGTTCGGTAGTAGTTAAATGTATACAGTGTTACAGTTACGACCGGCCCTTTGAGGGCATCCATGATGCTGATGTGGCCCGCAGTGAAAATGAGTTTGACACCCCTGCTCTAAGATGTTCAATTTACAATGCAATTAAAAGTGTATACTCACATTTACACAGTTAATTCTTCAGCTTTAATTGTTAATGCCTTTTTCATCGCTCACGGATTCTTCATTCTTGACGACTTGATTCACTGTATTAGATATTTCATTAATTTGTTTTCATGTAGCGGCTTGGCGGGCTCCTAAGAAACAACAATGACTGCGAAAAATGTGTCTTGGAATTACACCTACTATTTTGACTGTCCATATGGTGTTGTGACCATTGATTTGTATTATTTGTTAAAAGGGAACTGCCCCATTTTGAAAACAGCAAAGCTGCAGTATCATGTGAAGCATAATTGTGTCTGATAATGTTATGCATAGATGAGTATTGAGAATAAACACTTTGAATTTTATTTGGGGTCTTTATTTGCCGTATGCTACAAAGCCAAATCTAGATTCTCTAGATTCCAGGGTTGTATCAGTGTGCAGTTGGTGTGTCAAAAACAATTCCATTAGTTACTGTGTAAAGTTCCTTTGCAAAAGTACCATTTTTAATTCATATAGTTTCAAGAGATGTAAGATATTTAGTATTGTTTGTGTACGTTTTAGTTTTTAGAGTTTTAGAAAGAGGCCCTTAGTTTCAAAGATAAAAAGAAAAGACTATAATAGCGTTACTGTCTGTGAGTAAATCTTCTCTCTTCTGATTTGAGATGGAATTACTTCTTTTTTTTCAACCCTCAATTTCACACTTGTCAGTGGACAAAATGTAGCAGACCTTCAGAGTTATTATTGAAACTGTAAAGATCCACTGTGCCTCTGAGGGCTTTACAATCTGTACACATACGACATCCCTGTCCCGGGACCTCACATAGTATCAGGAAAAACTCCCCCAAAAGATAATAGAAAATGAGAGAGAGGAGAGAGAAGCTCAGTGTATCCTCAGATGTTCCCAAGCAATAGCCTATAGGAGCGCTCTAGGAGCACCGAAAGGTTCGAGGAGGTGAGGGAATGGGGGGGCCGACCTGAGCCAGCACTAACTATAAGCACTATCAAAGAGAAAAGTCTTAAGTCTACTCTTAAATGAGGTGACTGTGTCTGACCCCCGGACTGAAAGTGGAAGCTGGTTCCACAGAAAAGGAGCTTGATAACTGAAGGCTCTGGCTCCCATCCTACTTTTTAAGACTCTAGGAACCACAAGTAGCCCCGCATTCAGTGAGTGCAGCTCTCTGGTGGGACAATATGGTACTATAAGCTCCCTAAGATATGATGGTGCGTCATATCTTAGAGGAAGCCAGTGGAGAGCAGCTAATACAGGAGTAATGTGATCTCTCCTCCTAGTCCTCGTTAGTACACAAGCTGCAGCATTCTGGATCAACTGGAGAGACCTAAGAGACTTAGCAAATCAGCCTGATAATACAGAGTTACAGTAATCCAGTCTTGAAGTAACAAATGTGTGGATCAATGTCTCTGCATCCCTTCGAGACAAGATGTGCTTGATCCTTGAAATGTTGCGTAGGTGAAAGAAGGCAGTCCCTGAGATCTGTTTCACGTGGGAACCGAAGGACAAGTCTTGATCAAAGACAACTCCCAGATTTCACGGTGGTGCTGGATGACAGAGCAATGCCATCAAGAGAAACAATATAATTCGATAATTGATTTCTCAGATGCTACGGGCCAAGCAAATCAACTTCAGTCTTGTCCGAGTTCAACATCACGAAGTTGCAGGTCATCCAGGTTTTTATGTCTTGAAGACACGCTTGAAGTTTAGTCACCTGGTTGGTTTCATCTGGCTCGATATATATAGCTGGGTATCATCGGCATAACAATTACAATTTATTGAGTGTTTCCTGATAACATTGCCTAAAGGAAGCATATACAAGGTGAACAAAATTGGTCCAAGCACAGAACCTTGTGGAACTCCATGACGAACGCCAGTATTCATCGAGGCTTCATCATTTACATATACAAACTGAGATTGATCTGATACATATGATTTAGACCAGATTAGTGCTGTACTTTTAATACCAATCACCTGTTCTAGTCTGTAATAAAATGTCATGATCAATGGTGTTGAACGCAGCACTAAGGTCTAACAGGACAAGAACCAAGACAAGTCCCCTATCTGATGCAACCAGAAGGTCATCTGTAATTGTCACCAGTGCTGTCTCCGTGCTATGATGCTTTCTAAATCCGGACTGAAAGTCCTCAAATAAACTACTGCTATGTAAAAAGTCACACAACTGATTTGCAATTACTTTCTCCTCGTTGGAATGGGGTCCAGGAGACAGTTAGAAGATTTAGAAGCAGAAACAGTTGGTCAAGGCTTATGGGAAAAAGTCATCCAAACACACATCAGGTCCCACAGCCGCCTCAAAGGCCAGTCCACTTGAGGATAAACAGTCAGTAGTTGAGGGCAGGAGATCGCCAATCCGGCCTCTGATAGCCAGAATCTAGTCATTGAAGAAGTTCATGAAGTCATCACTGCTGAGGTCTGTAGGAATACACGACTCCATCAAGCTGTGACTCTCCGTCAGCCTGGCCACAGTGCTGAAGAGGAACCTGGGGTTGTTCTTGTTCTTCTCTATTACTGATGAGTAGTAGGCTCCTCTTGGCATTACGAAGGGCCTTCTTGTAGGTTGTCAGACTGTCCCGCCAGACTAACCAGGATTCCTCTAGTTTTTTGGAACGCCATACATCTTCCAGCTTCCGTGATGCTTGCTTCAGTGTGCGGGTCTGAGGGTTATACCTCAGAGCGAGCCTCCTTTGTTTGATGATCTTCTTCTTTAGAGGGGCTATTAAGTCCAGTGTCATTTTCAGTGAGCCAGTAGCACCATCAATGAGATGATCAATCTGGGACGGACTGTAGTTCGCACAGGAGTCCTCTGTTATATTGAGGCATGGTAATGAATCAAATACAGAAGGAATCGCTTCCTTAAATACAGCAACAGCAACATCAGTTATACATCTGGTGTAGAAACCTTTGCCCAATGGTACACACACTGGCAGCACAAACTCAAAAGTCATAAGGCCATTGCCTTATGACTTTTGAGTCTGATAAAACAGGGTTCTGCGGAAAAACCACCAAATGCTCCACATCAACACCATATGTCAGAACAAGGTCGAGGGTGTGGCTAAGGCAGTGAGTTGGTTCATGTACTCTCTGACAGAAGCCAAACAAATCTAACAATGACAAACAGAGTTGGCAGTAGAGTTTTACAGCTTGGGTGTGAAAGACTCAAAACAAGGCTTTCAAACAAGCCACAATTCAATCCAGGCTAAGGACCTATTAACAGGCCTGAGTCAAAGATGGCAGCTACTCCACCTCCTCGACTAGTGCCTCGAGGAATGTGAACATTAATATGACTTGGAAGAGTTGATTCATTCAGGCTGACATATTCCTCATGTCTCAGCCAGGTCTCAGTAAGACAAAATACATCAATGTGACTGTCTGATATCAATCCATTTACTAATCCAGCTTTGGAAGACAGAGATATAATATTTAGGAGTCCAGATTTAATTATCCTATCATGTTGCACTGTTGCAATAGTGGTGTTAACCTTTATGAGGTTATGTTCTATAACCCCTCCATTAGTTACTTTTAAATTAAAAACAGACAGACACAGTCTCTATAGAGTTTAAGGCAGGCAACTGCCCTAAAGGAAATGCAGAGAAGGGTGCAAGACTACAACTCTGCTTCCTTGTCTGAACTCTGGATTGTCATGGGCGGAGTTGACCAATAAACTTGGTTATATTTGCAGAAAGGACATGTGCTCCATCCAAAGTGGGATGAATGCCGTCTCTCCTGGTCAGACCAGGGTTACCCCAGAATGTCCGCCAGTTATCCACGAAGCCCACATTGTTTGCTGGGCACCACCTTGACAACCAACGGTGGAATGATGACATGCGGCTATCCATCTCATCAGTGACCATGTTTGGGAGAGGGCCAGAGAAAACTACGGAGTCCGAGATTGTTTTGGCGTAAGCACACAGCGATTCCACATTGATTTTAGTGACCTCCGAGTGGCAAAGTCAGGAGTCATTACCACCGACGTGTATTACAATTTTACTGTATTTACATGAACCTGAAATTAAATGTTGTGGTGATATTGACTAGTTACATTCATTTAACTTTTTCAGGGTGTCTCCCCTTAAAATATCAAGTTGATTTTCTTTTGTTCAACCAACATTTAAAATAGTATTTTTCAATACTTTCCATACTACCAAAATGCACAGAGGGAAAATTAAAACTTTGAGATTTATCCAAGCTCCAGCATGGTGAAATTCATATACATTACATTTCACTGACGCTTTTATCCAAAGCGACTTACATGCTATACACTAGACCGTAGATACAGCAACGGTGAGCAATTAGGGTTAAGTATCTTGCTCAAGGACACACGGACTACCGGAGGCTGGGATCGAACCACCAACCCTCTGATTGAGAGACAGACTTGCTAATCACTGAGCCACAGTCAAATAGAAACGTAAAATATGTTTTTTCTTAGGATAGACTTGATATACAGACACAGTAATCATATTTTGTCATAACAACAATCAAGTTCATAACTACCTCTGAGCTATAGACAAAAACCCAATTAATGAATGCAGGCAGATTAGCCGGCCTATATTTAGATCACATAGGCAACAGTCTCCTCCTGGGAGGCTGATGCCTAATGCCCTTGTCTTGTGCGCAGAAGTCTTTTAAGTGACGTGATGTATCGTAAGAGAGACATCAGCTGTCAACCTGGACTGTCACACTTGTCAGGAAGTCGATCCATTTATCATGTTTGACTCCACATGGGAGAGAAGCCTCCATTAGCCTGAGGTCTAAAGCACCTGTGGAGCCGGGCCAAGCGCTCCGCTGTGAGCTGGAATCACATCTGGAAGTGCCGTACGTCAAGACCATGCTTTGAAGGGAGGCCATTAGAGAGGATTGATGTCCATCATCTTTCTTTAATGTTTGATGAGAGGAAACTTTCACAGGAGCCGCTTATACCAGGGATGAAAAGGCATTTCTTGAGAAAATATTGCTGAGGATAGAGAGGTTGGGAAAGGATGTTGAAGACATTTGGACAAAGCGCCTGTGAACGACAGGATGTGTCCCAGTGATGGACCCTGATTGATACCAGCCATCAGCAGCTGTGATTTTACAGATAACGATGAATCTCCACTGTGATAACGACTATCCAACAATGGTCAACATCGGAGGAAAGTAGGCCTTCTGATATGAATGTTTTTTGGACAATGGATGTTGTTTGATTAGTCCATTGACAATAATATAAAGAAGTTAAACATCATTCTCTTTCATGATTGATAATAACTTTATATTTCCAATCATCTAAGAGGAGGGGTCTGTTACTAATGCTGTAAGGAGTTTAGACAGGCAGAATCAACCTAACAGTAATAATTGGTTGAAGTTAACATTAGAGGATTTCATCATTTTTTTTAATGTACAACTCTCTTTGTTTACACTGTTAAGACATTTTACAGGAAATATAAACAAAAAAAAGCTTTAGATCAAACCAACTGCAATGCCAAATCTGACAATGGTTCCTTTCTCAAAGCACGCCTATATTTTCATTGTTTTATCTAACAACAGGCATCTTCATTTCTCCTGTTCTTACCTCCTCCATGCTGCAAACAATGGTTTTGTCTTTTGACATTGTTAACCAAAAACCTATGATGTCTTTGTTGTTGGGCATTAATAAGCATTAACATGATTCAGTGTCCAGACTGTTTGTTTCAAGGCATTTGTCATTATGTGTGAGGTTTTGGGAGAGGAGGGCTGGACTGCTCTGAGGAATAGTTTTCATATTGTCTTTGAAGGCATATGGTGGAGCAAGTGCTAATGAATGTGTGTGCAATGGAAGAGCATCAGCTGTTGTTCTCATGATGAAGCACAACCCTGGTTCATGTGTAGTCTACCAAAGTAATGGCTTTAATATTAGTTTAGTTTAGTTTGGCTCATGTATCCAACTCACAGGTAACAGAGTCATCTTATAACAATACCACTATCAATAAACAGCTCAAACAAATAATAGATACATTAATAGATCAGCACTTACCCATGAGAAGATGGAAACAATACATATTTAAGACATCTAATCAATCAATCAATGAAAATAAATACAATTTGAAAGATCTTGCCAGCTCTGTTACCAAAGGTTAGGGGTTATGGTTAACCCTTAACCCCAGGTGGATAGATAGTCAAGTAGCCCATTAAATCATTTCATTCCTTACAATCGTTTTATTTTTCTTGCAAGACCATTTGATTTATTGACAACAGTTGGGATGAGAATGTCAACAAGTACACCAAACATGTTTCTCATACACATTATCAGAGAGGGCCACTGCGGCTCAGTGGTAGAGCAGCCCATCATCAGTGTGTGAATGGGTGAATGTTGACATGCACTGTAAAAGAGCTTTGAGTGGTTGGAAGACTAGAAAAGATCTAAACAAGTACAGTCCATTTACCAGCAGTTGTGATCATGATACTCCATCCATCACTAAATCAGAATGTGTCAACATTTAGCCAAAGGGTTCAGCAGAAACATACTTACCAAAGTATGATTATGCAACATCCTTCCACAAAACATGAAAATTGGATTTGTGAAATGAGGGACTGGGAAGTAGTCTCTTTATAACACAGTCCATACGGCCTTGTCACAAAATAAAAAAAAAAGATTTCCTGACAGTCTGGCTCCCAAGAGAGGGTTGAGTGCTTACTTTAAGAGTATGTGCCTGAAGTCAAGGTAAAAAAACACACTGCAGAGTCTGGATGTGTGCCTCGCTGTGCTGGGAAAGGTGAGATATCTTATCAGTAAGTGAGAAGTCTCAATAGACTTAGATGTTTTATTATTAGAAGATTAAATTGTCAACAAAGAACCCTGTGACCCATCGATACCAAACCATGAGAACGAACACATTGATTCTTTGAGCCAACAGCATCGTAAGATTAAGAGTTTTAATGTGCAAACTAAATACTAGTTTTGTCCAATGTTACATTACATTTCATTTAGCTGACAATTGTATCCAAAGCAACTTACATGCTATAGTAGACTGTAGACACAGCAACGGTGAGCAATTAGGGTTAAGTGTCTTGCTCAAGGACACAACAACACAGACTGGCTAAGCCGGGGTATGAACCACCAATCCACTGATTGAAAGACAGACTTGCTAACCACTGAGCCACAGTCGCCCCCCAATGTTATTTAGAGGTTATTCACATTATAGTGGGTGTTTAGTCAACTGTAAAGTAAGGCCTTCAAGTAGTTAGTTTATAAGGGACACCAAAAGCTATTCAGCCTCATTGGGTTCCTTGTTATGGTCATACGTCCTGCAGGTTTGAGTCACAGCTGCTCTCATCAACAGCCACAGGCAGCCATTTGCAGACAAACACATGACTGAGAGTCTACAGCCATGGTATCGGCTCAGTGAGGCTGAGCTGAATGCTAACAGAAGCATGCTAACAAGCTCACAAGGCCAATGGTTATTGCATGAAGATGAGAATGATGGGAATGTCAGTAGTTTTGCAGGTATTTGACCATAAACTCAATTGTATTGGACAATTTAAAAAGTTGACCAGATGACTGCGCTGGATGAGAAGTTTGGGAATCATCCAAAGTCATTGCAATTTATGAGCATGTCATGAATGCCTTTATCAAGTTCCTTGGCAAACCACCCAAATAGTTGTAGAGATGTTCCACTCAAAGTAACTTCTCAACTTGTTGGTGACAGTATGCTGAAGGTTTAGTCAGGAAGTCGTCCATGTCATTAGGATCCTCTTGGGACCATGAATGTATGTGCAAAGGTCATGATCCATCTAATAGAACTTTTGTAATTCAGTTTGCCCCAAAGTGTTGGACTGACAAACTGAACATTGCCACACCCTGTAGCCATGCCACTAGTGCTGATACATTACATTACATTTAGCTGATGCTTTTATCCAAAGCAACTTACATATTATACAGTAGACCGTAGACACAACAACAGTGAGCAATTAGGGTTAAGTATCTTGCTCAAGGACACAACAACATGGACTGCCGGAGCGAACCACCGACCCTCTGATTGAAAGACAGACTTGCTAACCACTGAGCCACAGTCGCCCCTATACAAAGCTCTGAACCAACTGCTATCACCCCGAGCTATCGACCTGACCCGCCAGAGGGTTTGTTACACTGAAAAGCCATAATTGAAAACTTTAGGAAAAGGCAGTTTCAGAAAATATGAAAATCTGTCAAGTCAGGAAGAGAGCAAAACAATAACACATTTTCCAGTGAGAAAGCCTTCAGTGCCATTGTTTGCTCTTCATTGAATGAACAAAAACACTCACATTTTCTTATAATTGCTATTGCAGCATCCACGCTAGCCTCCTTAGGAGCCACCATCGTTGTTTTGAACAAACATGCTGCCTCTTTGTGTTGTTGCCACACTTAAGCCACGCCCACAGCTGCTAGTAGCTCCTCGCAGGACGCTGATTGGTCCGGCTCTGGCTCCTGGAATATTAAGTACATGATTGGCGTATATACACCAGCTATTGGTGTTCAAGCATCAGCCAAATGTGTATTATGTACATGAGGAGATGCATGTATGAATATATATACCGTACTGACAACTACAGTATGTTCCAGTTAGGGTTTGACATTGTGAGCACATTTTGTAGTGGCTATAATACCTGATCATCAGGGCTATTTTTATGTTATCAAATGCCAAGAGATTGTTCAGAAATAGGTATTTCTGTTTCAGTGTAGCCTATTAAAGTAATATATGTATTGCATTAAGAACTGATGGTAATTACTACAATATCTTTTTTTTTTATTAAGCATGCCCTGTTGCCAGTTTGTTTTAAAAGACTATGAAAATGGTTTAAAAAAAGGGAATAGTATTTAAGTGATTGTTATTTATGTTTCAGAGAATTAAAAGCAGCCTTAAAGTGACCTTTAAAGAAAATGAGAAACATTAAGCTCCCTTACTTGGTGTGCATTCTAGTGTATATGTTTGTTGTGTGTATTTGTGTGAGAATGTGTTTGTGTGCACACCCAAGGAGTTATTGGCTCAAAATACAAGGAGACTTTGATCCAATTTCTCCTTATGTAATATGACTCTGGGGAAATCAGCACTGTCACACAGTGTTTATGGAAAAGATATCATGGTGAATACATTTGCAAAAGGAGAAAAATAATGCAGTGGCAGCATGCATGCCAGTAGTTGGTATTGCCAGAGGTATCTAGGGAGTTTTGTTGAATATGAAATAAAAAAAGAACATGGTGCCATAAATGGGATACATTTCCCAATCAAATTAATATTGTGTCACATTTTGTCCTCTAAAGACCTCAGATGTATAAACAAGTCAGAACAGCCAGTAATGACAGCATGCAACCTCAACTGGACCGATTGGAGCACCATTTAAACGACGAAGCCTCGATGAACACCAGTGTTTGTCATGGAGTTCCACAAGGTTACTAGAGTCTTAAAAAGTCGGATGGTGGCCAGAGCCTTCAGTTATCAAGCTCCTTTTCTGTGGAACCAGCTTCCACTTTCAGTCCAGGGGGCAGACACAGTCACCTCATTTAAGAGTAGACTTAAGACTTTTCTCTTTGATAGTGCTCATAGTTAGGGCTGGCTCAGGTCAGCCCTGGTCCAGCCCCTAGATATTATGTTACATTTCATTTAGCTGACGCTTTTATCCAAAGCGACTTACATGCTATACAGTAGACCGTAGACACAGCAACGGTGAGCAATTAGGGTTAAGTGTCTTGCTCAAGGACACAACGGCATGGACTACCGGAGCCTGGGATCGAACCGCCGACCCTCTGATTGAAAGACAGACTTGCTAAACACTGAACCACAGTCACCCCCGATGCTGCTATAGGCCTAGACTGCTAAAATTAGCTCAATGAGCTCCTCTCTCCTCTTCTTCTCTTCTCTCTCTCCACTTCTCTCTCTCGTTTGTGGTTGGGGCTGGCTCCATCAGGAGAGGGAGAGTCAGACAACTCCCCTCGCGATTCACAAGGGCAACTCCTCATCTCTATCTATTTGTATTTGTGATTTTGGGCTATACAAAATAAACTGAATTGATTTGACCAATGAGGGCTTGCTTGACCTCACATTTCTACAATCAGTAACTTTGAGTGTGATGGGTCTGCATACATCATAAAGCTATAAACATGATGTCTGGCTCTGCTTTTCCTGGCTTTATGTTCACCCCAAAGTGTTTCCATACTTTACTGTATTTCTACTGTCTACCATTTACCATTTTCTTGTAAGTGTTCTTCTGCATCATATAATTCATAGGGATCAACTCATTTCACAATTTTCACTCTATACCTTCTATAAAGGCTCTGGCCTGGCTCTGCGTGATTTAACTGTCCCTAGAGACACCAAGGTTCCTGCATCCCTGCCTCTATCTCCTGAATACGGCACACACCTCTGGGTGTCTGATTAATCACCAACCTCCAGCCAACCATCTTCCTCTGATTCACGCCGCAGGTCACAGTGACCTGCTTACCTTTCTTATCCGTTAGAAATCCTACACTCACACACATCTGCTCCTAGCCCTCTACCTTTTCCTTTGAGCTGCTAACACCCAGGCCACTGCGCACCCTATGCTTACCAGCCTAATCCCAAGTTAACAGCGAAACAACTGGGACAGTGCCCGGATGGAGAGAAAAACACATTACTGACATTTTGGGATGGAGTAGTGCATGAGAGCAGGCTACAAACCTTGAGTTCCTGTCTTCTAAATTATCCATATTTTGCCATCCATCAAACCACCCCTTTATACTATATTTCCCCGTCCCCTCTAAAGCTGTGGAGACTCCAAGTGTTGTTGTCTGACAGCTCCCTTTTCCTTCCAGCCTGGCTTGGCATCCTGTTCCTCATGCACAAAGACTGAGCTTTTTCTCTTGCAGTGATTTAAAGGATCACAAGTGTGCATTTCGATGGTCAAAGTGCAAAACCTCCTAATTATCCAGGTAATTATCCTTTTTGTATTTTGTATTATATATTGGGCATCCTTAACAAATAGCATTCTGCAAGAAAACAACAAGTTCTTTTTAGTTTTGTAAAGTGAATTTTTTAGATAGGAGATTTTGCTCTTCGGCCATCGATATACTTGCTATAGGTGATTGGATAACACATTCAAACTGTGAAGATATATATCAGATTATGGATATGAATACAAGTTTAATTTACTACACACAAACATTTGCATACTTTTTACCTCTCGGTCATCATGACAACATATTAAATAGTTGCTGGTGCAGTGACTTTCCAGAGTTATTAAATCCTGTCTGTGATGATTACAAACTGTCTGAGGATCTGATAAGTCTGCAGAAAATTGTGAAATTAGTTGATCCCCATGAATTATTATTATTATTAATTCAACTGGCCTATCCGGATTGTATTTCATGAAATGCAAAGTCAGAATAACCTGTTCAAATGATGACTATTTATTTTAGGAGAAAGGCTCGAGAGTAATGTTTTTTTTTAATTTTCAATAAATTAACTCCAAACAACAATTGTACACCCTTTTATTTACCACAACATCACTGGTTGAAGGAGCAGCCTCCCATTGGCAGCATCATTGTTTCCTCTACACCGGTCCAACACAGGGTGTTTAAAATTGCAGTGCTACGGAGATAAATGTCTTCATTTTAAAACGAATCCAGCAAACATTCTGGGCTTTAATAAATGTGGATTCAATAGCCGTAACATTGAACATAGGCACGTTGAAATGTCATCTTTCGTCATCCATCACTGCCACTTTTATCATTTTGTAAAAAGAAAAAACTCAAAATAATTTGTCTAATATCAGCTGAAAATAGTTTCCAAAGCTGCATTGATATTAGTTTCTCCATTTATGTCCATCAAATGCTATATGGGTAAAGGCAGATTTCTCCCTCAGTGTTGCTTTTTCCAGCAAAAGGAAACATGCTGTGAATACAAATCCCAGGAATACCTTTCCTCCACAATAATTCTTCATAAGAGTGTCAGTGTGGCATGTGAGGGTGGGATTGAGTGACGGTAGAGAGGCAGACGAAGACAATGAACTGCTGTAGGAGAAGACAAGTAGCATCTAAAGCTTGTAAACCCGCTCCTGGATTTACCTTTTGTTTTGTAGAGAAGACAATGCGTGAGGATCACCTGCCCACTCAGATGTGTTTTCAGTTAGTCAACGACAGTATCAGTGGGATTTCTCCTTTATTTTATCTATCCTAACGCTGGTGCCCTTTGAAAGTGCTAACTTTCTAGACTAGCTCGGCCACTGCTGCTGTTTGACAGTTTCACAATATGTGATAATGCAAAATAATAATTCTGCCTTATATCAGCCCAAATCTCTTCACGGCCTGTCGCTATTGTATTCATATTGATTAGAGAAATGCCATTTTTGCAAATCAAATCCAAATCGATTGGAGGATTGGAGGTGGTTTGAAGTGGGGTTCCAATCAGATGCAGTCGGGCCGCTCCGGCTGCTCAAATCTTCGATGTGTGCTTGCTGTGCAGAATCCATGCTGCTACTTGCAGAGCGCTATAGAGGACAGCATGGAGGAGAACAGAAGTCTGCGGACTGACGCAGAAATACATTTTCTGCTGGCACTTTCACTCTGCTTTTACGTTCTGCTGCTTCTCCCAAACATGTATATCAAGCCTCCTCCGGTTCTGCACCCCAGCTTGACAGCATGATTGTGAAGAGTGTGAATGCTTCTGCGTTGAAAAGCTGCATCACAAGCGTAGCCAGTTAATTCAATTCAGTTTATTTTGTATTTGTATTACACATTTGCCTATGAGGACAATCTTTACACGTACGTCACCCCTGTCAGGAAAAACTCACCCCAAAAAAAAACTTTCACAGGGTTAGTGGCACCGTTACCCCAGCAACCCATGCAGATAGCTTGCCGATATCTGGACACACACATTCGATCCGAACACTTGCAGATAACAGTGTGGAGGGTCTGTCTGAAAGCTCTGATTTAAGCCTGCAGTCTGAACGTAGCCTTCATCATGGGTGAGTCTATCCTGGAATGAATAATGATGAAGGTATTCTCTTCAGTGATTGACTTTGCAGGATCACATTGACACAGAGAAAAGCCTTGGATCAGCAGCTTCCCTGGGTGACGTTTCAAGTCTTCCTCAGGCGACGTTCACAAGGTCCAGTTGCAGTCTCGAGTAATAATTATCAAAATCAATTCATGAGCTCTTTGTGACACCAAAGAACATCAATAAGCACATCAGGTTTGGTGAAGTGTGGCATGACTTGCTCACAGAATTGTGATGTTTCCACTCAGGTCCATGCTCATAATACAAGATGACATCACAAAAACTGTCCAATCAATTAGTTACCTTTCAGACATGTAGGAAGTGGCCATAAATACATATTCAGTTTAACTGATGAATATCTTTTTTGGGCTCACTACGCCGATTACCTTACACCAATACATATATCCTATAGTTTTATGTCGTACTTGAAGATATATTGCATTTAAATGTGTATGTTAAGAGTATGATGGAGTTTCAGTGCACATTCGAAGAATACAAGATGTAGGAAATATTCATCTTTAAAGAAGAATTTTGCCCAGTACTGCCCAGTATGTGTGTTAATGACGATGATGACGATGATGATGATGTCATTACTACTTGGACAGCCCCCATGGCAACTTTATAGGCTTATTTTCTGAGTCACAGCTCAACCCTTTATATAACTGAGACAAAAGCCGCATGCGCCAGAGTCAGTCACTAATTCTTTTTCAGTAGACTCCAACATTGGTACCTAATTACATTAAAGAATAAGAGCCTGGTCATATTTCCAGTTAAGAGAGACACTTATATGACTTCCCTGTCAAAATTCATTGGGAAAGCAGAATGGAAATTAATTCATTTTTAAATTGAATGCCATGTGTTCTAAAGGTTTCAATGGAGTGATGTTTTCCAATGCACTTTGAATAAGCGGGTGATGAAGAGCTTGCTCTGCTCTAAAACAATCTTAGTGTTGGTGTGTGTTTGGGGTTTAGGGGAGAGAGACCAACGCTCAGGGACCCAGGTGCCCGGAGCTAAGATCCCACAGTGACCTGCAGATTTCAGTCAGTAATTAGTCAGCGGGCCGGAGTGCAAGCAAACTCCTGTGCCAAGCTGTGCTGCACACACACAAACACACAGAAGCAGAGCTGGACAATGAGATGAGTGTATGCATAACTTGAGCACATGAATGATACTCAATCACCACAGGGGCACGACTGAAAATTACACATAATCATGTCTGCCACATAAATATATGATGCCTCAAAAGCCCAGTATTATGTTGAGGTCACACACCCCATTGCTCACCTTGTTCATCCTTCTTCCTCATGCACATCTATTACAAAATGTATGATTTTATTAGTATAACATTGGCTAAAATAATATGTTTCTCAGATTTCAAACATTTTATTTTAATTAGGTTTGGATTAAATAAACAGACTCAACCAGTTTGCTGGTACATAGCTTTGGTGTTTTTTTTTCTTCCCACCTGCTTCTCATGATATCATCCAATTGATTCGGTGTTATCAGCAGTTATCAGCCCCATAGACATGGTCCAGAAGGGGAAACCAACAAAGGAGCAACAAACTAAGCCACGTACAAATCCTACTTAATTTAACCCTAACCCAAATGTAAGTATCTATGTATGTATGTATATATGTATATATGTGTGTATATATGTATGTATGTATGTATGTATGTATGTAAGTAATTAATACGTAATAAAGGTCACTTCACCTGCTTGGACTGCATGTAGTGTACACAGATCCTCACACAAGGCCCTTATTATTTATTCAGAGCCATGAGGCTCTTTTTCTTCTCTGATGTCTCGCATTTCAAGAAGACAAATAATAGATTTAAATAATTTATTGTTATCATTATTATCACAATCTTCATCATGGTGATGGTGTGCTGTCTGGGATGGGATTGAGACAAGGTATGAATGTTTCAGCACCATGGAGAGCGACACAGTGACAGCGTGGATTTGAATTTCTATTGAACGTTAACTTCAGAGGCAACACTATTCAGGTTTTCAAATTCATACAGCAGAATTCCAGCTATAATGATGTTAAATATTGAGACAAAATGCAGCATAAACTATAATAAATTCAAAATTAAAACCTATACAGTTTATTTGGACAAGCCTTAATGGCAACCAAGTATGACGTGTGCTTTTCAACCTTGGTATGGACGATTGTGGGTCCTGTCAACAACGCAACAGTTCCTAGATGAACCAAGCTGTTGGTGTGAAGGTAGAACAAAAGCGGCTAGGTCTAAGCTGTACACACTGTGAAGAAACCTGGAAGACTGAATGCTGAAGAAACCTGCTGGGGACATTTGGCAAAGTAGGAGACTAACTGTGCTTTGCCTGCTTCGCCTTCCCAGTGTTCAAGTTCTGCTTGAGTGGCAGGCAAGAGGAGGTAGTGGTGGACTGTGTCAAATGCAGCAGACAGGTTAAACAAAATGAGGGCCTGAGCAGAGCGGCGAGCTTCTGGAACAGTGAGGAGTCCAGTCTCTCTTCAGTGGGTTAACATGTTTTGACGGTTTGTTTTTCTGCTGCTTTTTGGCTTGTGTGTCAGCAGAGTGCACTGTAGTAAAGTCACTGAACATGGACAGTGGTCTGGCAGTTTTCACATGGGTCTGATACGGTGCTCAGATGCTCATAAAACTAGTCCGATGAAAGCCCGACATTCTTCCTGTTGAGACGATGAATATGGTCATTAAGGCTGATCATTCTTAGCTATACATACAAAACATGTTAGCCAAGAGGCTGCTGTTTGTTCCCCGTGTGAAACAATAAATCAATGTTGATCTATTGGTTACCTAACCATCGTACTTCAGTAACCTCTATACTTCAGTAGTTTAAGTCAATGAATAAATGTCACGACTCCTGAAGCTCAAAGCTATTGTGTCTTATATGCCAGCCACCTGCTGATTAAAGTGATGGAGGCCTGAAGTTAGTGACAACTCCGGCTCATGTTCACGTTTACCTTTCAGCTTCATTTATGTTTTACTTTGATTATTTATGTTTAACTGATAGCATTAATTTGTCAAAGTTGTTATTGTTGGTTAACAATTAACATGCTGCAAATTATGCACTTTTTCTGGAAAAACGAAGTTGAATGTTAAAATGTCAGCAACAGCATCATGTTTGTATATTTAATTTGTTGCAGTCAGAAAGTGAGGATGAAAATGTTTTGCAGTCATTATTAGAACAGTAATGATAATATTGAGTACTAATATCAGTACTCAGTATCCAAAAGTACCCTAATGTGTGTACATGTTCTTGGTCTGAAAACATTGGTATTTATGCATCCCTAGTTTTCACATCTGGAGAAGAATGGTAGTTTTTCTTGCATTGTACAATTACATCTACAAGAATAGCAGCTCAAACCGCTCTCCGGCAGAGAGAGGACACTCTGTTACTATAAATATCTCTTAATACAGTGACTGCATGCAGACGCCAGTGGGACTGAATCCAAGAGAAGAGTAACGTAGGTAATGTTGTCCTTTAATGGCTGGCATTTGATAAGCTCTATGTTTCCTACGACTCAAGGGACACATTGCGTCCTGCAATCTTCACATTAGGCACAATTTGACCGATGCTTATTGTTTTGAGCAATGTGAGCCACAGCAATGTATTTCCAACGCAGACGTGTGAGCAGAAATGATTGGTTTCTCGTACCCAATACCAGACATTTGTGAGGAATGGAAGCCGTCCCTTGTGGAGTCAGTTGCTGCTCTCTGACCACAATATTCAATCGGCATCACTGTGGACTTGAGGCATTACATGTATTAAATTCCACTGGACTCAGTTACAGAAGAATCCCCTCTCAGTAATTGAAATTGGCTTCTTCATCACCATATTAATTCACACACAGCAAAACCCCCCAAATAGGAGATGAGAGAAATAAGGGCAGGCCTGAGTTGTGATTGTACTTTCATTTATATTCCTTTACAGTTCAGCAGGTTTGGTTAAAGTGCATTTTAACGCCTCAAGAAGGAATGGGATGTCAATTGTGGGAGGAATTTGCAGGTGACAGCCCTTGACCACCAGTTCGCCCACTGGTGGTACTAATACCTCGGAGTGATTGTGGAGCTGCAGTTTCTGCAGTTCTCCTACTTTATCATTAGAATTCTGGCAAGGGGTTGTCTGGAAATAACAGCTTGCGGCAAGTGAGGAAGAATGGAGCACGAGAGGCTTGGGGAAATGTGCCATCAGTATGCAAAGTGTTGAAATATGTGTATGTTTCTAAAGCGGTGAAAATGAAGTACTTCAAAATGTGTGTATGTTCTAATCTGATTACAGGCCTGTTTTATTAAGCAGCACGCTTGCTACACAACGTTTATTTCATCTCTCTTTGCATCCACGACTATTGGGTGATCTTTTGGTTTTTTTCATTTATTCATTAGTGCCAACAGCCAAAGCAGAGATTTACTGTCACAGTGTTGTAATTTACATCACACCTTTTCCTCTTTATAAATTTCATTTTCCATTTTCTAAATGTCACCAGACAGACGGCAAGGGACAAAGTTGAGTAAAAGAAAATTGGGACCGTTATTATTAAATATTAAACGGAAGACAACCATCAGAATAAGCAAAGAAAGCAGTGGAGGACAGCTGGTGTCTATGTATGAGAAGAAAACCCTTCATCTGACAAATACCTTCTCGTTAATAATATTTACTGTGTATAATATATTATTACATTTCTATTTTAAGGCTTTCCAATTTAAAATTTAATTTACACACTCACAAGTTTCATATTAATTACACTTAAATGCTTTTGAAATTAGCTCTGCATCTGCACTGTTCAATGACCTTCAACTGTACAAATTAAAAAGAGGAATTAAAAAACAAACTTCTTTAGACTTGTGTGTAAAATGCAATTAACAGAATAATGTGATTGCGCACCAATGACTGAATTAATGTCTTATTATTTACTGGGGTCTGTTTTTCACAAGCTCTTGAGTTTGTATGTCTAAAACACAGTACTGCAGTGAGCATTTGTTTCCATGGCTATATTGAATAGTTCAAAATTGTATTCATTACTTTGACATTCAAATTCTAAATCATTTGAATGCATCGCAGCTTTTTCTTTAACTCTGTATTCTTTCACAGCTGCAGATAAAGATAAGGCTACGCTCATTATATTAGTATTATATATTTATAGCATTAGATTCCTGTGGTGACTCAAATGATTGTGCCCAACTAGTGTGATGCACACATTTCCAACAACTCCAAAGTTGTGTATTGTCCAAGAGGCAAAATGTATTGAAAAATGTATTGGTCAATGCAATAATTTTTCAAAATTCCCAATATGTTTATATTTAACAAAATAGTCTGCTTTATTCCATATTTCTTGATGTTAAGCCTTTCAAAAACAAAACAGTTTTTTAGCTTGCCGCATATAAAGAGAGGCACGGATTTATATTCATCAAAAAAATACAAACTCATTTAATCAAATTATTAATATTATTAATAATAAATTAATCATATTATTTTTTCAAATTGTGATTTAGTTTTATGGACTAAAGTCATACAATATGAAGACAGACTCCAAAGCTACAATCAAAAACATAAATACAAACTTCAAATGTACAGTAGGTGGAAAAATATATTTGATACAGATCCTTCTAGACCATGGGTGGGCAAACTACGGCCCGCGGGCCGGATCCGGCCCGTTGGGCGTTTTGATCCGGCCCGCCGAGTATTATGAATTATAAATTATAGTAAAGACCGCTGTAACGCTTCTCCGTTCCCGACTTGAGTTTCCCGAAGCACGATGACGGCAAAAGACCAGCATCGATGTTTCTTAACTCAAGTCGGGAACGGAGAAGCGTTACAGCGGTCTTTACGTGCCGTGCGGCAGAGGACAGCTGTGCCGTGCTTTCTGCAGCGCATCAGGCTGCGAGTCCAGCTGCTGCTGTCTGCGCGTCCAGCTGCTGCTGTCTGCGCTGCTGCTGTCTGCGCGTCCAGCTGCTGCTGTCTGCGCTGCTCACCTCCACCCCTCCCCCACAGGCCAGCGCGCCACGGAGACATGGTCCGTTTTATACGGCATAACGAACGCACATCAGACCCACGGGACTCATGTGACATATAGGGTTCTGCCTGCCAGCCTCCTGCCAGCTTCCTGCATTGAGCCCCTCTGCAACAGGGGGGCTTTTTTTAGACAAACTGCTAGTCAAGAATCAAGCACCAAGGCAAGTTATTTGCTAGCATTTAAATTAGCAAAAGCCAGCAAGCCTTTCTCTGAAGGGGAGTTTTTGAAAGAATGCATGGTAGAGACAGCAGGTCTCTTGTGTCCAGAGAGCAAAAACAAATTCGAAAAATGTAGTTTATCACGCAGGACAGTGACTCGACGTGTAGAACTAATTGACGAAGACTTAGCCAGCGAGTTAAACAAAAAAGCTGAGTCATTTAAGTTATATCCGTTAGTAAGTAATGTAAGTTCTCTTTACTTTTTAGTTATTGGCTTTTACTTATAATTTATATTGGTTCACACAAACACTCTCTATCCATCTGATACTGGCCCGGCCCGTCTGTCAAATTTTAAAAGTCAATGTGGCCCCTGAGCCAAAAAGTTTGCCCACCCCTGTTCTAGACCTTTCTGCTGCATTTGACACAGTGAACCATCCTCATCTTCTCTCTCCAGGACCTGGGTATCTCAGGCACTGCTCTCTCCCTCTTCTCATCCTACCTCAGCGACTGCACTTACTGGGTAACTTGGAGAGGATCTGTGTCTGAGCATCTCTCAATGGATGTCCGCACACCACCTGAAAATTAACCCTGACAAGACTGAACTACTTTTCCTTCCAGCAAAAGGCTCTCCCACCCACGACCTGACGATTACCTTCAACAACTGCCAGGAACCCCGGTGTGACACTTGACAGTCAACTCTCCCTGACTGCCAACATTACCGCAACAACACGTTCCTGTAGGTACATGCTGTACAACATCAGGAGAATACGTCCCCTTCTCACCCAGAAGGCAGCACAGGTTCTCGTCCAGGCTCTGACTACTCCCTCCTGGCGGGTCGACCTGCTGGTGCCATCCGACCTTTGCAGCTCATCCAGAATGCAGCACCTCGACTGGTCCTTAACCTCCCGAAATTCACCCACACTACTCCGCTCCTCCGCACCATTCACTGGTTACCGGTGGTCGCCCGCATCTGCTTCAAACCATTGATACTAGCGTACCGTGCTGCGAACAGATCTGGTCCAGTCAACATCCAGGACATGAAAACACCGTACACCCCAGCTCGTGCACTCCGCTCGGCTTCTGCCAATTGGCTTGTAGCTCCGTCATTGCGAGCTAAACACTCAACAAAGTCACGACTATTTGCGACTATTCGCTGTCCTGGCTCCTGGAATGAGCTCCCCATTGATATCAGGACAGCAGAAAGTCTCTACATCTTCCGTCGCAAACTAAAAACACTCTTTTTTGACAATACCTTGAATAAGAAAGTAGCACCGTAGTAGCACTTTAGTAGCACTTAAATGGCTCTTACTTATAGCACCTTGTAGTCTTTATTGATGAAATTGTACCTCCTTGATTCTTGTTGTTCTGATTCTTGTTTGTACTCATGGTTGAATGCACTTATTGTAAGTCGCCTTGGATAAAAGCGTCAGCTAAATGAAATGTAATGTACAGCATAGTAAGAACTGGTTTGTGCTTTGTGGAAAGGAAAATCTTCTGCAGTTTAGTGCAGACTATAGACTGTATATAAGAAGTGGAAGTAGTCATTGCAACGTCACCTATTGGTTTGTGGACTCATGTTATGAATGAGTTCCGCGTTTTGGCCGGCCCCGCCTCAGATTAGATGAAGGATATGGAAACACTGTATACAGCTCTGGTAGCGGTAGCTCTGGTAGCAGAGATTATGATCTATCTGACTCTAAATGGAGCATAATTTACTAAATGAACATCATGCTGTATTGAGGGAGACTTGAGATTGAGACATAAACTAATGTTTACAATGTTTACTGAGGGAATAAATCAAGAGATAAGTACATAATTGTCTATACAACCAGAGGAGATGCCCCCTGGTGGTCAGGAGAGATAATGCAGCTATAACACATGAAGCATATACTTCTATACAACCAGAAGAGTCACCCCCTGATGGAGAGTAAGACACATTGGCTTCACTTTGCAAAACCAGAGCTCGGCTCCTGGTGCTGAGCCTATTTAAATCAGGATAGACTTGTTTAGAGTTTAACAATCATTTATTACAATTGCATAAATTTGAATAGTGTAAAGTCTTTGGCGATTGGACTCCATCCTGAATTAGGATAATTAGGATAGGATAACGATGCTGATATCTGCATAGGCAGAATCCCCCCTGGAGTCCAGACACTGGTGGAGGTGAAGAAGGGAGTTGCTGCAACTCGATGATGATGATGATGATGATGAGCATGACTGATGCTCCATTAGCCTACAGTATGGAGCTTCACATATTTACCACAGATTATCAAGCAATGTGTCTGTCTGAATAAAACATGGTAATACAGTTAAAGTACTGTTCCATGATGCTGAGTAACATTTTTTAGAGCCACTCAGCATTGTATTTAATTATTATGTACGTTTGAGATTCAACTTCAGTACAATGTACAACAATGTACAACAATGTACAACATAACATCTGTTAGCCCCCCCCCCCCCCCCCTTCCTACCACTAACACCCATCTGAAAGCAGGTTCTATGTCTTAATTCAAATAAAAAGACAGAAAACTAGGAGCAACAATTTGGCCTCTACAATGGGAATGGTGACAAATTAACTGACAAAGAAGTCAAAGAAGCGAGGTATGAACACACCCATCACAAGACGAGGCACAGCTGGAGTAGGCAGGGAACTGGAATAAAGAGGGAATCACTATGATTGGGTAAACAAGACAATGAGGACCGGCAGCACAATGCAGGGCTGACGAGGCGAGACACTAAACAGGTGGACAATGGAAGACATGGCAACAGGAACACAAGAGGAACACAAAGACAAGCAAAGGAAACTCAAACATATTAAAATATGTACCCTCCTCACAGAAAACCTCTCAGAATACCAAGGGTTCAAATGTTTTACGGTGGACAAGAAACCCTAAAAAATTAAACCACTGGAACCCCAAGGAGTACAACACAACAGTCTGAAAGAACTGACACAAATTAACTTTGATGATGTTTTTGGTCGTAACCTTTGGTACTGCATTATTTCAGATAAAGAAAATAATATTGTTTATTATTAACAGATGATATGTGATGAGAAAGTTTCGACAGAGTCTTTGGCGCTTGGACTCGACAGGGAGTTTTGTAATTAGGGGCCGTCTGCCCCGATCAGCAGCAAGATGAATGGAATGGAGAGCAGAAGTGGTGGTGGTGGTGCTGATGAGGCTGATAGGATGATGAGTTGATGAAGATGATGGAGAGACATTCATATTTAAAAAGAGACAGCAGCAAGAAATATAGGCTAACCATGTAATTGTTTAGTTGTGCTTATTGGATAGAGGAGACCAGCTAATCTACAGCTGATGTCAAGATTGACGGCCCCGAAAAATGACAGCAAGTACATAATGAGTGTGTGAGAAATGATTGGCAGATGTATGAGAAATAAATGACAGAATCTCACAGTATGATCTATGACCACTAAGAAGTGCTAACGTGAAAGTTAATGATGTGCTAGCGTACTCTGCTAATGTTAGCTCCACAGGTCTCAACGTAGAAACGCAGCCTTTGAGAAACGTACATATCTCCGTAAAGAGACCTCTATCACAGGTTAGGATGTGGACTGTGTTTGTTTCTGTTGCTGCATGACTCCCATCCAGATTTTGAGCTACTTGTATTGTTTCTATTTGATATTGCATTCACAATACCAATGAATAAATTCAATAATTTAGATTTATATATTTAATCACCTAATTAGGCTAAATATGCTACCACACTGAATACAGTAATTGGAAATCTTTAGTTAGAATAACACATTTGTACTGATATAAAAGAGAAACAATTATCATATGCATCAGTTGTGCATGTAGCATGAAACTGTCCTGTAGCATCATGTCCTGTGTGGCCTCAGCCATCAGAAATATGTTCGGCACATCAGGCCTCTCCTGGAATATGTTATTGATTAGTTTGCTGAGCAATGTCACGAAAGGACAACAATTGTGTATTCTTTGTAATGAAAATTAATCTAAGGCTGCTTTAGGTCTTGAGGCAGGTTTCTCCTTTTTTTGTCCAGAGAGGTTCCACAGACACCACAACAGCTGTCATGCACTTCTTTAGAGATGTAACATCAGGAGATGTCATGGCCACGAGGGGTTACAGACCTCACGCAGTGTGATTAGCAGCGGTCCAGTATCTTCACAGTGTGAAATATAGTTTCGCTGATGGCGATATTCAGTAAAATCTGCGATCAGGACATAATTTATGACTTTCTAGTCGCCAATCTCTGATGTTACATTGTAAACAACTTGTGTTTAAATTGACAGGAGAACGAAGGTTATCTTCCGTTACATTATGATGCACTTGAAAGTTACTTTTTATTTTTGCATCAATAAAGCTGCTTGTCAAAAAAGGTGGTTGCTCAAAGATTCTAAATGAGTCGACTAACTGTCCTCACTAGACTACTAGTCCTCCTTTAGCTTGTGGTGGTGACGTAAAGTCATATGTACTAATAAAGTAATGTATATATAACTTTTTCTTCCAGCAATATGATTCACACTGGTGTTCATTTGTGATCCATCATAAACGTTTTTTGACACACACCTTATTTTCTGCAGTAATTTAAAATCCTATTGGCTTTTTATCGTGGGTTGACCTACAAAAATACAAGATTCCTGCAGTGCTGTCCATTATCCGAAGTTCATGAGAAAACGTCTGTATTCATATAACTACATATGAAACTGCTACATACAACTATAACGAGCTGAAATCTTTGAAAATGACAAAGTACAATCAAAAAGGCGTGGCTTGTGTGCAGCTGCTCCGCTTGCTCCGGTGCCCAGGCACCTCTGGAGGACAGCAAAGGCATCAGGGATCAGCTGCTTATTCATCACACCCTTACTAGTATTAATAAGGTGAACAAAATAATAGATAAAACCTCTCGGTAAATTACAATCCAAGGAATCTGTGTAAAAGCTGGAACCCCGCAGGGTTCTGTAATTATTAAATACTGAAGAACACACTGATTTCCTCCATGAAGACGTGGCCTTGCCTTCTCCGGTCTGGCTCCGTCTATATATTTCAATCCAGTGCTTTTGATCGTATTGACAGAAGGTGTACACCCCTTGAGCATCGTGTTTTCCAGAGAAAGCCCTGACATGAACAGTTCTGTTGTCGGCCTCCATCAGAAGAGTCACAGAGATCTTCTAAAGTTAACAAATATCCCCTCTCAAACTTCTCCAAGCATGTCAGCAGAAGCATAAAAGCTCCATTTCAACGGCTCATTTCTTCCATTTCTCCGGCTGCATCCCGACTGGAGCTCTAAACATTCAGCCCTGGGGAAATGGCTTATAGCAAATGTGTTAGCAGTTTTGATAGCAGGTGTCAACCAATTTTGTCTGACCCAATTTGACATCCAGACATTGTGTCGGCCTCCTGCTGAAACAGACACAGCTGTGCTGCCACGTCCTGTATTTTAGAGTGAGGTCTGTCTGGTCAAACGAGATGCCAGACTGCCAGGCATGTAAATCGTACTCTGCAAGACGCACAGCGGTTTACAAAGCAGCACTGATGTTTGCATACAGAATGTTCAGTCCGTGTATCAGACTGAAACATGGGGGTTTCAGACACTTGTTTCCCACATTCTGGTGACTTTAAAAAAAAGTGGCAAAAATAGCAAGAAAATGAGTACACTGCTAAAGCTTTTATATGTTGAATGTTTCCCCCCCCAATGTTCTTATGTTACAACTTGCTTAATTTCTCAGAGAGGAATACTGAATAATGTCTTCCTCTGGCCTGCATCTTTGGTATTAACTAATATTCCTAAGTCTTATTCCATTTATTAATATCTTGCCCAGGCTGAATATTTCTTTTACTTGGACTCATTTTCTCTCTCTGTCTCTCTCGCACACTGAAGGCTTTTTATATTTTGTATTTCATTCACAATCAAAATAACGCCGCAAGATAAGAAGTCAGGGATCACAAACGTTAGTAGAATGTAGTGGCTGATAATCTGTTAGTGCCCACATGCTGCCCTTGATTCTGCTGTTACAACAAATGAATAACTCAACGGACGTAACACAAGTGTTTATTTTCCACTTTTTAGCAAATCGAATTCGAACAACATTTGCAGGTGATTTGAAAAAAGATTCCAATCTGATTTCTACAGATGTGTCAGATGTCCTTATGCGCTAGTCCCTCAAATCAGACTTCAATTTGATTTGAGAAATACATCTAAATTTGTCTCCAGTCTGAACATAACCTAAGATTCATTCAGATCCATCACTGCTGCAGGTTTTTCATCCAGCAATACACATAATTAATCATCTTTTTTGTGTCGTTTCCATTCAGTCACATGATATAAATGTATCTGTGTGTGTTGCTTGGAAACTATTCTGCTGGAAACAATTTTTACTGAATAATAATTTTACCTAAATAAATTGAGGCCATTCAATAATGTATTGACATTATTACCAAACAAATAAAGGACTATAACAGGATGAATTCAAAATGAAATATAAATAAATGCAAATGCATTTAGTTAACACATAATATGTCATTGTTTTGGGTTTTTCTTCCCTGATTGTTTCTTGCTGTGTCCAATCACCTGCACCTTCCCTGCGTATTTAAACCCTGTTTGTCTCCTGCCCCAGGGTCGGATTGTACTGCGTGTTTGTCCTGTTAGCTGTCCGATCCGATTCTAGTTTTTGATGCCCGTTTGTTTCCAGTTCTTTCCTCTGCCTTTTTTGACCGGTCGGTTTGGAAGCCTGTCCTTGTTTTTTGGAAAATAAAAACAGTTGCTGGCATTTTGGGTCCTCACTTCGTAGCCAACCCCTGACATAATATTGCATAGTGACTAGGGCTGTCAACGAATATTCTAAATTTGAATATATATTCGAATAGTTGTTAAAAACAGAATTTTGAATGTGAAAATTAATATTCGAATGCAGCAGCGACAGCAGCGACAGCAGCGACAGCAGCGACAGCAGCGACAGCAGCGGCAGCAGCGGCGCGACTGTCTGCTTTGCGGGTGTTTCAATCACTGAATGAAGCCTGCCATATTTGGGACAAGAATCGTGACCTTAAATTGCTTGCACAAAACTCTTGATCAGCACTCAGCATTTGTTTATTGTTGTCGTTCATTTAAACCGCTATGCGCAGAGAGCGCAACGGTGTGGGAGAGAGAGAGAGAGAGAGAGAGAGAGAGAGAGAGAGAGAGAGAGAGAGAGAGAGAGAGAGAGAGAGAGAGAGAGAGAGAGAGAGAGAGAGAGAGAGAGAGAGAGAGAGAGAGAGAAAAAGTGTGTGTGTGCGAGCGAGAGGCCAAGTTCTGCGGTCTTGGCCATTAGTTAATTTACTTATTTTTGTGTAGGTAATATGTTGGTAAATATGTTTAAACTTAAATAAATTACCTATACAAGTAGTTATGTCTCATTGTATTAGTTTGTCCTGTTATTGACGTGCCTAATGCGCAACTTCGAATATTCAAATATGTTCGAATATATGTGTTTTTTTAAAGGGAATATTCGAACGTCATTTTTGAGCAGTTGTTTCTTGTCACACTGACAAGAAACAACTGGGCAACATGGCCCCCAAATTAGGACAGAGAACTGGGAGATGACAATATATACAATGAGACAAAACACCGGGGATGAACATGGTTTGCATTTCTCGTTCTCGTTTGTTATTGTTGCAACAGAAGTAAACCTGAACACCAATATGAAACCAAACTCTAAGCTGCCTCAACAAACACACTCACAGAAACTGTGCTTCACTGAAACTGGTCCTCTAATGACTCTGTCACCCCCAGACATCCCACCGGACACTCCCCTGCACATAGCCTTATACTTAAATACACTGGACACTTTAACATTACACTTGCCACTTTCACACAACACTTACACTCATGCACATTCCATGCACTTTATCTTATTTTTGGTATTTTGATATGCTACTGTTTCAATGTAAATATTCATTCATCCATTCATCCTCATTTATTGCACTGCGTTAACTGTTAAATGTGTATTGTTAAATGTTAAATGTTAAATGTATGCACCTTCCCGCCAGGACAAATTCCTTGTATGTGTAAACATACATGGCAATAAATGGTTCTGATTCTGATTCTGATTCTGGTGGTGGTCGGTCCAGGCAGAGTGCAGCCCCAACATCTAGTCCAGCACCATTTGCCGCCGCCGTGCCGCTATGTCGTGCCGGTAGTGCTGGTACGCAGCCGCAGCCCGTTACCCGGTACGTCTGATATGTATATGATTTCATCGGCACAGAAGGCCCAGGGAGAAAATGCACCGTCCGCCACTGGAGTAAAGTGCTGTATATTTCTGACAAGCTGCATTCTTCTATCATCACCTTTTATTAAACTGTCAAATCAACGGTTTGGATATTTACCTTGTGTAGATCATTGGCTTGTCTAATTCAACCTGGATTGAAACCTCACCTTTAATTAGTGTTTCACAGAAACAGCTGTGTTAGGTGAAGAGCTTTAGTTTTGATTATGGCAAACCATTGGCAATATGTTATTGTGTGATGACCCACCAAAGCTGCAGAGGGTTTAGCCATTTTATATTATTTACCCTTCTTTTTGTTTCTAATATTGTTATTGTCATTGCATGGAGTGAGAACAAAGTTATTACCTCATTCCTGTAGGCGGAGCTTGTTCCAGGTTCGTGGTAGTGCGCATGCAGGCTCAGTGTTATGGCTTACCGTCACATTTGATGGAACTGAGCCATCGTTAACAACATACGTTTCACCTGTGCTATTCCAGTTTTGGCAAGTCAAATGTCTCCTATGAAAAGGTCTGTTCTGCTGAGGAATCTGTGATGAGCTGACTACTATAGTAGCCTTACACACACCATGCCCCCGCAGATATTACAATAGCAATGTGATTTCCGGAGCTAAAACACAATATATTGTTTTAGCTGGACAATTATCCCTCTGCATACAACAGTTCAAAACAGTGATATATGTGTAACTTTATGTATTCATTTGTATTTGATATGTCCATGTTTGCTGATTTATACTTGGAAAGGAGAGCTGGTTTATTTAGCTTTGCCCTGACCAATCCGTAGTGAGTGATTTATCCTTCTGCCAGACATTGTTTTCAGTTGAGGCTGTGGTTGCAATTGCTTGAAACAGTTAACTTTAATTTCAAATTGATCACAGCCATATGTCAATTGAAAAATTGTTGTTCTAATTGTAAAAGTAGTTTGGTGTGGCTTTTTACACACTGATTACCAGACAAATATTCCCAAAAGCAGGTCCCTACAAAGCAATTGGAAGTAGTACGATCTATAAATAAAACACAAGTATACACATATTTGCATAAGTAGTAATCTTATTTGACTCTGCTGAATCATCAGTTGGTTTTTGCAGTCCCACCATTTTAAGATGTTGGAGAACACCTCTGTAGTCAAGTACAAATACACTTCTGAGTCAGAATCCATGTTTCCATTCATGTCTTTTTTTGAGAACTTCAAATTTCACAAACTAGAAATAAATTCCTGAATACCTCTCTAAGATGGAGAAAACTATGACGAAGGAACACTCCAAGCTAATTTGCAAGACGATGATCGAGAAGCACAAGTCTTCGGATGGATACAAGACAATGTTCAAGTCACTTTGAGTTACTGTTCATTTTGTCTTTATCTTAGTCAATCTCATCCTTTTTATTTTTAGTCAATAACTATGGACATTATAATATCACATTAGGCAAATAAAATCACATTTCAGTCTAGTTTTAGTCAACACCAATAACAACCTTTTAATCAAACTGTAAAAAAATACTTCTTTAAAATAAAATTTCCAATTGATGTTAAGCTAAAATAATTGGTACTGAGGTGTTTATGTCATTGTTGTGATACCTATAAGACACATTTGTCTTTTTATTCATCTTTTATTATCAACAATATTATATAAATACTTAGTGATGCATTTGGTTCAATAAAGTCAGTTTTGTATCATCAATGTCTCATTAATCAATGAAAGAAATGTCTCCAACAAATATTTGTAATCAGATGTTTTGTGAACAAAAAATAATATTAGACATTAATCTCATATGTATACTGGGTATACTATATGAGCATATATATAGATGAGGAGCTGAACATGTCATGCAGTGAAAAAAGTGACCCCGTCTAACCTTGGCTTTGTCCACAAACCTGTACAACCATCAACCATTACTTTCCATTATCCCATGTTCACCACGACTTCTGTTATGTCTGTCACCATGACAGCACCCTCTTGACACACATCAAGCACTTCCTCTGGGTTACTTCTGAGCCAGTTTGTATAGGGTCAGATCGGTCTCATAATTCACAAATGCACACAGAACCATTCACAAATATATTTGATTTATATATACATATATATACACTATATACATACACAAATCTGTAGTGATTTCTAATGCACAGAGAAGGATTTAAAAATAAATTTGTGGATCGCACTACATTCATGTGTGAATCGCTACAGACTTGTGTATATATATATAAAACAAATATATTTGTGAATTGTTCTGTGTGCATTTGTGAATTATGAGACCGATCTGACCCCATAGTTTGTCATCCCCTGGGTTTTCCTGTTGAAACAGAGCGGTGGGATGTGTCACTGAGTGGCGGTGTCATCTGCTATAAGACGCCATGATTACTCTGCCCGGCTGCGGGATGCTCTTTAGTTCAGACTCGTTGAAGAACATATTGAAATAACTGTTTTATTAATCAACACAATGCAGTTATTTAGTCAAACATTCTATTCAAAGTAGAAAGAGTTATCAGTGTATTTTATAGAGACCATCAAACCAGCCAAGCTCACCAAATTGTGTCAGAGTGACGTGACATTTCGTGGATCATTTAGTGTGTGATAACACAATGTGCTACGCTCAGAGCACGTAATGTGCTGTGTCAAGTGAGAGGCAGCTTTTGGTGGTTGGAAGGCTGACGGGGGAAAAAACAACAGAACTTCCATCCAGCAGACAAATATTCCAGAATGGACTTTGTGTCCAAAGTATTGCCGAGTTATGTTACGTTGTTTATGTTTTACTTAATTTGCCTACTTACTGCAGCTGTTTGACGGTATACAAGAGGGATAAAATGACACATGAAAAGCATAACAATACATTATTATGATAAGCAGAATGTCCTTAAAACATTATATTAAATTATTATCTTCCGTCGCAAACTAAAAACACATCTTTTCCGACTATACCTTGAATAAAGGATGTAGCACTATAGTAGCACTGAAATGGCTCTTACTGATAGCACTTTGTAGTTGAACTTTTTGACGAAATTGTACCTTCTTGATTCCTGTTGTTCTGATTCTTGTTTGTAACCGTAGAATGCACTTATTGTAAGTCGCTTTGGATAAAAGCGTCAGCTAAATGAAATGTAATGTAATTAAACATTATATGCCTTCCCATAAGATCAGGTTGATGCACACGGACTACGGGTGTATTATTGACAACACCACGAGCGGCTCTACTTCTTTGTCCTCTCATTGACGACAGACTGGCGCCATGGGTATTAAAGACAGCACAGCTCATTTCAAGAGATATCTTTGCAACAAAGACATCTCAAAATATATTTTGCACAAGACAGAAAAGTATTTTCCTTAAAGTCAACAATGTAACCTCTTCACATTATATGGATAGTGTTCATTTTATTTTATTTTGAACAAATATTCTGGCCAGATCTAACACATGTCCTCATTACAGGAAAATCAATATTGTACCTACATTTAACAGATGTCCATTAACATGTATATGCTATTGTCGCTCAATTTTACTAGCATGTTAGCCATGGCTACTCTATAGTTGGGTCTATGTAAGTGTGTATGCCAGAACAGGGGCCACTCGTTTCCCTTGAAGCAAGCTCTTTGAATGAACACCTCCTACATACGTATCACTTTCATGCTTGGGTGGTAATTACTTTCTTCTCAAACAAAAAATTAATTACATCCCCATAAATTGGCAATATATCCACTGAGGCAATGCTTACGCCCGCTATGATATGATTCCCCATCCAAAGATGGATTGTATGTCGAGCATCTGCCAAACTGTGTCCATTTCCCTGAAGGTCAGGCCGCCTCCTGGCTGTCAGCCCAACGCGGAATCTTTTGGTCACTGCTTGTTGGTCTCAGGTGTTTTCCCAAAACCTGCAATCTGTTCTCACTTGGTTGGATGATTCAGGAAAACAAACATTAGAACAAGCAATGCATGGAAACCATTACACCCGTGTCATCCTTCTTTCTCTGACATTTCCTAAAGTGGAAAGACAACGTCTGACAGCTGTCCTCACTTCAGATGCATCGGGGTTGTTAATGTGTTTGGTCAGGTCAGAGGTGTGTCGTAACGTCTCTTTCAGTCACATGTCCCTGGGAGTCTCCTATAAGTGGGAATACAATACTGAATTGTTGAAGTTACCCTGTCATGTTTATATTGTCTTGAGGTTTTCATTCCACTAACATGACAAGTCTACAGTCGTTAAGCACATCACTGATCCAGGAAGTAATTCTTCACTACATCAATCACTCCCTTCTCCCTAAAATACTGTGGAGGTGGGAAACATGTTGACATCCTTCCTTGTTCAGTTCAAGGCTCAGTGATCTCATAAAAAAAAAAATCTTAATGTTGTTTAACTATCCTTGAGCAGGAGACATAAATGAGATTCTTCATGAATAATGTCATTTTTGTGATAATATAGATACCAAATCATCAACATGATTTAATGCTCTCCGTTCTGAGCTTTGATAGACAGCCGTTTATCTTTTGTCTGTCGCAGTGAAGAAAGTAAACACATATAGGCTCATCAGCAGTCATCACTGGCCATTGTTTAAGGTAGTGTCAAGACAAGGGAACTATTGGCAGACAACGTCTGAGATGATATCTGTTCAGGGATGAATGGAATGAACTACAAGCAGTCGAATAGTACAACTATAGAGTTACCGGATTCCTGCTGAACATGGAGCCATTTGCTTGTCCGGTTTCCTTACGTTGTGGACATAATCAAAGAACTTCTGTGTTGACTAAAGATTCAGTAGAAACATAAAGGTCATCCTCTTCACACACACAAACACGAACCCAAGCAATGATGGCAATCAGATGAGTAAGTCTGTAATCTCTGCGTTGTACAATTTCTTTACCAAAGTCAAGTTACTTTAATTAGTTACCTCATGTCCATGGAATCTCTCCGAGTAGGAAGGATGGATACGAAGAGAAAACTGAGATTGATGGCTTTGTTCACTGAAGCCAAATGTGCTCCATGTTGTTTTTAATGGCTGGTTGGAACCCTTTTATGTCGCTTTAGGCCTACATCACTGCTCTCAATGTACTCCTTTGAATTACACCACCCACCAAATGGGGGAGAGTTGCTCTCAAGTGTTTTAGGAAAATGCACTTCATGGGGAAGACACAAACTGCTCCACCATGAAAACGTATCAAAGTGGCTCAACAATGGTTTTACTTTGAGAATTGAACACAGTCTGTTTGGGTTGAATCATAAAATTACCATATGTGTTCATGCCTTATAGCATCGACGATGCAATAGTAACCACTGTAAAATTAATTACAGAACTGATCAGAGGACAATAGTGTTGTCTTGTTGTCCTCTCTGGAGGAAGATACGTTTTTAGGAAGAACTGCATCTGTATTTAAGAAAGTAGACGTAGACACCATGACTTTACACATTGGTTTCTGGACTACAACTTTGACGCTATAAAACATTTTGGCTGACGGCACTTTGTTTTTTTGGAATCAGAAGTGACACGAGAGGGTGGAGCTCAACCAAACGCTGAATGAGACAATACACTTCTGTACAATCAGACTTATTTTTGCAACCATTGGATGCGCCCCCTGCTGGCCATTAGAGAGCGTCTTCAGAAATGGAGGTTGATGACTGGTTTCCTCCCATTATTTAAACACATCACTTCCACTTTCTTCCTCATATCGTAGAAAAATAATTATATATTTAAATATATAATATTTAAATATTTAAAAATAATTATATATATTTAAAAAATAAAGGCAAGATAATTGCACAAGAGACACGCTGGACATGAAGCCATACAATGATAATTTAGCAGGCATCATTCTAGTTGTGAGTCCAGAGACAGCAGCAATCTTCTTTCTGGATTCAGTATTCTTTTGAAATGCAAGCAAGTTTAGCATTTTGTAAGAAGCTATTGTAAGCCCCTCTCACTTCATGAGACTGCGTCCCATCCTGAGCGATCTGCTTCTACATGAATACAGTATTTTGTTCCAAAATCAAAGGAATTCTTCACACCCACAATTATTATTATGTTTCAAACATGCGTTACCTTGAACTTGTGAAAAAAAAGCATGTGTTTTTCTTGCATGCCTCCACGGTGCACGAAGAACTAAAAAGCAACAGTCTTGGGTAAATGAAGTAAATAGGGCAAATGTAATAATTTAAAATGTCATACAAAACTATAGAAAACCATTAATTTACAAACTCTCAAACAACTTGATGTGGCTCAGTGGTTAGCAAGCGGGCTTTCAATCAGAAGGTCGGTGGTTCGATCCCCGGCTCCGGCAGTCTGTGTCGTTGTGTCCTTGAGCAAGACACTTAACCCTAATTGCTCACCGTTGCTGTGTCTACGGTCTACTGTATATCATGTAAGTCACTTTGGATAAAAGCGTCAGCAAAATGAAATGTAATGTAATTATAAAGAAAGTATTTTGGTAACACTTTATAATAACTACACAGCATTAGTAAAGCATGACTAAACACTTAATTTATTGTTTATAAGGCATTGTTCCAACATGAATATTTATTGGTCACTCATGCAATTCATAAATACAGTTATAAATGTTTTATTCTTGAATAATAAGCTTGACTATTATGTGTTTATATAAATTATGGATTCACCATTTGTAAATTAGGTAATATATATTGCAAACCAATTATTAAGGACTTATAAATAATGCACTAATGGTTAACATTTGCTTTATAAACGTGTTTTAATACTTCATTTCAGGATTAATTAAGGTCGTTACTAGTTGTTAGTTAAACATTAGTTATGTATTTTGTGTGACCTCATCTAAAGTGAAGATTATCTATATATGCTTTACAACACATTTATAAATGACATTGAAAGGCCAGCAGTGCCTCAAAGCTAACACAAGTCTAACTTAGGGAGATGACGTATCATTTACGCTCCTGGACCCGGTGTGTCCCATGATGCCGGGTCAGAAAGAACCGGCCAGGCTTTCCGACCCGGCCCTGTGGGACACACTGGGTTCTAAACATAAACATGTGTCCCACGGTGATGACATGTCACCACCGTGCACGTGTGTTGAGTTTGTTTTATAGTTTGATTATGAGTGTCAGGCCGGAATCTAACCCGGGACGCTGGCCTCGTAAGTCAGCGCGCTGGCAAGAGAGCTACAAGGACCCAGTTGCGGTAACTTGCCAATCTGGTGCTTTATTAACAGTCTCCAAACACTGAGGATATGGCAGCGGGCAAAAAAAAAACACAGGGATATTCCAACAAATGATGATCCAAAATAGTCACAAACTAAATAGCTCCACCAACGGCGGCGTTAATCCAAAAGTTTACAAAAACGAATAATTCCACAAGAAACATGCAAAGAGTCTACTCACGTATTTCTATTTCCCTTTAGCACCTCTCCAAAAGCGGCTGAGAACCGCCACACCCAAAACAGCCAGGAATCAGCTGAAGGCTCACTTGCCTAGATGTCTTGACTAAACATTGCAGCAAAGAACAAGTGCAGCAACACTGGTACTTATACTCCACCGGCAATTGGCTCTCCTAACGAGCAGATCGCGGACAGGTGAGCACCCGTAATCAGGTGAGGGCGCATGATAGGGAACAGGTGAGGAACTCCAACAAAATAAAAACCACGTGAACCTAAATGAGTCTTTGACCAAGTCCCCCTCTTTGGCCACCAGGCGTCGCCAATGTTCCACATTGTCCTGGAGTCTGCCACTGATCGTGACAATGAGTACCTACCTATCAACTGGATTGGTCTACTTACAACTGAGGTGGCGCTTGCTGTCTCAGGACTTCTAGTTAGTGACAATCCTGCTAGCTGCCTTGCTAGCAAACAAGTCACAGCTAGCTAGCTAGATACTCATAATAATAATAATAATCAATAATATGTTTTTGTCAATAAACTATGAAACATGCTCATCATTAAACATGTATGACTGTGTTTATGAATTGCACACTAATTAGTTAGTAATGCTTTATATGTGATGAATTAAGTGTTTACGCATGCTTTACTAAAGCTAAATAGTGTGTAGTTATTATAAAGTGTTACCAATATTTTTTCAACCGGGCATTTGCTCACTACACGTATATATTTATGTCAAACCTTACTATTTAAAACCCTTCCACATAACACTGTTGCACTTGCACAGGTGCGCTAATCAGAATCAGAATCAGAATCAGAACCATTTATTGTCATGTATGTTTACACATACAAGGAATTTGTCCTGGCGGGAAGGTGCATACATTTAACATTTAACAATACACATTTAACAGTTAACGCAGTGCAATAAATGAGGATGAATGGATGAATGAATATTTACATTGAAACAGTAGCATATCAAAATACCAAAAATAAGATAAAGTTCATGGAATGTGCATGAGTGTAAGTGTTGTGTGAAAGTGGCAAGTGTAATGTTAAAGTGTCAAGTGTATTTAAGTATAAGGCTATGTGCAGGGGAGTGTCCGGTGGGAATTGTCCGGGGGTGACAGAGTCATTAGAGTCAGTGGGGGACCCGGGCTCTGTTGATGAGCCCGATTGCAGACGGGAAAAAACTGTTTTTGTGGCGTGAGGTCTTGGTCCTGATGGACCACAGCCTCCTGCCAGAGGGGAGGGACACGAACAGTTTGTGTCCAGGGTGAGAGGGATCAGCTACAATCTTCCTCGCCCGCTTCAGGGTCCTTGAAGCAAACAAGTCCTGGAGGGACGGCAGATTGCGGCCAATCACCCTCTCGGCAGAGCGAATGATGCGCTGCAGCCTGGCCTTGTCCTTGGCAGTGGCTGCAGCGTACCAGACGGTGATGGAGGAACAGAGGATGGACTCGATGATGGCAGTGTAGAAGTGCACCATCATTGTCTTTGGCAGGTTGAATTTCCTCAACTGCCTCAGGAAGAACATCCTCCGCTGCGCCTTCTTGGAGATGGAGCTGATGTTTAGTTCCCACTTGAGGTCCTGGGTAATGATGGAGCCCAGGAAGCGGAAGGACTCCACAGCTTTGACGGGGGAGTCACACAGGGTGAGAGGGGCTGGTGGGGCTGAGATCTTTCTGAAGTCCACAACCATCTCCACTGTCTTCAGAGCGTTGAGCTCCAGGTTGTTTTGGCTGCACCAGGTCACCAGGTGGTCAGTCTCCCACCTGTAGGCGGACTCGTCCCCACCAGAGATGAGTCCAATGAGGGTGGTGTCATCCGCAAACTTCAGGAGCTTGACGGACTGGTGACTGGAGGTGCAGCTGTTGGTGTACAGGGAGAAGAGCAGAGGGGAAAGAACGCAGCCTTGAAGAGAACCGGTGCTGATGGACCGAGAGGCTGAGACGTGTTTCCCCAGCCTCACGTGCTGCTTCCTGTCAGACAGGAAGTCTGTGATCCACTTGCAGGTGGAGTCGGGCACGTGCAGCTGGGAGAGCTTGTCCTGCAGCAGAGACGGGATGATGTTGTTGAAGGCAGAGCTGAACTCCACAAACAGGATCCTAATCAAGAGTTTTGTGAGAAACGGAAGAAGTCCTTTAAAGTTGTGGTTATTTCATTTGGAAAATTATTGAGTTGTGGTTCTCACTTGTTTACAGTGGTCATGGTCCAGTTGAAAAATAGGTGAAATAATGTAGTTCTGAGGACCAAGCAAGATTTGGCAATATTTAAATTAATTCCGATGCTGACTGACTCGAGCACTGTAATGATACATATAATGCCAGCCCTATTGTGAATACACTGTTGTTTATGGTTGTGCCCCAGCATTTCTATGGTATCACTTCAAGTTGATGGTGGTCACAGAAAGTCATATTGGACTGAAACCAAACATCTGCTGCTAATGGCCTCAGCTCTGCTCCATAAAGCAGAACCGTTCACATAAGAATCCATGTCCGTGCTGTTGTAACATCGTCCATCCATTTATTTCCAGACAAAACTCATTTAGAGTCTCCCTGGAGTCTCTTCAGGACAGTTGCCACAGTTAGCTGATGACTTTTTCTCTGCACTGATCCTCGTGCATACATCAAAGACAGAAAGTCACGTAGTTCAGAGGGGAGAGTCGCCTGGTTTGCTGCTGCAGGCGAGTGAATGAGTTTCTACACTCGTCTGCCTGTGTGGACCTCATTGCACACGTACAGACAAACAAAATCCTGTTTCACTATAGATACATTTTTAACAGTGATTAATTCCTGTAATTATATGTCTCATATGCAACCTTCCAGTAAGTCTAGTCGTTGATGTGGTAGCAGAAACAGTGGTAGCACTTTATAATAAGTAGCCTACACACTATTTAGCATTAGTAAAGAATAAATAAACACTGAATTCATAATTTGTAAATCATTATTCAAACATGAATCCTCATTAGTAACTCATTAGTATGCAATTCATAAACATAGTTATACATGTTTCATTCTTGATTAATACGCTTGGGGTTTCATACTTTATAAATAATGGATTCCCTGTTTGTATATGAAGTATTAAGGACTTATAGATGATCACTAAGATAATTTGTAAAGTGTTAGTAAATTATAAAAAAGCAGCAATTCATGATTAATTCAGGTAGTTACTACTCGTCAGTTAAGTATTAGTTAACCATGTTCTGTGACCTAATCTAAAGTGAAGACTATGTATGCTTTACAAAGCATTTATAAGCAGTGCCTCAAAGCTAGCAGAAGTCTCAGTTATCTTCTCAACAGAAAAGGAAAATAGACACAACACAAAGTGATAAAGAACATTAATATGATGGTGTTGGGAGGCCATGCCCGTGAGTGGCACGAGTGTTTCATAGTTTATTGGCACATAGCTACATATTATTGATTATGCTAGCTATGGCTAGCCTTACGTTTGGGCTCTAGGAGGACCCGGTGTGTCTCATCACGGTGCCTGGTCAAAAATAACTCCGGCCAGGTGATGGGACTGAGACTTTCTGAACAGGCAACGTGGGACACACCGGGTCCTCATACAGCGCTAACATGTGTCCCACGTCACGCCGGAGAGTTGTTAGCTAATGCACGGCAGTGGCATGTTTCTCAGTTTGCAGGTATAAATGATTGATTATGAGTAGCCTATCTCGCTACCACCTGGATTGGTCTACTTACAACTGAGGTGGCACATGGCGGTGCCTATCTCTGGACTAGTGACGATTGCTTTTGTGTAGTACATGTGCACATGATCCCTGATTTTCAAGATGGCGGCAAGCTATACGGGTGCTACAGGTGCTCTTGTAGCCCTCTTGACATACTCCTTTGTTTGCAACTTTTTAAACCACCAATCTTTTAATTTCCAAGTTTGTAAATGGGAATATGATCCAAAACCGCTTGGTAGTTGCAAGTTTTCTGATTCTGGACGAAACGTGATGCTCGTGAATTCTTGGAGGTCATCAACAAACAAATACGCGCATGGCATTGTTCATAGAGAACGCAGGAGAAATAAGTTGATTATATCGCTAGGCCTTTTGTTATCGGGAGACATCCAGCAGTGCCCTGGGCCTGAAAATCATTCTCTTCGAGGAGTCAGAGATTGTACGACGGCGGGCATGGAGGGTTGCTGGCACCGGAATGAGGGTGTGTTGGACGGTAGGTGTGTGGTAACGGAGTCGGAAGAAAAGTCTGAACAACTAACCGGCGGGCGTGTGGAGATCGGGGGGCGCCTTTCTGTGGGAGCGCCGGTGGACGGCTCGGTGGAGGCCTTGAGGGGGGGAGTTTCTTTGCCAGCGGACGAGCTGTGTCAACGGAGTGGTCAGCGGTCGGAGGCTGGCGGCGGGGGACGCACGGGGAGGTTTGCACCGTCTGCGCGGACTTGTGCTGGCCCTCCCGTGGTGGGAAAGACAGAACCAGAATCTCCGTTCCTGGACTTAAGTTTCACCAAAGGTCTACACATTGTGCACCTAAATGTTCGCAGTCTTTTTTCTAAATTAGATGAGATAAGATTGATGATGTGTAATAGTAAAGTTGGGATTGTGTGCTTTTCAGAGACCTGGCTGGACGCCTCGATTAGTGATATAGAAATTGAAAACTATGTTTTAAGAAAAGATAGAAATCGTAATGGGGGCGGAGTATGTGTTTATATTAGGGCTGATATTTGTTTTAATCGCAGAATGGATTTAAATCACGATCTTATTGAAGCTGTGTGGTTTGAGGTAAAGTTAACTAAAAGTAAACCTATTTTAATTGGGGCTCTGTATAGACCGCCTGATCAGAATAATTTCTATCAGCTGTTGGAAGAACTTTCTGTCCCTTGTAGTGATTTTAAGGATGAGATTATAATGATAGGTGATTTTAATACTGATGTTTCAAACAAAAATCATGGGATGTATAGAGCCTTTAATAAGTTTTGCCAGGTTCTAGATTTACAGCAAATAATTAAAGAGCCCACTCGAGTAGCTAAAATGAGTCAAACAGTCATTGATCTCATTTTGGTATCTGAGCAATCTATGATTTCTCAGAGTGGGGTGGTGAATTGTACTATGAGTGACCACTCATTAATTTATTGTACAAGAAAAAAATTTAAAGTTGCATTGAAGAAACAAAACACAATTAAGATCAGGTCATTAAAAAAATACAGTCGTGAGGTTTTTATTGAGGGTTTAAAATTACTGAATTGGCCTTTAGTGTTATGCTTGGAGGTTGATGAAGCATGGGAGCAGTTTAAAAATATGTTCTTAGAGGCAGTAGATAAAGTTGCTCCTGTTAAAACTATTAGAGTAAAACTGAGGGCAGAACCATGGATGAATGGGGATATTTTAGAAGCAATTAATAAGAGAAATAAAGCCTTTTCTGTATTTAGGAAGAGTAAAGAGCAGGTTGACTTGGATAATTATAAGAAGCTAAGAAATATAGTGCAGAAGATGATTAAAACGTGTAAAAGGGATTTTATTCGTGATAAATTAATTGAGCATAAAGGTAACCCAAAGAAACTATGGCAGTCATTGAAACAAATTGGGTACAGTAATAGACAAAGACAAAAAATATTTGCCTAAATATCAATGGGGAGCTCTCTTCTAATCAACTAAAGGTTGCAGATAAATTTAACTCCTTTTTTACCTCTATAGCTGGAGACTTAGTTGAAAAGCTACCAAGAAAACCTGGGTTATATGATGGTGAGGTCATGTTTAAGTATTATTCTAAGCTTGGAGTGGTTGCAGACTCTTTTAGCCTTTCCATGGTTTCACAGGATGAGGTGCTAAAGTTATTGAATGAACTTAAGTGTTCAAAGGCAATGGGTCTTGATGAAATACCTGCCAGATTTTTAAAAGATGCAGCAGAATATATTTCGCCATATCTTACTCATATTTTTAATCTTTCAATTAGGTCAGGTAAATTTCCGAACGATCTGAAGCTAGCTAGGGTTGTTCCGCTATACAAAAAAGGGAGCAAATTAGAAGAGGGTAATTATAGACCAGTTTCGATTTTGGGAGTTGTTTCAAAAGTCTTGGAGAAGATAATACAACAGCAAATATATAAGTACATTAGTAATTCTGATTTGTTTTATGATTTACAATCTGGTTTCAGAACATCTTATTCTACGGATACATGTTTATTATATCTAACAGACTACTTAAGAAGAGAGATCGATGTGGGTAAATTCTGTGGTATGGTATTGTTAGACCTACAAAAAGCATTTGACACAGTTGATCATCGGATCCTGCTGGTTAAACTAAAAGCCTTAGGTTTTAACAGTATGGCATGTAAATGGATTGGATCATACTTGACTAAGAGGTATCAAAGAGTTGATATTAATAGCACTCTGTCGGAGACAAGAGAAATAACATGTGGGGTGCCACAGGGTAGTGTCCTTGGTCCATTGTTGTTTCTCTTGTATATAAATGATATGAAATCTGTTTGCAGTTGTAATCTTTTTCTCTTTGCGGATGATTCAGCCTTGGTGTTTTCCCATAAGGACAAAAAAGTTATTGAGAACCGTTTAACTGATGATTTAAAGAACATAAGTGAATGGCTGATCGAGAACAAACTGTCTTTGCATCTAGGGAAAACAGAATCTATTCTATTTGGTTCAAAAATTAGGTTGAGTAGGACTTCTGAGTTCAACATTTCTGTGGGTGGTATCCAGATTGAAACTAAAAAATGTGTTACATATTTGGGCTGTGATTTAGATAGTTCTGTGAGTGGTGAAAGTATGGGTCAAAAGGTTATCATAAAAGTAAACCAAAGAATTAAATTTCTGGCTCGTAAGGCTCAGTTTCTAAATGAAGAAACTTTAAAATTGTTATCTAATGCTTTAGTTCAGCCACACTTTGATTATGCCTGTACTACAGCAGGGTGCTACTGTACTATGGTACAGTAGCACCCCTAAGAGAATTAAAGTTCAACTCCAAACAGCACAGAATAAGTTAGTCAGGGTAGTTTTAAACCTCAAAAATAGAAACCATGTTGGTTCTTCAGAACTTAAGAAATTAAAATGGCTGACAGTTGAAAACAGGGTAAGACAACTGAAACTGAGATTAACTCGAAAGATTTTGCACAAAAATGAGCCAAGATATTTTAAAGATTATTTTAAGCTTATTAGGAACTCTCATAGCTACTCAACCAGAGGCAGTGCCACAGACATAATTCCGTGTAGATTTAAGACTTGTTCTGGGCAAAATACCTTTTTGTACATGGCTGCAATGGAATGGAATAAACTTCCAGTTGAGATTAAGTTAAGCCAGTCGGATTACTGTTTTAATCGAGCTTGTGGTGAATGGTTGCTAATTGCTAATTAGAATTTTTAGTCTTAATGAATATTTATTATTATAGAGTGTATATTTGTGTTTGTTTTGTATTTGTATGTGGTTGAGTGTGCAAGGTACCTTTAGTCATATTTATAGCTTGCCTGGACATCATATCAGACTACAACGAGGACCACAATGGAAATAAGTTTTGTAACTTTCTTGTGTTATCCTCGACAGTTTTGATAAATGTACAATGTCACTATGTTGGCATATTGTTATGCATTTATTTTATATTTTTTTACTGTCTAATAAATCAATCAATCAAAAAAAATGCTACCTGGTGAGCTAGCGGGCTAGCCATAGCTTGCATAATCAATAATATGTAGCTATATGCCAACAAACTATGGAACACTCGTGCCACTCACGGGCATGGCCTCCCAGCACCATCATATTAATGTTCTTTATCACTTTGTGTTGTGTATATTTCCCTTTTCTGTTGAGAAGATAACCGGTGGCTGCATGGTCTGTGGACGTTTAGATACATTATTTATTGGCGTCAGTTTGGATGCGGACACAAGAGAGTGTTTGTTTCTTGTGTTCTGTTAAGTTTCAAGACTTTTGAGCGATCGTGCAAAGAGAAGTCCCAAATGCAGAAAGTTAAAGTATAACGGATTTAATAAAAAAATAGGTCAAAAGTGATGCAGCATGAAAATTCACGATCGAGGGTGCACTAGCGTTTAGTCCCCACAGACCATTTACAGCTTCACTGCATTGGTTAGCTGTTTAGGCTAATGGTGTGTTCATACCGAACGCGACGCGAATTTTTCACGCGACCAGATTACATGTAAAGTCAATGCACAGACGCGTTTGGTTGCGACAGACGCGAAATTTCATTCAGACGCTGTTGTGCGGCTACGGATGATATTATGAACCCGGACACGGGGGCGTTTGATGGTCCGACATTAGAGGGACTTCCACAAGAAGTTTAAAGCAGAACTAGTGGTTAGTTTAATGGTGGATGGGGGAAACGGTACTGTTTTTACGGAGATAAGCCCCACCCCCTTTCAGACGCGTTAAAGCGAATTTGCGTTGACGGGAATTAACCACATAAAGTCGAGCGACTAAACTCACGCGAGTAACGGTGTGAACACACCATAAGGCTAATGAACCCAGAACAAATGTTTGTGAAGGGTTTTATTTGTAAACACTGGGCACACTCGCCTCTCATTGGTTAGTTTCACTGCATGTTAAGTTTCACAGTGGCGGAGCGATCCTGCGGCCCAATCACACTCCATTACCTTTCAGCTTTAGGTGTGAAACCAACGAAATAGTCCCCTCTTCCTCTCCCCCTTAAAGGGACAGTTAGAATATTGGCATGCAGCTTCCTTTTTAAATACATTCCATTCATACCGGAACTACTTCTCAGTGATAAAAAACCCACAGTGACTTTCAACCATGTTACATTACACATCTGCATAATACTTCATTAATATCCCATATTAATTATTATTATTATTATCCTTCATAAGTATTGCAATTTACACAGACATTCTTTTTACAAGTGTAAGTCATAATACATTATTACAACTCTACATTTCCCAGGAGCGGGAGCAGAGCATACAGTGTCATCAGTTTAGCAGTTTGGACTAGTCCAAGGAAAACCCCAGCAACCTGTTTAAGTAGAAACAGGTTGCTGGATTTGAATTAACTGCTAAAGAAAGCTCCATCCATCTTCCAGGGCCACCCCTATAGGACAAGGTAAGGTGGGTGACAAGGAGGGTGCAAGGTTGTTTTCTCGTTTCTGCCAGTTGAGAAATAAGCGGACAAGCCTTCGGGCCAGCTCTACTTCTTACAAGTTGAGACAGGCCCAGGCTAGCAGGCTCAGTAGATATGTCTGCAACAGGTTAAAGAGACAACCTCTTCACATCCAGTTTGATGTCATTGCCCTCTAACAATAAGCACCTGTCAGCGTCATTTCTTCTGGATGCTTTGTGCTCTGCACGCCCTCGTCATGTCCTCTTGGCATGACTGACTTTTATGATGTGATCCTTTAAACTGCTTCAAGATGTATTTAAACTCAGAACGTTTATTTGGTCAACAGCATGATGCAACCACATACTTAATAAACTGTGAATATAATTTGTTGATGTTTTTGAGAATGGCCACAAAACATTTCTGCTCTTCCTCTCCCCCTCTTCATCGTCATTCTATGAAGCTTATCTTAAAGCATGATATCCTACATGTCCTGGAGGCAAATATAACATGTTGATGCCTTCCATGCTGACACTTTCCGTTTTATCTTTCCTCCCATCACAAGCCCTTCATAATGTATGACATTGTTGATTATGGATAGCATTTAAACCCAATTCCATTCTAGAATAAATCAAATAAAAAAAACAGAACCAAACACAAATGAGCAGACGAACACACTAAAATAACTGATTAGACTTCTGAAATCAAACCTCACATAATTGGCTTACCGTGCTTTGTAAGGGATAGGGATCTGGAGCGAGCTACAGGCGATAGCCTCTCATGCTGCATGCTGCTGCTTGTTCCTCCTTCTCATCTCTCTCTCTTGCATCTTTACAATGTTAGCCCGTAAAGTATCTGTGTACACACTTAGCATTTTGAGTTTTTCGCAAATGTGTCTGCATTTCAAATGTGATCTTGCAATGGAAATACATTTTGGCAGCTGAGCCTTCAGCAGCCTTGCCTTCCTCTGCTCAGCTGCACATCCAGCTCCGTGAGGCCTTCTGAATAGCTTGAGTAACACTGACATCTACTGGGACAGTATGTCGTGACTGGTGAGAGAAGAACCACAGTTGAAGCTTTGGGCAAATACTGACAGTCTCGTGTGGGAATGACCTGTCTGAGATGTTGTTAAAATGGACAAAAAATATCAAACCCTCACGCTAAATGTGTTGATCTGAAAGATGCTTGAGCCAGTGTGTGTGTGTGTGTGTGTGTGTGTGATGTGTCTCAGCATGGCTTGACCCGTCAATCAGCAAAGCTGCGTCTCAGACAGGGATTTACATCACTATACCTGCAGTAGCTGCAACTGCCTTATGACGATGAAAAAAAAAACAGCCACACAATCTGTGCACAAACACAACATGCATTCTCGTTTGCCATTCCTCCCGACTAATTGCACTTTCTTTCTTTTTAGGTAAGAGATTTTTCTATGTCTTCAACACTGAAGGGTATGTATGATAAACTCTGATTTCAGAGGCACTTGTTCATGGAAATCAATCCATATCCTGTGTGCGTGTGCGTGTGTGCGTTCAGAGTCAGTCTGTCTCTGTTGATATTCATCTTGCTAATTTACAATTCACTCACTCCTGCAAAGACTCTCAATTTGTCCTGACCTTAGTTGTTGCCCAGAGACTTCGACAGAGTGAGTTTATATTCAGGCTATGGCTCTCAGAAGGAGACGTACAATTCTCTGCCAGTATATGTGTGTGTGTGTGTGTGTGTGTGTGTGTGTGTGTGTGTGTGTGTGTGTGTGTCTTGGTGCATGTTTGTGCACATGTAGTTTTTTGCATGTTTGTGTGTGTGAGAAATCAAGTGCCATTTGGACCTAATTTGGTCCAAATTGCTGTTTGTTCCTTCTCTGAATAACAATGAGCCCCCTCCTCTAAACACCTGGGCTGCTCAGGAGGCGTGACCGCGGCTCAATTAGTTGCTGAAGATCGTCATCAGCTGGAATCACCTCAGATCTTTGACCGCTGTGTGGAGAATGAATGCGGCTCAGCGAGCGTGAGTCGGCGACTGAATCATGCTTCCAGCACTGTCAAGCCGCCAAGGACCATGTCATATAATCTTCACCCCCCCACAAAAAAAGAACAGCAGAAGAATCCTGCCTCCCCCTCCATGATGGTATTTTGATTTTAGTTTCCCATTTCCAGTTTATAACAGTTTGATAAGGTCACCTCACGCTGTCACCTGCTGTATCCAACTCCATTTACTCGAGCACCCAGAAATGCTATTATCAATATGAAATATTGTCCAGACAGACTACAGCTCTTCCAGCGAGGAAAACATCAATGTTTACTGTTCAGAAATCAAGCCCTCGCCCCAGGTGCCAGCCACTATCTGTCTTCTCTTGGGAGGGGGGGAACAAAAATCTCCAACAGGGATTACTAATCCCCTGCTTGTTTGTGGTTCAGCAAAACAAGATTATCCCAGTTGCTGTTTACAATTTGGGCACCCAGATGAAATGATAAACGCCAAGAAATATTTATTTTGTTGAATAAACTCCCTAATCCATTGCAATAGACTGCCTAGTAATTGCATAGTAATGGCTTTTCCCTATGCAACCCCCCCAGACTGTCGATACTTAAATAGGATTGTGACTTGCCAGTTTTGAGATATTGTGATCAGGATGACCCAGATTCCTTCCTGCTGCTTCTAATGAGTTGCTCAGTCATATTGTTGTAGATTTCTTACTTGTATATTTTTCTGTTTACGTCTGCCTGTGAAGACTGTAATAGTCTTATGAAAACAGGCGAGTATTCACATGGCTGACAGCTTAGTTTAGTTTGTGGAAAAGTGAAAAGCCAAATTAAATGATTGAACATATGTGTTTGGAGGGATTCAGTCTCTGAATGGAATTCTTTTAAGATAGGTGTAACCATCCTCTTTGAGATGCAGGATTACGTTTTCTAAGCCTTCAGCAAAAGCCATTTAAGAATGACACAATTGGAATTCACTTAATGAAAATACTTTCCACTTGATATGCACGACAGTCTGTATAATTGCACTTGAGGGATGGGTACAAGTCTCCCAGGACTGACTACAAGAAATAAAGCAACACTTTCCAAGCTGGAAGGAGAAAACTACCAGCATGCCCAACGCTCAATACCATCTCACCTAGATCTGGCTGGCCCTGCCTCAGCGCATCCAGTGCAAACATGGCCACTGAATAGATGCCCTGCCAGACGGTCAATGTGTACAGAAGCACTCTTTCCCAGGTGTCATTACCAGCTGCTGTTATTGGTCCCATGTTGGTACTTTTAAGGTGTTGGCGGTGAGTAGCATCCTGGTGTGAAGATGGTGGACAGCCACTCTTTAAACTCCCATTGCAAAGGCTGCAGACAGGTGCACTATGGCTGTGTGCTGAGGCTCGTTGTGCTGCTACAGCCAGCCCTTCTTTACAGTCAAAGTGAAAGTCACCTATTAGAATACTACTTGAGTAAAAGTCTTAAAGTATCTGATATTTACTGTACTTAAGTATCAAAAGTAATTTTCTGATAGTAAATGTACTTGTAGTATTGAAGTAAAAGTACAAGTAAATGTTGTTAATAAAAAAGCAAAGGGTCAAAATTTTGAGAATTATGAAGTTTTTCTTTATTCTAAGTGCTACATGCTTTCTCTGAAACAGTGACAGAAAGACATTTTGTAAGCATATCAACTTTAAGTTAAGTTAGCTAAACTAGTGTTGCAATGATAAAGCTAAGACGACTCAAATCAACAAAATCTCACAACTGTCAAGACTTCCTCAGCTCACTAACTCACTAGCGATCTGTCTACTACACTAATTGTCTCATTTGATTTATGATAGATAGCGAACGTTACCCTAACATACACCATGTATAGCTAAATTAGAAGATCAGAAACCTGTCTCCTCCCTCCCCTGGCAAAGATATACTCCAATCCTGTGGGAAACACTGCTAGATAGCTCAACAGGCGTAAGCTAATTATGATAGCTAAACAATAACTTTGCGGCTCATGGGATTAATCTTAATTTACCTTAAAGTGTTTCCTGAGATTGGATGGGGAGTTTTTGAATGCCAATATTTCAGTAGCTTTGGGCAAGCATAAGAGGCTACGGAAGCCCATTTCCGCCAGCAACAAAAAATAAAAATCACTTAACAAAAAAAAGTTTTTGGTTTTGGTTTTTGAGCGTTGAGAAGCTCCGCGCGTCATCACTGCCGTCCTGCTGGTGCTGAATCAAACTGCTGCTGGTCTGCCTGAAGTAGCGCTGGCAGCGGCCGTCATTCAGACGCTGTTGTGCGGCTACGGATGATATTATGAACCCAGACACGGGGGCGTTTGATGGTCAGACATTATAGGGACTTCCACAAGAAGTTTAAAGCAGAACTAGTGGTTAGTTCAATGGTGGATGGGGGAAACGGTACTGTGTTTACGGAGATAAGCCACGGAGATAAGCCCCGCCCCCTTTCAGGCGCGAGTAAAGCCAGTAGCGAGTAAACTCACGCCAAGTACCAAGTAATGGCGTGTTCACACCAATACCATGAAAACACATAAATTGCGTGTAAAACATTTTTTAGTGGGTTTTTTTTGCTGGTGGAAATGGGCTTCCATAAGAGGCACTTCATCTGGTACAAAGAGTCTTTCACTCCAACAAGAAAAAAAATTCCCCAAATCTGGCCCCGGGTGTTGGTCTTCGTCACCACCGTCGTTTGTTGCGGGAGTAGCAGGTGCTTCCATTTCTGCTTCCATCATGACATCATCGTACTCATGTAGGTCGCTAGCTTAAAGTGATTAACCAATTATTTAACTTGCAAGCGAGGACCACTGATTCACCAAACCTGCCTGGTGGAGTCTGTGTTCTACTACAGTCCCTGATGTTGGTCTCATGATTCATTTTATTTCTAAAGATAGATTTGATTTTGTAGCGAATAACGAAGGTTTCAGGCGAAACGTAATCAGTTTTCAGTAAAAGTATCAGTTTTCTTTGCAAAATGTAGTGAAGTGAATGTGAAGGTCAACAGAAGTATAAATGGTAAAGAACAGATATAAAAAACAACAACACTTAAACAGTAACAAAGTATTTCTACTTCGTTACTATACACCACTGAATAACATAATATCTTTATCTTTCATTCTTTTGCTTTTTGCGTGTGCATTGCATGCTCCACAATATTAGACTCTCAGAGCAAGCACTCGTAGAATAAAGAGCAAGAAAGTCTGCTGAGGGAGGAGGTATGGGTCAAACAGACCCATGACTTTCACCCAAGAGGTCGCTGTCCCTGTCCCCTGTAAGCTATTTATGTCGACTACTTGCTTTAAGAACGTCACTTAATTAATTTATGAAAATAAAAGTGAAGCCATGATCTTTCCATGATATTTTCTAACAAGTAGTTTGAATTCACAACGTTGACCACGTGTTTAAAACTACGACTGCGCCTCCACATGTAAGGAGTTTGTAATGAGAAAGCTACAGCTAAAAATGTATACACGACTCAATAAACTTAAGACTTAAATTGGTGCATTTGTATGCCTTCCCAAGAGATCACGTTGGAGCACACAGCGTTCTTAGTTGAGCTAAATTGACAAATCTATCAAGCAGATAAATCATCCAACATTAGCTAATTACAGATACATTAGTATTGACATGTTGGCCGAAGTAACAAAAGATGTCAGACGTCTATGAGCCCAATTATTGCCCATAATGTGAGTGGCAAAAACCTTTTAAGGTTACATGCTGTGTGCTCACTGTATTTGTTGGGTGAAAGATGTTGATAAAGATTTGCCAGCAAGATACATTTACGTGGGAGAACAAAGACAATATCATACACATATATCCATAAATAACGAATGATAAAGTCTCTCGGTGGACATATGGATGGATACTTTCTATCTCGTCTATGAATACTATTGATGTACACTTGTGTATACAAGCCCTAAGTGTGAGTGAGAAGTCGATGGCAATCCCCACACGATGTGAATGTATAGACGTCCCTGCTGCAACGCTGAGAAGCTTTGAGCTGCAGCTCCAGGCTGTGTCCCCCGACGAGGCTCACGCAGCTCTGACATGTTTGCTTCTTCTGTGAGCGTGTGTGGACAGATAGAACACAGTGTGGGGAGCTAATGACATGGACAGATTGCATGCATGTGTGTGTGTGTGTGTGTGTTTGGGGGTTAGGGTTAGGGTCAATTTGTATGTAATCCATGTAATCATGAACCAGGAAGTATGAAGACTGCAACAAAGCACATGTTCCAACAAAAACGGATCTTTCACCTGTGAGACAGTCCTTTGTGCCCCACGTGAAAGGAGAGGAACATTTAGTTTGTCACCTAACTTTCCTGCTAATGTCCCTTCTGTAGTTATTTTAACCCGGACCATGATCTTTTCTTAAACGTAACCAAGTAGTCTTGTTGCCTCAACCAAACTGAGTTGTTTCCTGTGTAACTGTAAATGAATCTGGGGCAGAGGAACCTTTCATTATGTTCTGCAGTCCAGGGTATGATTGGGTATGATGGATATTTATACATTCCAGTCAGATTTGAAACCACCAAATTTGACAGATTTACAGGGTTTTTTCCTCTCAAAAAATATAGTTGTACATCGTTATACGGTTCCATGACATTGTTCACACTGAACACAACATACCGGTCTGCTCATTAGAAATGAATGTCGGTGTATAAAGGGGAGTTTTGGCACCATTTATCAGATGGACCCACTTCCTCTCTGTGACCCCTACACGCATGTGTTTCCACAAACACACACACACTCACACACACACACCTCCTCTTCTTGGCTTACATGTCAACTCCCACGGGAACCACACATGTTTCTCAAAAACAATTGTAAACTTTGTCTCAACATACAAAGAACTCTTCTCGCGGCTCTGCTATGAAAAGCTTTTCTGAGTTCATTCTGTGCACATAAGATATACACTGTATGTAAGGCTGCAGTGAACAGTGGTGATGAGAAGAGAGACCATGAAACTATCAAATGAGGGAGTTATGATGAATAAAACACATGAATACGATCAAGAACACCGGAACAATCCAATCATTCCATTCAATTCTGAGCGGTTACACAACAGATTATATTTTGTGCTACTATTCAGAAAAAATCGAAATGGCTTCTAAAAAAATGTCCTTGCTAAACTTTGATAGAAGGTATTCTGTGATAAATGAGTAAATTAGTATTTGTATTAGTCAAAATGATCCATTCATAATGCTTTTTTTTTACTCCAAAACTATTTGTATGAGCTCAGGTCAACGAGGCCATCCAAACGTAGCAAGTGGAGGTTAACAACCTGTAATGTTCACAAGAACACAAGTTGATGTGCGGATCAAACAGGACAACATTAGTTGATCATTAATGGATTGTTATGAATTTACAGTCCACTCTAATTAATTAACATGATGCAAACACAGCAGGAGGGTGAAATCTGTGAGGTAATCAAATCTATATATTTGTATTTCTATATCTACACATAACTAGTGTTGGTTTCACTGCAGCTTCTGGGAGGGTGATGCCAACAGAATTTTAGATATGAGTCATCCATCACAGCAGTTTGGAAATGATTCACTGGAGCAGAAACATCCGAGATTCTCCTTTTTCAGCCTCCAATTACAAACACAAGACTGTAGTCAAATGCAGATGCAGGGCTTATTTTTAATAGCAACGAAACCCATATATTTTGAGAGCATACATGCAGCCCATCCAAATCCTGTGGAAGAAAGTCAACAGCCTGAAGGTTGTGATATGAAACGCTCCTCGTCTGCACTGAGCCTGTGTGCCACTGGGGGGCAAAGTAGCACTATCAACACCATGCAGCAGTGACCTATTTTTCCAAATGTTGTCCTCCTCTCTTGCATTTGTTGTTTCCCCCCCTTTGAAACGAAAATATGTATGTTAGCAAAAACATATGATGCATTAGCATATCAATCGGCCACGCTGGATGCTGTGTCACTGCGGCAAAGGCCAGGCATATCATTAACAAGTTGTGGACATCAAGTAGCGACGTCTCATTTATTTGCCTCTCTTGTCATTAGCAGAGAGGCAGAGGGAGAGAGGAAGAGTGGTGGCAGGACCTGCGATGGGAGCTCATGATTATCAGCCTCAGTAAACTGTCATATGTTCACCAGGGTGACACGACACTGCATCACACTCTTATTTATTTAGCAGCCCTCCAACATTTACAGTCAGGGCTTCAGAACAGGATTTGAGACTACAGCTATGTGGCCATAAATAATCCACCTCAAATATCCTCTTATACTTCAAAGAGATGCCTGCTGAAGATTAGCATTTTGCTCCCACTGTGGGGGGAAATGGCTAAAAATAGTTGTGTTCCAGGCGAAATGCATTCTTTGGTTTGGGGGGATGCGGTTGTTCATGTCTGGGTGTTAGCATCAGGGGGATGGTTGAGCTTCTCCTCCCAGTCTGCTGTCGATAGACTGTGCACCCAATAACTGCTGGTGTCCTCGGGTGAAGTGCTGATGAAGCCCCGGAACCCCGGGGAGGTTCATTCAAATAGGTTCCAGTGCTGCAATAGTGGGAAACCACAGCGACAAACCAGAAGCAAGCCCAGAGAAAAAAAGACACATTTAGTGTGTACAAGTGCAGCTCTGTGAGAGAAAATAGAAATTAACTTTTCTTTTATTGACAGATACAAGAACATTATTGAACTCTGCCCCATGCTGACACCCCCCCTACTCCCCAACCACCTCCACCCACAAACCCATCTCCTCGTCATCTCCCCCCACTGACCAAAGACTCTACACCTGCACTCAAACACTTTTGAACTGTCTGCACTAAAAACTGAACATTGCACTAGTCTAGTAACGTTAGGCAGCTACTGTTTATTATTATTATGCACTATTTAACTTATCATATGCCCATTTGCCTTTTGTAAATTATGTTTATAGTTCCTGCTTATAGTCTACCTACATTTAATGCACAAATCAACCTGTATAACATGTACATATTACCGCAATCAATCTGTATATCCCGTACCTATATCACTAACTTATTATCTGTAAAATACTTATTATTATCTGTATATTGGTATTTACTGCTATTGCACTTCTGGTTGGATGCTAAACTGCATTTCGTTGCTCTGTACTTGTACATGTGTAATGACAATAAAGTTGAATCTAATCTAATCTAATCTAAAAACACATATCCTTTCTCCTCAATTTGAAAGCATTCACATTTGTGTGAACCCTTTCTCTGTTACCTGCAGATAGTGGTCACCGTGCACACCGTGCACACCGTGCTAGTGCCCCGCCCGTCCTGCTTCTGTGAGAGATTGTTCTGCTTATCACCATTTTCTAACCACTTAAGGCTGCAGCGTCTTCTGTCTGGATTGAGTGGCAGCATTAGAAAAGCGTATGAATCTGACTGCAAATATGTGTGAAAGAAATATTTTCAGGAGAATAAAGGCACAAAAGCAGAGAGCCATACAAAATAAAACAATAGAAGAATACATTTTATTACATATACCGTAGATATTAGTAAGCTGATTAGTGACTATATTTACTACCTTAATTACTAACTTATGGAGCTATGGTAGGATTGGGAAAAATAATAATAAAACAATTGGATTTGATTAAGACTTGCCCTTCTTCTTTATCTTCTACTACTTCTTCTTCGTCTTCCTCTCCTACCTATTGTAGAGGACATCAACCTTTGTACTCCTGTCGCTGGTATGTTTTCCTGTCAGTGATCACAATGCAGAATTCGGTTTAAAGATAGCTCACAATATCAGTTTGGAGAGGGAAGCGTAATAGAGGATATATAAATATATAGACTCAGTACCACTAACTTAATCCTAACTCTGTAACCCATGCAGACATTAAATATACATATTTAATTTAATGTTATAGTCACTTGATAGATATAGTATTTATCCAAATAACATGACTAATTGGTGTTGGTGGTTTCTGTGGATTCTTAAAGGGATATGGATATCAATATGGAATGTATTCGTGTCTCCCTGGCTGTGTTTACAGCTGTTCATGTCTGACAGACGTGTCAGAATATTAGGTGAGTGTATCTGAAAGGTTGTGTTGCTGTGCAGATTTGACTAGACCGTACATAAACATTAGGTTTGTTCATATGGCACATGCATTTATGTCATTATGTTTACAAATAAAATTTAGATTTTCAGTTTGAAAGGAAAAATAAAAAAATGCATACACAAGATAATTCATTCTGCATTTCAGCGTCTCTTCGACACTTGCTGGCTAAAAAGGGTGGGACAACTTTTCCCAGTTTGAATACTGTCCCTGGTCATGCATCTTCTGTATGTATGTATATTTTTATATATATTGGGAAAAATATATTGTAAAACAACATTGCTGATTTCTCTGTCACTAAAGGAAAGGCAGTACGTGCAGATGAACGTCAAAGTTTCACTTTCATCTCTACCGCGTCCTCCTGATCTAACAACAGGTGAAGGAGATTTGTGTGAAGTTTTCGTAGCTCAGCATGGTGAGAAACCCTAAGCCCACTTTTTAGCGGTCTGAACCCTTCATATTTGATGTAAATCCCTCTCACACCGTGTAAATATTCCCTTTCGCTATGAAATAAGTCACAGTTCATAAGCCAAAGATGTTGTAACTTCTGTTTCACTTGGTCTTAAAGCTTTTGTTTAAGATCAGGAAAAGATGTAAAAGTACTCCCCACTAGTATGAGATTGGCTGCACTGTGGTGTAGTGTCTAGTGCTCTCGCCTCTCGGCTGGAGCTTGCAAATACTTACATGTGGCAGTGAGGGTTCTCTACGGCTTCCTCTGGATTCCTCGCACAGTTCAGACATGAGGAGCTCTCTGTGTCCTGTGATGTCAGCTGGGATGAGCTGTCATTGACTCAGGGCAATACTTTATACATCTGGAAAGGATATTAGAGTTACATTTTTCTGAATCACTCCGATCCCAAACAGGATGGAGTTTTTACTTAATGTTAATGTTTTGTGCACTATTGTGTGGTTGTGCTTGTGGAGACGTCAAAAAGGGAAGGCCCATTTTGGACCTGGTTCAGAGGGGGCTTTCTGTGGACAGTGCATGTCACGGGGCCAGGATCCAAACCCTGAACATACGTTTTGAAAAACTTGTGGCATGTGCAAATATTCTCACTATTATCTGTATTTGCACTGTACAGTCCGGATAGTTGCATATGAGGATTGATAATCCTAATAACCTTATCCGCCCATACTGTATCTGAAACAACTGAACAACACACATGGGATGCATGCTTTTGTTTTTTCTTATAATTTCCTGTATCCAATTTGTACTACACTTTTCATATGTTGTCTGTTTTTGTTCCGTATAATATTGCACATTAAAATACGAAGTGAACAAAGTGAATTGATGAAGTGTGCAATCTGTATTAAAAACTCTGTTTCCACTGTGCAGATATGAGCCGAGAGCGGGCTTTTTTTGGTTGCTCTGTGACAGCACAAGCACTAATGAAAAGACTGTGCGAGTCAAGCAACACTTGGACGACCACATTGATATTCATTAATGCAAAATTGAATGTTAATACAAACACCAACAGTGTAAACAAAGATCATTTACAAAATGAGTATGCCAGCAGTTTGAACAGTACAAACACACTCCCAAAAAGTACTGTGGAGGTGTTGAGCCTTTTAATAATACATTTCCAAACATCAGCAAGCGATTCATAATTCAGCTCAGTGGTAGGTAGCGCCTCTGCCAAAAAACCAAACCTGTTTAACTTTTCACGCTCGCAGCACGTTACAGAGAACCAAACACTATGAAGCTGGAGTCTTGGGGGAAAGTGGGAGGCTTGTGTCTCTCCATACTGCTCAGATAAGTAACTTGAGGGACTTCCCAAGGCCTCGGCCTACTTTGCTTCAAGTCCGGGTGAAGGGAGGAGGAAGAGGAGGACAAGAAAAGCACAGCAGCTGCCAAGCAGACGGCATGAGGTGGTGTCTGATTCAGGAAACAACATCTTTGCTTGATACAGAGCTCATGATGTTTTAAAGGTCTGCAATCTTTTAGTCTTGATGTTTGAGCTTGTGTCTGCTGTAATGACACATGGCAACGCATCAACATCTCCGGGACTCAAACAATGTTCTTTGCAGACAGTTTGTCAGTAATACCTGCACTCCACCAACTTATTTAAATCGTACAGACACAAAAGAGGCAGTATTGCTGGCTTACATGTATAGCATGTCTTGCTAGGATGAGAGAGCTCTGAGGGACAGATGTTTTCCATCTGAATTGTTCATCCTGCCACTACAACGTCAGTGATAATAAGAAGGAATGTGTGCCATGTGATGCTTGCATCCCAACGGCATGGGGAATATTGAGTGTACCAAAATTCGGTTATCTGGCTCCCATCCCAGCCAGAGGCCTGCCTATATAGACAGTGGCACATGTACAGTATACAGTGAGGAAAGGACCTCAACTGGAGGCTTGAAGCCGACACCAGAAAATATTATATTCCATTTTACAATCAATGCATTATTTGGACACCCTTAAACACACACATGTACATTGAATGTTTAGGTAATTACAGATGTGCAAAGGCAAGGGAAATATCAGCAAGGGTAGAGTGAATGGATTAATTAACATATGCAGCTGCAGGCATCTTTAAAGTGGCTATAACCATCATGTTCTGTATTAACAATGAATCCTAATCTATCACTGTGTGAAAGGTTTTGTTCGTATATGAACCCACATGACCCACCTCAACAGGTTGCTACCCATCACCATCAACAGACTGTATATACTGTAAGAAGTGGAGCTAGTCACATTGACATCTCCCGTTGGTTTGTTGATTACTGTTTTGAAGTTTACAATGTGCGCTGTATAGTACATTTTTCAGTTGAACAAAATGTTTCAGTTAATTTTCATGAAGTGAAAACACTGTGAAAGGGTTAACGTTTTAGACAAAACATTATTACAGCAACCTTTATGTTTTCACACTAGAGTATTACTATCATTGAATTTAAGGAACCCTAGCACTTCAATAAATGTCTTTATATTTAGTGTAGTGTTATTACTTTTGGGAATTAATTCTCACTTGTTTGCTTTTGTGACATGTTTATTTATTTGTTTGACTCGATAAACAATTCCTCTCTGGTGAAAAGCAGGTGTGGCAACGGAACACTTGAGGGACCATATTAAATGAAGATATCTGTTGTGGTCTGTGTACCACTGTGTAACAAGAAGGAACCAGCAAATAAAGCCATCCAACATCACTCACTGCCTTAAACCAGTGTGTAAGCATATTTCAGCTCTGTGGCTTTGGCTGCTCGGCCTGTCAGCCCCCTTATCTCAAAATATAGGTCCCACGCAGCCTTGTGTACAAGAAAAACAAACTGGAGGCCGAAACATGGAGCCAGTCCATAATGTGTTGCTATTAGAAAAGCAGGGTTCAGGATGTATTCACCTGTCAAAAGTGGGCTGAGGCGTTCATCAGCCATATGCAGAGGAAGATAATGTGGAAGTTCAGAGACTGCCGACCAAATAGTTTCAGAGGATTAGCTTCCCGACTGTCATCTTGCCTTGCTCAGCCTGACATTTCAGAGGCATGCTGACTGCCCGGACAAACAGAAACCTCTGACTTTGAAAGAGTGGAGCGTATGTATGTACCCTCAGTCTCATGTTCCCTCAGTCTCATGTTCCCTCAGTCTTATGTCCCCTCATTATCATGTTCCCTCAGTCTCATGTTCCCTCAGTATTATGTCCCCTAAGTCCTATGTTGCTTCAGTCTCATGTTCCCTTAGTCCTATGTCCCCTCAGTCTCATGTCCCCTCAGTCTCATGTTCCCTCAGTCTTATGTCCCCCCATTCTCATGTTCCCTCAGTATTATGTCCCCTCATTCTCATGTTGCCTCAGTCTCATGTTCCCTCAGTCTCATGTTCCCTCAGTCTTATGTCCCCTCATTCTCATGTTCCCTCAGTCTTATGTCCCCTCATTCTCATGTTGCCTCAGTCTCATGTTCCCTCAGTCTCATGTTCCCTCAGTCTCATGTTCCCTCAGTCTCATGTTCCCTCAGTCTCATGTTCCCTCAGTCTTATGTCCCCTCATTCTCATGTTCCCTCAGTCTCATGTTCCCTCAGTCTCATGTTCCCTCAGTCTCATGTTCCCTCAGTCTCATGTTCCCTCAGTCTCATGTTCCCTCAGTCTCATGTCCCCTCAGTCTCATGTTGCCTCAGTCTCATGTTCCCTCAGTCTTATGTCCCCTCAGTCTCATGTTCCCTCAGTCTCATGTTCCCTCAGTCTCATGTTCCCTCAGTCTCATGTTGCCTCAGTCTCATGTTGCCTCAGTCTTATGTTCCCTCAGTCCCTTCAGTCTCATGTTCCCTCCGTCCTATGTTCCATCAGATCAGTATCCCACCCAGTGCAAAGCCAGTGTTTCACATCCAACAGTGTGTTATCTTTGAAAGCAAACAGCCGTTGTTCTTAAGGCCCTTTGCTCCAAAATGGCAACTGACAGAAGCACATAATAGTTACTTATTATACAGAATGACCTTCCAGGTCAGAATATTTGATTTCCTACTATAGTGAAGGCATGACCCATGCTACTCTGCCTCTCATTGGCTCTTACTCAAGCTCACTGCATGCGCACTTCTAAACCGTACCAACCCAACCAATGAATCCAATGAGTAGTAGCCTGACCGTCTGCTTGTAACGGGTGTTGCTCGCGTGATATCTCAAAAAGCTATACACACATTGTAACATGGACCAATGATGATGCTGAGGCAAGATGGTGGTTAGGGAACATGGGAATGTCGTCACAGCAGACCACATCGGGAACAAAATGATACAAAACACAAATATGCATCTGCTGATTGGTGATGTAATTAATTGTATTCCATTTGCCCAGTCACTACAATTAAAACTCTTATTGTTAAGAGCTTCTGAGACAGGATGGAAAGGTAAACAAAGCCCTTCATTTACTTACTGCAGCAAGGGAAACAGCCCCCATGTGCAGGACAGCAGCAACCTCCCCCTGAGTACATTTGTACAAACACCGACAATACCGCCAACTCCTTTCTCTGGCTACCGAGGCAGCAGCTACAGTGTTCTGAAGTCTAATGTGTATATGATTGTGTGTGTGTGTGTGTGTGTGTGCGTGTGTGTGCAGGCAATAAGCCAGAATGCTCCCTCAAGCAAAATCTCAGCTGACCTACAGCTGCCATGGCATGCTCTCCCTATCCTGAGCTGACTGTGAGGCATCTAGTACTGTAAGGCAAGATTAAGAAACCATCAGAATCACTCCATCATTGGTATTTGTTTGTAACACATTGCTGCCCAGTAGCCACTCTGGTATTCACTTCATTTACCACTAGCAGTCCATCGAGCGCTCAGCCAGACGTCTGCTATTGGAGGACATCATTTATACAAATTCAGTTGATGTAACTAATGCTGACAGACGATATGGAAAAAAAACGCTATGTATTGAACGACATGCTCATTTTACGGAACTCCTCTTTCCTCCACTGGAACCAACTTACGCTGGTGGGTAAATCCAAACTCAAACTAGTTTATTTCAAATGAATATATGTTGTTGTGTTGGACAGGGCAGACTGTTTACTGAATAGAAAAAGAAAAAAAAGAAAGTGCAGCACGGTACGAGGAAACACCTTGGTGCGCACACCTACACACAATTAATATTTCAGCAGCGCTAACTTTGCTGCGATTCACATGTCAATCAACCACCGGTGGGCAATTAGACGGGAGGCAGAGCGGCCGAGCTAAAGCTAATCTGATGGGAGAGGAAGGAGCGAGAGCCTGAGATGGAGATGGATGGAGGGAGAGAAGGGGGTGGCGGGGAGCTGGAGACAGTATGTGTGTGTGTGTGTAGGGAGGGTGGGGGGTGGGGGGGTTGTTGTGTAGAAGATTCAATGTGCAGAGATAGCGAGAGAAAGAGATGAATAGCAGGGGGAGGGAAATTGTCAGAGACAGTGCTGGATATATAGCAGGCCGAGACAATATAGACTCTTCATCTGGCTCCTGGCAGATGTTTAAAGAGCTTACTAATGGAAGACTGGTCCCTCCATAACAATGAAGCTCATAAGCATTGTCATATTCCGATGATTAAACCAAGGAGGCTATATTTGCACTCACCACCGTGAAAATAATTCCTCGCTTTGCTTTTCTTTCTCCCCCTTGCCTTTGTCTTCACTCCTAGTTAATTACTATCTAATAAAAAACAGAAAGGCCAGAGAAAATTCCCAAAAGCTTAACAGTTGAGCAGAGCTTCTGCTGCCAGCTACGTCTTTCGAAAAAAAAAGCTTTTCTTTTTAAGTGACACAAAGGTGTTTCAGATTTGAGTGGAATGTTTTTCAATCACTTTTCTGTAATGAGCAATTACGTTGTTATGCACGGCAAACACCAAGATCGCTATTTAAATACTGTACCGTCCTCTTGAAATGTGAATACATGTCGGCCTGTTTCATTGTCCAAATCCTTTTATGGCACTCAGTGCTGTATGATCACAGGGAATAATTGTGGCAGCAAATTAAGCTGTGTTGTTCCTTGACCAACATAAATATCTATAAACAACAGAGCAATTATGCGTGAGTTACCAATATAAAATGGCCAACAGAAAGAGACATCCCAGGGCGGCGGCGTTCAAAGCCACACTTATTATTAGCTATCTCTTTTGCTGCACTGCAATAAACATCACCCTGGCCTTGAGCCAGTCTGCTCCAATGGAAATAATACAAGTATATCATGTTTTTCAAGCATATTCATTTGTTGATGCAAATTGTATCATTAAGGTGTCAGGTAATATGTCTTGTATACTTCCTCAGCCTGTGTCCAGGGGAAGCTACGAATAACACTAAACCAGATGGGTTTACTGTAATAAAGCATTCATTTCGGCGCGTTGCCCTGAAAGTTGTGAGCAGAAAGACACAAACTTTAAATTGCAATACAGCTTTTTCTGTTCTTGTTGTTTTAACTGTTTGCAGTGCAACACAGCCATCTGCCATGCAGGTGGGCTAAAATAAAGGAGAGGGTAGTTTTTTTTTGCATCATGTAATACTGCATTATATTTGCATATTTAGTCAAACTTTTTTTTATTTTGTTATCTTTCTCTATCACAATATAATGAAGATTAAAATAATTCCATTTTCGGTATTCAGTCTATTGTGGAAGTTCTATTAAAAAGAATTCAGTAAACATTTAGAACAATTCTAAATTACTGTTGATAGCCAAGTGTGGCGGCTGTGGCTCAGAGGGGCCGTCTTCTTCCAGTCCATCTAGCCACTGCCGCCAAGCCGGTACGCCACACCAGTACGCCGTGCCAGTATCGGCATCGGGCTACGCGGCCTCCGGAGCCGGTGCGTGGCCTCCGTAGCCCGGTACGCGCCGGCTGTAGCCCGGTACGTCTGATATGTATACGATACGAGACGGCACAGAATGCCCAGGGAGAAAATGCACAGTCAGCCACTGCGTTATACGAGTACAAGTCTATTTACCATTAACCATCCCTTTACACGCTGATAACAGACATATTTATTTTTGCAAGTTTCTGGAATGTCTTACCTTTTCATTGTTTTGCCACGCTAGAGTCGTGGGATGCTGATGTAGGTCTGTTCAGTCAGCACACAACTTCACTCCAAAAATGAAAGATCTCTACAATTATTGGAGGGAGTTTGGTTGATGTTCTGCACATGATCATTGGGATTACTGTGGTCATCATTTCAAAATGTCCAGTACTTCACTTCTTGTCCAAAGCGACGGCATTCCCATCAACCATTTTGTGATTAGCGCTGTTTTGAAAATACTAAGATGGTGAATGTGGTTAACATTATATCTAACACACATCACCAGGTCAGAATCGTCTTTGTAAGCATTTGAGCATATTAAGTTAGCATTTTAATCAGAATAAACTTTTAGAAGTTAACATTATTGTATGACACATGCATGACAATTGGAGACTCCATCTGAAGTAGGATGATAGAAGGGTAGTGGTGCTGAGGTCAGATAAGGCAGAACCCCCTGGGGTCCAGACACTGGTGGTAGTGGTGATGACGATGATGAAGGGAGTTGCTGCAACCTGATGATGAATGAGGAGCAGGACTGTGATGCTGAATGGAGGTGACCGGGGTGGAGGAGGGTCACATCTGGTTAGAGCTGAAATGACAGCTGATGGCAGCAGAGAGGAGAACATGTTTAAAGACAGCAACGATGGGATTGGCTTCAGGAATCTGTGCAGCACCTGGTTGGTTCATTTAAAGTGAACGCCCACAATCAGCTGATGGACTGAGAGATCATGAATGAAAAGGAGAGTACAGAGTCTTTCTCACTGAACTTCTGCTTAAGCTTCATTTACATCAAAGCACAGCTGTGCCTGGAGCTGAATTCATTCTTCTGTATCAAACGGTTCGTGACCGTTGTAAGAAAAATAATGTTTTATAGTGCTCCTAGTGAGAGCTAGATAGTTTATGTTGGAGGGTCAAGACAAATAAATAACTCTGTATGGATATTATTATTATTATGGATTGATTATCAAATATCAAATGAATGACACTGTATGTATTACACAAACGTATCAATTAGAATTATGGAATGTATTTGGTGATTGTGGAAGGAATCCTGGAAACATCAGAAGCCCACAAACAGTTACACAGGGGCTGACCCTAAACAGGCAAAGCTGAGACATTGTGAGAAGATCAGCAGATCTCTGGGTGCCTTCTGCCGAGCAGGTATGTATCGGCGCTGGTCTGCTGCCCGGTGGGGTGGGGGTGGGGGGCATTGGATCTCTGTCTCATGGGATATCTCTCTCCCATGGGATATATTTTGTATATTTTGTGTAGTTATTAGTGTGATTCAATTTGAAATGCTGTTCATCATCTTTTTATTAAATACGTTTTTATCATAACATTCTGCATCCGGGACTTCTCTTCGCACGATCCTCCTAAGATTTTGGAAGTTAACACTGTGCATAGGGTCCGAAGCTTTGATGCAGCGGACTTGCAACTCAAAAGTATCAATAGGCCGGGGCTCCGGGTATGGAGATACCACATGAGGGCTGCAGGAACTCTGATTGGTCAGCACGGGCTGCTTGGGTTGTTTACGTCTGAGACTGAGGGCCTCCCCGACTAAGATATGAAACAATTCACCTAGTTTACTTGTTTAGTTCAGCTCAATACCTGGATGTTTATGGGTCACGTTAGCCCGATATATTGGCATAACTTCAGACTACACCAAAAACACGAAAAGGTCTGTTCTGAGGCATTTATAAGTTTCTCAGAAGAAATTCCCCAAAGCTAGTGGATGTATGAATTAGACTCACACTACCAACCCCAGAGGGTTACTCTCTTGCAATTCTTCAATGACTTTGTCAATCTATTTGTTCCTGACTTTATATCAGTGTTTTAAATTAGTGCTTTTTCAATGATAATTTATATATTCCACTGTATTGGGGTCCTGGGGGACACCAGTGAAAAGCACACCTGCAGCCTGTGTCATTTAAATAGATGAAACAGAGCAGGCAGATCAGGTGTTGGCCATGGGTAGCAAGGCCATCTCCACTGCAAACTTCGTGCCTGATGCCTCCTCGCTCAACAATGAATGAAAGCATGTACTGTAATCACAGTGACTGCACGGCAGTGCCATACTCACAAAGAAAAAGGTCCCACTTGTACTGGTCTAAGTGAATGAGACCATGTAAACACAGTTATTGTTGGGAATACGATAAAGGACAATGCAGCTGTACATCCCTCCTGTGTAACGGAGGTGATTCAACCTGAGAAATCGGAACTACATTTCAAAACATATGCTGCATGTATCTGTGGCGAGACTCCTGTAAACCATTGCTTCCAGTATGAGTATTAACTGGGCTTTGTTCAAACAGACAACATAGATCGTAATGAATACAAAAGGCAGCCCAGTCATTCCTGTAATAAGGGAGAAAATACGTTGATGTTGTTTTGTAAAATGTAGATTGCATAACTCTGAAGGATGAAGGTCGATGGTTGGTGGTCCCCACGTGATCGGCTGTAGCCCTCTAGGCCCGGCACTGAGGTCACCAGTGGACAGCTATTGGCACAGGGCTTAAGTGGAAGGCTTTCATTCATGTCTCAAGTTAAATGAACTCTTAGCAGGCGAGTAGTGCCTCTCACAACACATGACATGCTCTGTTTCCTACACAACATGCAATGACCTTCATCATCTTCTAAGCTGTAATTAGGTGACTTAAAAGGCCCATTAATCGACTCTGTGTCCCAGTCAGAAGCTTGTCCTGATTGATAACACGTTGGCTCCACTCTCAAAGAACAGGAATATAATGTGGCACATGTGGGTTCATTTTAAGTCAACATTACTTATTTTTTCCACTATCACATATTTTTTCACCAGAAAATATCCTTTGCTTTTGGCTGCGTGCTGAAGCAGGATTTGCAACAGATCCAGGGTGAATATTTAAAATAGACTGCCCTGGTTTTTATTTTGGCGAGTTATTGTAGCTTTGTATGACATTCAGCAGCCTGGCATGAGTGCTGAGGGGGCAGGTTTGACCTCTGGGTCTTTTGGGGACCGCAACAGAAGGTAGAGTCTTTTTTGGCTCACCCCATAACCCGGGCAGGGTCTCATCCACCAAAATCATTATGAAGTTACATGAAGAAGATGGATGAGGGATGCCGTCCACTGCATTGAGAACCACGGGAAGTCGAAGGCAATGCGAGATGATGCCGTTTTTTGAAACATAATCACAGAGAACCGTGACTTATCTTGTACAAACGCTTGTGTTCCCAGCCAGGCAGTGAGTAAGGATATGCCAGCAAACCTGGGGCTTACAGGCAGCACTGAGCTGCAGATGTGTGATTTCAGCAGGCTGAGGTTTGCCCTCCTCTCCGCCCCTCCTTGTCAGAGCCCAATCCACGATCCAAATACAAAAACATTTGCATTTTCTCAAGCAAAAGGTTATGAATAAGCTTTTGATGCAAGAGCAGGCAGTGCTTGGGAGCTGGCATGACACAAATACATCTAATTATATCTTTTATTGTAGCTTCAGGATGTTAAGTGGCTTATGTTTGAATTACCTGTGCACACTTGAGTAAAACTGACCTTTACTTACATCTGCGGCAGGACAAGAATGTTATGCAAAGCTTTTCTGCTCTCATGCGTCACGTCTCAAAAGTATGCATGTGTGCTCATACAGATTGTAAAACTCCCAGGTCACAGCTTTAAAAAGTCAACAAAAGCCCCAGATGTACCGTCCGAAGCGCATCTTCACTCTGTGGATTGTTTTCTTCCTCCATTTTATTTAGTTTTTTCTTTTCTCAGGTAGAAGCCATCATGTATTATTACATATGGAAAAGGTTCGACTATCTAATTTGGGATTTTTTTTTCTACAAAAACATTAACTGTAGAGGAAACTTTACACATACAACTGGCAGTTGATCTCATTTTGTGACATTTCTTCTATAAATTGCTCTTGATTTACTGACACAGACTGTATATAAAAGTGGACATAGCCACTGTGTGTAATTTGCAAAGGCACTAAATAAAAGCAGGACCTCAGTTGAATCTCCAGAGAAACTCCAGAGTTGTAAAGAGGTATTGTCTCTCGCAGATGAATATGTACGTGTCTCGGATCAACAAAGTTTCCAAATATGAAAAGTTGATACCTACCACCCACATGTCCTTTGTTGTATGTGAACCATTTATCTAAAAGTTGCCATTACAGTGCCGTGGTATGGTAGTTGAGTGGCCATGAAAAAGACCTTCCATGAAACAATGTGCGTGTCACCTATAGTTGAAGGAAACACATTCACTCAGTCGAGGTTAAAGCTTGCATTCCACCATCCTTTGAGCTTCTTTACATCGTCATTTCATCGTCATAAACGTACTATGAAGAGAAAATCATGGAAAACCGTTTTCCTATTATTAACATTTCTGGTGTTACAGTGCTAAAAACTACACCACCAGCCCTCTTTTAAGTCCATGAAGTTGGTATAATATTAAAAGTTCCCACAGCCAAGAGCAATTTTAAGGAGTGGGACATCATCCCAATGAAAAGTCTTTCGACAAAGAGAAAATATGTGGTCGGGTCAGCAGGAGAAACATTAATGAGCACAATTCTGATACAAACCCTGAAGATAAAAAACTTTGATCTTAGCTTCATGTGCTCAGTGTGAAATGTTCAAGTGACTGGGAGGCATCTTTTAGTCCAGTCCTAAGTTCCTAAAATGCATCCACATGTCTCCCATGTCAAAGTGCAACATTGTGTTGACCCATTCAACCAACCAAACCTTCTTCCTCTGCACATTTAGTTCTTACACAACCATCACAGCCATCACACTACTATCCCGTAAAATACAGTACAGATGAGGCTGAAGGCAATGCCATTAGTTTTGAAGTCATAAACTAAAGTATTGGATAACAGGTCATGATCAATATGGTCATTAGGATTCATGCTCTGTGGACATTAATGTCTGTCTGTTTTATGGCAAAGAGCTGTTGAGTTATTTCAACAACAGTGGTGGACCGACCAACTAACTATCACTTGCATGGCAAACCTCCTGAGATCAGTGAAACACAATAGTTTACATTCCGTCTCTCTCCTTAGTTTTGTCTCAACTCTACCACAGCAGTCTTGGCTGGCTCTAGACCGCATGCACGCTGGTCTGAAGTAGGCCACACATGCACAAGCTCGCACGTCACATTTCTGTGTATTCACATGTTTTTACACAGCTGACTCCTGGCATTTGTCCGATGCTTCATTTTATATTAACCACTACCTAATGCTGATGACTCACATGGCTTCTTAGAACACCTTACACAACAAACTGTATGCTGTGTTCACGGTACAAAAGCAACAAACTGGCCATGTTATGCAAGTCCCCTTTGCTAATGACTACATCCTGTTAATGTAGTCATGAGCAGTCAAGTAGCACTGGGAACTGGCTAACTGACGTTTTAACAGAACAAGGTAAAACAGTATCATTAAGACTGGTCGACACTCCATCGCGTCATTGGAGTTCAGGAAAAGGTTTGTAGCGTGAACTCAGAATAAGTAAATAAGAATCTTGTACTGATGGGACCCTTTTCATTGCCAGTTCAGTCCAAACTGCTCAGAGGTTAAACAAAAGGAAGAATATGTATTCCCTTCTATATCAATTGCTTTTCTGAGAAAAGGCTTGGGAATGAAGTTCTCCTGAACTGGCCATATAGTGAACCATGGTTTTGTAACAAATAATGATAAAACAGCAACCTGTAATATTGTTAATACAAATGGAACATGTTTACTTTAACATCTTCCTAACAAAATATTTTTTTGGCAATTTTTTTGAGGCAATTAAAGTTGTGGAAAGTGGCACATCAGAAATGTAGAGAGGATTTAGCTGTGTGTCCTCTCATCTCCTGCCTGACCACGACAGCAGCTCACATGACGACATGAAGATTACTGTCTGTGCAACACAGGAAACGAGGTGGCAGAGGATGAAATGAGGAGCAGGGTCGGGAGTTTGAGGTCACAGCCTGAGTGTAACAACATGAAACATCTCTTAAGCCATTTCCACAACCTAACTTTATAAACCATTTCTATCCTTAACTAATACTATTTATGGCAATGCATATGTTTTTACAAACATAGAAGTAATTAACCATGTATTTATTAACAACATATATTTATTCAGTACACAGTAACCGAAATGAAAGTGAACTGAACTTATTATTTCATTTTTCTTTTTCTTATATCTTCGAGATGGTTGAGATCTCACATCAGATTTAACAAAACAAAGTCAAAACTCAGGCAGACACTGAGACATGAATCACCTCATTAGTTTGGGTTTTCACAGATAAGCTGCAATTGATGGCAGGTTGTGAGTGTGACACACGGCTGGCATTGTGATGTTTTTCACGTGCAATGAAAGGAGTGTGAGTATACTGCAACCTCAAAGTGATCTTGAAACCAACCACATGTGAAAACATGTAGTGGGGATAAAAGCCTTGTTTTAATCCGGCATATTTATGAGTCAAAAGTCGACATGTTTCAACTGATTGGGGTCTTCATCTGGGCACAGACAATAAAAGCAGGACTGTCCTCCCAAGAGAAAAAATGACAGCATCAGTTCCAGCAAATGCCAAACACATGTTTCCATTCAAAAGCAAAGCCAAGACATTTTTTTGTTGAAATTAACTTTCAAGAAGTGAAGACATCGTGAAAGAGTCAAAGTTGGAAGACGAAAACACAGATAACTTCTTTTGAGAGCGACCTATCAATCATAAGGTAGCCCCGCCCTAAATCATACCACTTTTTAAGTTAAGCCATCATACGCTGCTTTATGGAGTCGCTCCCTGCTGGCCAGTAGAGATAATGCAGGTATAAGGCTTCACTTGTCAGACCAGGTGGTTGCTGCTTGCTCCAAACTCGTATCATGTTGGTATTTATCAACTATTCATCTGTATTCAGATATGTTTAATAATTAAAAGCTTACAATTGCCTCACAGACAATTTCACGGCCCTCTGGTGTATAACTTATTCGTGTGAGTTCTATCGTCCCTGTGTTGTTACGAACAGGCTGAGGTCTCTTGTCCCTGTTGCTTTCAGCTGTGATGCAGACCCCATTTACGAGCTGTACAGCCTGAACAGCAAGCTATAGCACTCTTTGGAAATCCATGAACAAAAAATTATCATATAACATATGCATTGTTGGAGAGATCTTGCTGAAGCATAGTGCCTAAAATCACACTGTATCAAAAGACAAAAGTTGGGGGGAAAAACACAAAAAACAGACTGCCTGACCTGATTTTTAGAGCAAAAAATAACAAAGGCAATAGTTCCACGCTCTACTTGCTGAATCCTTCAAGCTGACAGGTGGATCTGGTGCTTGTGTGTGAGTATGATTTATTAGGTTCCATACTTTCCCGTCTCTAATGGTGGATGCTCCCGCCTGCAGGATGCAGAGTGATTACTGTCCACTAATCCTTCTTGGCGAGCAGCGTAGAAAAATGACAGTGAAAGTCGTGTAGAATGGCTAATCAATACTGTATTTATGCCCAGTGAGGAGACCGCATTGCTCACTTGCCAGCACAACAGGGCTTCCATCGATACATCCCAGTGGATTTCACAGGGAAGATAATGAACCCTTCTTTATTTAGAGGAACCAAAGCAGAGCAGTTGTTAGTTATGGTGGAGAACTCACTTTCTTGAAATGTGCTTTTAAATAATTATGGCTTTTCAGACATTTTGTGTAGGGCCACTCCCTCTGCTTCAAAGTGCCTCTCGACCAAAACAAACTTTGTCCATCGACCGTCCGTCTCTCTAAGTCCTTCGTCACGGGGTACATTGCTGTATGTGAATATGAATGTCCCTCTCCTGACTAAATATTGTCTCAATTATTTTTTGGGTCAGTTTATGAACTGGAAATGTTTATTTGACTACAACATTCACAAAAAGCACAGTATGGTAGGCATCGCTATCTTTATCTTTAAGGTTAGCCACAACGCTGGATGTTCACAGACAGATAGTTAGGCATTGTAAGGGGATTTATGTGTCCACACTTGCTATCTGCCTGATCAGATATTGATGACGATATTCTTCACCATAACCCCCCCCCCCCTCCCTCATTGTTGCTGCTAATTCTTCCTACTCACATTATTAGTAGACTTGTTTTATTGAAGAATAGCCTGTAACAAAACTCCATTCATTCACTTATAAACATGTTTTATTTAAGAAAAGCATCAAGAGGCGTATCTTGGTCAGCTTCAGACTGTGCCGCTCGACCCCTCTGGCATCAGTGTTTAATGTGTCGCATGCAGAGCATCTCTTCATAGTAAAATTCCGTCTGCACAGGATGTTGGATTTAGGCAACAAAAGGATTTCGTTAGATTCAGGGAAAGTGCTCGGTTGATATGAGCTACATACTGACGTTACACACATGAAGCGAACAGTGGTCTCCTGGAGGAAGGTCTCGCTTTGTTTGACCCCGGCATACAGAATTGACAGATAATGCGCCCTGACATCATCAGATGACAAATAAATGCATTGAAATGTCAAGTGAAAGCTCAGCCCTTGGACCGGATTACATCCATGGTGCTGTTTATAATGTTTGGCCATGAGGTAGCCTTCCTTTCCTGTGTGAATGCATCGTTGGAGTTGTTAGTTGGTTTCACGCTGTCACAGTGATTACATCATCCACAGCTTTTTGTTTCACACGAGCCGAGGTCGACGGTCTCCTGTGTGTCTCGGTCTCCTGTGTGTGTTCTACTGGCCCTCAAACTCACACTACGTCAGCTGCTCTGACCATCTAATAATGATGGGCGTGTTTAAGTTAGAGTCAGTTGAAAGCCCGTTGCGTACACATGCTATAGACCATCAGTGTCTGACACCAGGAAGAACCTACTGAGCAGCGATATTTAACGCATTGGGTTGCGGCTTCAGATGGAAATACATATTTAAGAAGTGAAACATTTTCAGTAAGATTTTTCACTTTCATTTGATTTTGTTGTTTTCCTTGTTCCCTCCGTTTCTCAGCTTGAGTATAGGTCTCGTTAATAGTACTGAGCCTCTGTTTAGAAACCAAGATTGTGTTTCTTTTTACTTATCTTTAAAGTCTGACTCTTTCCTCTGAAGAAGTTGAAATTGAGTGCAACAGGATGTTCTTCATCGTGTTGGGTGATGAGAGCTGTGTTTCTTTCTTTTTGTTTTAGCAAAATACAGGAGTATGGAGATATCCATAATTATGCTTCATCATGGTCCAAAATATCATTGTGTTTTAAGTCACACCGTGATCTAATTCTGACACATCCCCAGCAATGTCCTATAGGCTAAAATGATGAAGTGATGTGGATATCACATGCTTCTTGACTGCTTGGTGGTCGCATACAACTGTGAGACGTAAATATTTTGTTTGTATTATTTGTCATTGCTGTCACTGCCACACAGGCATGACCAACCTTGTCAAATGTTCATTGTTGTCAAAAGTCGCATCAGTCGCCCATCTCTCTCCTGATGTGGGACTGATATCCATTGTAAGTGGAACAAATGCATTCGTGCTGTAAAGTGCTACCCCACTTTACTCACCCTTTCATGAATCTTCCAAAGCACCCTCCATGTAATCTAGACAAGTGCTTGTCTCTTGACTTAATCCAAGAGGTTCGATGGAGTATAATTGCCGGAGATTTGTTCGAAATTATTTTTATTTATCCATTCCAATGATGTGTTCTAGCTTTGAAGTACTGCTTATAAATGCTTTGTAAAGATTAGGTCACAGAAAATACTTAACTAATACTTAACTAACGAGTAGTAACTACCTGAATTAATAATGAGTTGCTGCTTTTTTATCATTTACTAACACTTTACAAATTATCTTAGTAATCTATAAGTCCTTAATACTTCATTTACAAATGGGAATCCATCATTTATGGATGAAACCATAAAGTATGAAACCCAAGCTTATTATTCAAGAATGAAACATTTATAACTGTGTTTATTCATGCTTTACTAATGCTAAATAGTCTGTACTTCATTTTTCTAACATAACTTTAACATGTTGGCAAGCTATTTACACAAGCATGCCTTTAAAGTGTTCCCATGTGATTACATGTAATACAGTGTATTTGTATAGCGCTTTAAAAGGTATTCAACGCATTTTACATGGTACAAAAATGAATTAGAAGCAATAACAATGTACACAAGAGAGATGACATAACAGTAAGAAACAAAACAAAAACAAAATTAAATAGCGTCACAGGTTAAAAGCTGATTTAAATAAATTAGTTTTAAGGTTTTTTGATGTGATGGAGAATGTGTGAGATGGGGAGAGAGTTCCATAGGGAGTGGGCAGCAATTAAGAAGGCCCTGCCATCCCCAGGTCCGATGCTTGGATAGAGTGGGGGGGGATAAGGAGGTTGGCGTCGGCAGATCTAAGGTGGGAGAGTGTCGGTGCAGGAGGTCAGAGAGGTATGCAGGGGTTTAGAGCAGACGGGCAGCTGAGTTCTGGATGTGTTGTAGTTTGTTGATGGTTTTGGTGGATGTGCCATACAGGATGCTGTTGCAGTAGTCCAGTCAAGAGGTGAAGACGAGGATGAGTGTGTCAGTGGCTGAAGAGGAGAAGGAGGGGCGTAGACGGGCACACCACATGCTATTAATATCAGCTGTTGACAGGACTGCACTGTACATGCCACACACCCACCAGTTGTTAGGAGCAGTGTGATGAAGGAACAGCAATAGTTCCAGTTATTCATTTAAATAATCAAGAACTGGATTAACTAGAATAGAGTTTGCTGAGGTGCATGTATGGAAGGCAGTGCTTATATCAGGGCCAGCTATTTTAGTGCAAGTGTGTTGAACATGACACACTAGCAAAAAAGACAAAATAGAAGGCCCCTACGTATCTATTGCCAATGGGAAATTAGTCTACTGCTTATTTTTAGGGTTATTTACTGTGTTTAAAAACCTGCATTTATGTTCTAATTTTGGTGGAAAAGTGGTATTAGTAAGTGTTGACTCGGACGCCATTCAATCTCAATTCAGCCCCCATGTGCTGGTTATGTTTCTGAGCTCCTTAAGTGATGCGTGTGGGCCAGGTTTATTGTTATCAGGTACTCTCAGAATGAGACGTCAGACGATGCAGGTGTTAGAACTCACAGCCTGTCCTGCTGATTCAGAGTGTGAGCCCTCTCGCTGTGACAAAATGATTCAAGAATGACATTAGGAGCTACTAGATGTGTACAACTCCATTATCTGTGTTCAGGTAAAGAACATCAAACTCTGTGACAGAGTCAAAGGTTTGACTTTATTCAGTTCTAAAATAGTGACACACTTGTTTATGAAGCTTTCATTTGGAAATGTCATGTCATATTTTGTATTTAAAGAAAATGTGATCACTTTTCTGCAGAAGGTATCAGTAGATAACTACTAATTAATGATGATTACAGTTGAAGGGCAAATCAGTGGCTTGATTAAGAAGAAAAAGACAGACCCAACAAAGTGTCATCCTGTGTACAACTGTATTTCCATTCTCTTAACAGGGCCCTTGATTGCCCCTACGTGATTCTCTGACTCCAAACAGATATTCATGGCCTTTATGCTGGGAGATTGTTGTGAAAACTGGATTTGTATGTGGAAAAGTTCATGATTATGACTCGAAATGAGAACTGCAATCAATCTACGTCTATCCAGCGACTGCATTTAATTCTAGAAGTGGTGACTCAAATTGGCGTTCATCACAGCTTGACAGTGCTTGACAACAGCTTGACAACTGTAATAGCCCTTCTCCCCTGATACGGCCTTCTTTGTTCGATTATTTTTTAACCGTGTTTCATGTCACAAAGCCAGGCGTATCTGTCAACTAGAACTCGTGGAGTGGCCAGACTCAAAAGTCTGAGCCCAACTAACCCAACACATTTAGCATCAGAAGGTTACATAGGGATCTGACTCCATCAACACCTCAGCATAATCCATTACCACCTCTCCAACAATGTTGTAAGTTCTGGACAGGTGTAGTTGTAAATGACAAGAAGACACTCTGTGTTCTTAAGCCATGACTAATTCAGCTCCAAAGCCTACAAACACTCAGAAGTAATCCCACTATCTTCCTATGCAGTCCAGAACCTGTGATGAAAGTCACTGGAGATCAAGGGGATCTGTCAAGTGCTTTCCAATTTCCCCAACCTAATATAACAGAGAGCCATCCTTCAAAGCAGCCCTCTCGTGGTACTTTATTCTCCAAGTTTGTCTTCAACAGTTCCACATCAACAGGGCATATTTCTACCATATGGCAGGGGTTTTGCCTTTGCCCCATGGCAGGTTTCTCCTTTGGGTAGAATTCCAGTTCAGAATCCACACAAAGCTTTGGCTGCTCTTCATAAAAGGCCCCATGACTTTCTTGTCAATAACTTGCCAAGGAATTGCTCACGGAACAAAATTAAGTGTCATGACAGTTTATGACTGCCAACATTGTGTGTGACAGCTGAGCTCCCTCCTGGGAGGTGGGAATGGTAACCATGAGTAATCCTGCATCGTGTTGCCACAGTGGCCTCTTGTAGCATAATGGATTACTCACTGCTTGTTGTTAAAATAATCAAGGGGAGTGAACTGAACCAGATGTATTTCCGGATCTTCTCTGGTATCACAAAGATCTCACAAGGAGATATCTTGTTGTGGAAACAGGCTGAAACAGGGTGTAAAAGTCTTTTACAAATGCAGTACCAGGTTTACACATTTGTGATGTTGAAATGTTCCGTCCATTAAACAGATTGCTTATGGAGATGGAGACAGCTTGTGACTCAGCAGGTAGAGGAGATCGTCCATTTATCACAGGTTCAGCTACCTACTGAAACCCAAAACACTCCCGATGGTTCGGCCAGACTGCATGGTTCCAATCTGTGTTTGTGAACCAGAGGATTATTTTGGCTGTGACTTTGCAGTGTCATCACCTTTCATATCTTAACGCCCATGGTGTTTGTAATTAAATTGTCTACTTGAGTAGAAAATAGCTTACAAGAGCACACAGTTCTTTATAGATCTAGCCTGTCAAGCGAAAAATAAGGTTCATAATCAATAAAAACATATTGCTTCAATTTAAGCATAGGTTCAGGTCAACATCTGTGTGGGCTTCCTGCAAAGCTGTTTGGAGAAAGAAAGAGCTTGTAATTGTATTAAACAGCCACTATGATCAAACAAAAAAAGTGTTACTGGGCCTGATCTTGCAAATTACAATGGAAGATTGAAGTGAAATACAAAGACAGCAGCAGCAGGTGTTCCTTGTTGGCCTCCTCGTTGCTGCCTTCACTGCAGTGTAACAAGGAGCTTGTGCAGCTGGAGTTCACAGAGCAGAGTCACATCTTTCCCCTTCTTCATTAGCAAAAAGTCAACTCCGAAAGATTTTTGCAGGAATATGCAGCACTGCAAATATGCAAGCAGTTATTATTTAAATGACAATATAACAAATACAGCAAATTACGCTGCGTTTAAGGTTGAAGAGATGGTAATATATATACACACACTCAGTGAAAACTGCCTTTGAGTGATCACAATTACAGAAATAGATTATAGTAAGTATGTAGTCCATTGACAGTGTTCATTTTGGATATTTTTACATTACAATCTATGGAAGAAAAAATATATATCATACTGATAACCTACAGTTTCATACCAAAATGTAGAAATGCAGTGAAATTAACATCAAGCTATGGCTTAGAAACCATTTGCACTGCTAGTATTACCCTATTTATAATTAGCGCAACATTGTTTTAGGTTTTATAATAAATAGAATATCTACTGTACTGTACTATAGTATATTTTAATTAAACATATTGCAGTAATACAATTTGAACAGTAATTTAAAATGTGTTTGAAACAGCTGCACTGAATTTATAAACATTCAGTAAATAGCTAAACTGTCCGTTTCATTACTTTATATTAAATATACAAATGGCAATACGATGGTAATCTGCATGAGTAATAAGGACAAGAAAAATAATTAAGCATCTGCTTGAAATCATCAATTTGACCCAGACAGATAATCACTATATGTTATTAGTTTTCTGTCACCTTTTTCATTCAGCAGTCTGCTGACCTTTACCACAATGTGAACTAATACTCATAGAACAAAGAGTGTTTTACATCAACATTGTGCATAATTTAGAAAGGTACAGAAAAGCACCAGTCAGAATGTGCTGTGTGACTCAAGCGTTATTACAAACCCAATTAGTGCAGCTGATGGCTGGCGGACTGCCAGGTCCACCCTCAAACCTGCATAGAGGTGAGCTATATTGCCATCGCTCTCTTCATCACAGCGTTTACCGTTTGCTTCTCTGAAGACACAGTGTGAAGGCAGTGAGAGCTCTGAGACGTAAAACGTTGCTGTTGCAGAGTTCTGCCCACTTCAGGAAACGTGCTTTTAGCTGTCTATGGATTCAATGTTGAGGAAAGCCTCTCAGGGGATCATGGTCCATGTTGTAGCTGGGGGGAGCAGTTTGGAGATATGTTCAATGTAAACAATTCCCTCTCCTATGTGTTGTTGAAGCATTATATTTCCTACAAAACATACAGTATATGCTAATGCTATTTTTCATACGTGAATGTCGGGGATGCATCAACCTCGAATTTAATGTATTTGTAACGCGGAACGTTAGAACCCAAGCGCAGGACGAAGGACTCGGGCGACAGAGGACTGAGGTGAAAGCTTTTACTGGAGCCTCGGTGCACAGATAAACAGTTCAGTGGATAAACATAGGAGCACGAAGGTGACCGGCTGGTTCGGATCCTGGCGAGCCGACGGGAGCGTCGGGCTATCGACGTGCTGGCGAGTCGGAGAGTCGGGGACAGGCGTGGTCGGGTACGAGGAGTCAGCCGGAGATTCACTGTGGACACGAGCAAAGACATTGGACGATCTGGCAAAGGGTGAGAGTGAGACAGAGGGTTAAGTATGGGTCTGATTACGTCAGATTGGAAGCAGCTGAGTGTGCAGGTGAGTGGAATGACACCAGGTGGTGGGCGTGGCCAGCAGCCAGGCCGAACTGGTGACAGAACCCCCCCCTCAAGGGACGTCCCCTGACGTCCCCATCATCAACAAGCCAGGGTGGGAGGTGGGGGAACCCGGACGGAGGGCTAAAACTCAGGCGACCCTGAGACTCCGTCCCCCTCCTGAGCCGAGGGCGGGCCCGCTGCCGGTCCTCCGGCGGAACGACCCCTCGCCCGATTACCAGGGCCGGGCTGGTCTGGGTGCTGCTGGTGGAAACGCCGGATGATTCCCCGATCCACGATGTGGCGTGCAGGAACCCAAGACCTCTCCTCCGGACCGTAACCCTCCCAGTCCACCAGGTACTGGCAGCCCCTTCCCCGTCGGCGTGAGCGGATGATCCGGCGCACCGTGTAGATGAGACCTCCATCCAGGAAACGCGGGGGCGGCGGCGGAGGTTCCTCCGGTACCAAGGGGCTCTCGTTAAACGGCTTGATCCGGGACACATGGAAGGTGGGGTGCACTCGCATCGCCCGCGGCAGTCTGAGCCGGACTGCCGCCGGGTTGATGATCCTCACAATGGGGAAGGGCCCGACAAACTTCGACGCCAGCTTATTTGCTTCTACCTGCAGCGGGAGGTCCCGGGTGGAGAGCCACACTCTCTGGCCCACCTGGTACTCCGGGGCTGGCGAACGGCGCCGGTTAGCCGTGGTGGAGTAGCGGCCCGCCGCCTTCAGCAGGGACGTCCTGGCCCGAGCCCAGGTCTGGCGGCAGCGGCGGAGGAACACCTGCACGGACGGGCACGAAACCTCCCCTTCCAGAGCCGGGAAGAGCGGGGGCTGGTACCCGTAAGCCGCTTGGAATGGCGACATCCCGGTAGCGGAGCTGGCCAGCGTGTTGTGGGCGTACTCGACCCATACCAGCTGCTGAGACCACGAGGAAGGATCCTGGGATGCCACACATCGCAGGGCCGACTCCATCTCCTGGTTCATCCGCTCGGTCTGCCCGTTAGACTGCGGATGGTACCCGGACGTTAGGCTGGCGGTGGCCCCCAGAAGACTGCAGAACTCCCTCCAGAAGACAGATGCGAACTGCGGCCCTCGGTCCGAGACCACGTCCACTGGAATCCCATGGAGCCGGAATCCATGGTCCACGAGGAGCTGAGCGGTCTCCTTGGCGGACGGTAGCTTCGGGATCGCCACGAAATGCGCCATCTTTGAGAAGCGGTCCACGATGGTCAGGATGGCCGTCTTCCCATCCGATGGGGGCAACCCGGTCACAAAGTCCACCGAGATGTGTGACCAGGGTCGATGTGGCACCGGGAGTGGCTGCAACAGGCCGGACGGTGCTCGGCGGGACGTCTTGCTCCGGCTGCAGGTCTGGCAGGCCCGGACGTACTCCCGTGTGTCCTCCTGTATGGTAGGCCACCAGAACCGTTGACGGAGGACCTCCTCGGTTCTCTGGGCCCCGGGGTGGCAGGTCAGCTTGGAGGTGTGACCCCACTGGAGCACCTGTGACCTCAGTGCGGGAGGCACAAACAGGCGACCATCGGGGCATGCACTCGGACCCGGCTGACCCTCCGTTGCTGCCGTCACCCTCTCCTCGATGTCCCAGGTCAGGGACGCCACGACGCATGGCTCCGGCAAGATGGTCTCGGAAGCCTCGCTGCCCTCGTCCTTCAGGAACTGCCGGGATAATGCGTCCGGTTTGACATTCCGAGAGCCGGGCCTATAGGAGAGGGTGAAATCAAACCGGGTGAAGAAGAGAGCCCACCGTGCCTGCCGGGAGTTGAGTCGCTTGGTGGACCGGATATACTCCAAGTTCTTATGGTCGGTCCAGACCAAGAACGGCTGCGTCGTCCCCTCCAACCAGTGCCGCCACTCCTCCAAGGCAAGTTTGACGGCCAGGAGCTCCCGGTTGCCGATGTCATAGTTCCGTTCTGCGGAGGAAAGGCGTCTGGAGAAAAAAGCACACGGGTGAAGCTTCTCGTCGCTAGCCGCGCGCTGTGACAGCACGGCCCCTACCCCCACTTCCGATGCATCCACCTCCACCACAAACTGTCTCTCGGGGTCGGGAACCTGGAGGATGGGCGCCGAGCTGAACCGTTCCCTCAAGACCCGGAACGCTGTCTCCGCCGCCGGGGACCACTGAAACGGAACCTTGGGGGATGTCAAGGCAGTGAGCGGGGCAGCAACCGAGCTGTAACCCCGGATGAACCGTCTATAAAAGTTGGCGAAGCCCAAAAACTGTTGCAGCTTCTTACGATTCTCCGGGGTGGGCCACTCCTTGACGGCGTCCACCTTAGCAGGATCCATCATCAGTCGTCCCGGAGCCACGATATACCCCAGGAAGGCCACGGACGACTGGTGGAATTCACATTTCTCCGCCTTTACAAACAGTGAGTTCTCGAGCAGCCGCTGGAGTACTGCCTGCACCTGCGGAACATGCTCCTCGCGGGATCTGGAAAAGATAAGTATATCGTCAAGATACACAAACACAAACTTATCAATCATGTCCCGGAGAACGTCGTTGACCAGCGCCTGGAACACTGCCGGAGCGTTGGTGAGCCCGAACGGCATCACCAGGTATTCGTAGTGTCCAGAGGGGGTGTTGAACGCGGTCTTCCACTCGTCTCCCTCCCTAATGCGGACGAGATGGTAGGCATTGCGGAGGTCGAGTTTAGAAAACATGGTGGCCCCCTGTAAGAGCTCAAACGCCGAGGAGAGGAGGGGAAGGGGGTGCAGGTTCTTGACAGTGATGTCGTTGAGGCCCCGATAGTCGATGCATGGCCGTAGGGTCTTGTCTTTCTTCTCCACGAAGAAAAACCCCGCCCCTGCCGGAGATGACGAGGGCCGGATAATCCCTGCCGCCAGGGAGTCGTTGATGTAGGTGTCCATGGCCTCTCTCTCTGGACCCGAGAGGGAGTACAGGCGGCCCTTGGGTGGTGAGGAGCCCGGCAACAGATCAATAGCGCAATCATAAGGTCGGTGGTGAGGAAGCGCTGTCGCCCTTGCCTTGCTAAAGACCTCCTTGTAGTCCTGATACTCCTCTGGAACCCCATGGATCACCGGAACGGCCTGGGTGGACGCTGGCTGGAACGGCACGAGAGCCCCCTTCAGACAGACCTCGTGACACGAACCTCCCCAACCGAGGATGGCCCCTGTGGCCCAGTCGAGGTGGGGGCTGTGCCGGCGCAGCCATGGGTACCCCAGGATCAGCGGGGCGCTGGAAACCGACAACAGGCGGAACTGGATTGTCTCTCGGTGGTTGCCCGAGACCACCATGTGGATTGGAGGAGTCTGGTGAGTGACCACCTCCAGCAGATGCCCATCCAGGGCGCGGGCAGGTACGGGGGTGTCCAGTGGAACGGTCCCCAGGCCCAGTTGGGTGGCTAGGCTCTGGGACATGAGGTTTGCATCGGCCCCGGAATCAATGAGTGCGGCCACGGATCGAGCTCCCTCCTGAAGCACGAGCCTGACCAAGAACCGGGGTCGCAAACTGGTGGGGGAAGATCTCTCTGCAGTATGGCTCACCCGGACTTCCCCGGTCCCGAGTGAGCCGGGTCTTTTGACGGACATCGTGCCACAAAATGTCCAGCTTGCCCGCAGAGCAGGCATAGGTTCCCGCCCCGGCGGCGTGTCCGCTCCTGCGGAGTGAGCCTGGTGCGCCCCACCTGCATTGGCTCCGCCTCCTCTTCCGAGGCCGTCAGCTGAGCCGGAAAACCAGAGGTTGGCCCCCCCACCGACCCGCGGGTTAGGGCGTGATGATCCCCTGTGGACCGTCTCCTCTCCCTTTCCCGGGTCTGGATGCGGAGATCCAGCCGTTCCGTCAGCTCGATCAAATCCTCCAACGACGTCGTCGGAGGGTAGGCGACCAGCGCGTCCTTCACGTAGTCCGCCAGCCCATGCCGATAGGCGTCGCACAGCGCCGCTGGGTTCCAGTCGCTCCGTCGGGCTCGGATCCGGAAGTCGACGGCGAAGTCGGCGACGGACTGGTTCCGTTGGCGCAGGGAAAGCAGATCCTGTCCCGCCTCGGGTCGAGCCACGCCACCTCCAAACACCCTCCGCACTTCCTCCGCGAACGCCTCGAACGACGCGCACGCCGGGGTCCTCCTGTCCCACTCGGCCGTTCCCCAGAGAAGCGCCCTACCGGTCAGATGGGTGATGACGTATGCCACCCTAGCCCCCTCCGTGGCGAATGTCCGGGGCTGCAGGCTGAAGAGCAAAGAACAGGAAGTTAGAAATGAATTGCAGCGCTCCGGATCTCCCCCGTAGCGCTCGGGGCTTCCCACCCGGGGCTCGAAGATCCCTTCGGTCGGTGGCGTAGCCGGGCCCGGAGGTTCCGGAACGGGAGCTGGGGCCGGCGAACGGGCGGATGCCACCAGCTGCTGCACCTGGTTGGAGAGAGCGGTTAGCATGGTTGTGCTAGCCTCCGCCGTCTGGCGAGCGAACGCATCAGCTGCCTCAATCCGCTGCTGCTGCTGCTCGAGCACGGCCTCAATTCTCTCAAACCGGGGTCCTGCTGGGTTCATTTTTGGCCAGATCGTTCTGTAACGCGGAACGTTAGAACCCAAGCGCAGGACGAAGGACTCGGGCGACAGAGGACTGAGGTGAAAGCTTTTACTGGAGCCTCGGTGCACAGATAAACAGTTCAGTGGATAAACATAGGAGCACGAAGGTGACCGGCTGGTTCGGATCCTGGCGAGCCGACGGGAGCGTCGGGCTATCGACGTGCTGGCGAGTCGGAGAGTCGGGGACAGGCGTGGTCGGGTACGAGGAGTCAGCCGGAGATTCACTGTGGACACGAGCAAAGACATTGGACGATCTGGCAAAGGGTGAGAGTGAGACAGAGGGTTAAGTATGGGTCTGATTACGTCAGATTGGAAGCAGCTGAGTGTGCAGGTGAGTGGAATGACACCAGGTGGTGGGCGTGGCCAGCAGCCAGGCCGAACTGGTGACAGTATTCTCTTTTCGTTGGAAAAAATAGACCTGAAGACTGAATGAGTGCTCGTTGTGTTCACCTGTGAGACGGACCAGAGACACGCGCTTGCACAGATACAGACGTCTACCTGAATGAAAAAATGTATCGTTTGTGTGAGCTGTGTAAGGGAAAAATGTGTCTGATACACTGAGAAGCGGTGCTTGTGTTCATTCAATCACACACTACAGCAGTGCCAGTGTGTTGCAGAGATCTGCACCCTACTGAGTGCACCTGGCTAGTTGTATAATTCATTTAATTTATCATTTATTTACATTGATTTCATATCAACTTTTAGTTGACTGACAGTGGTAAATAATATCTGATAATATGGCAGCACTTCAGAAAGTCCGTGATAAAAGCTGATATTGCTTTCCCGTCAGGTCAGTAACTCTGGATTAAAGCCTTACAGTTAGCCTGTCCCAAACCAGGTTAGTTTCCCAGCATAAGTTGCCATAATAACTGAGCTTGATTTATGTTGAATTTGCTTCATGGAATCAAAACAACTAAAAATGAGCCCGACTGATTAAAGTGAGCGGGCCTCCTCTCCTGTAGCCACAGCGGTCACATATTTTTTTCCAAACACAGCATAAAACACAGATTTAAATCAAATAGTACGAGTTTATCACAAAGTCCACAATCACACAAAGACTGAGCACGCTGTCCCTGACTTACCTAGTGAAAGGTATAAAAGCATGCAAATGTGTCCCTGAACACTGATATAAAAGATCCATGAGTGAATGAGAAGCACTTCTCCTCTTGTTGAGGGAGGGGCCTTCAAAGCAGACAGACAATGCAAATAAGATGTTCACTTCTGCTCGTGCCTCAGTGAGAAATGCCATGTTTCTCAAAGTAGGTATTGGTCCTTGAAAAACACAATATTTGCACCAGACAATCAGATGTTCTGGCCTGAAGGGAACATTCAGAGAATAGGTGAGAGACGAGAAGCACGCTTACTGTTCCTTCCATTTTATGGGTGCATGCTTTTTATTGGTATGGCAAGTTGCATGGCACGCCTTTACTGACACATTACCATTTTGTATTGGGTGAAGATCAAGAGTCATTACTATTGCAAAGCGTGTTTAGTTAAATAAAATGCAAACTTTGAAGTTTGGATATTTTACATGTAAAGAGATGACGGTACTGTAGACCTGGAGTAAAGTTCAGTTAAATAATTTCTCTCTGCTGTACGCCAATCACCAGCAGGAGAAACAACGGCAGCAGGTGCCACTGGGAAATTAAACGAAACAAATCAATCTGAGACTACACATCATAGTAAAATCCTGTAATCACCTTTTCAAAATAAAACTTGCAAATTGTATCCAACGATATCCGATGGAACAGCAAGCCGATTATGGCCAATGAAGTGCAGTAGTTAATGAACTATTAGGGCAATCCAAAAAGCTGAACAGGCATGCTGTCTCGTCTTGGTTCATGCTTGGCCTCCTCCTCTGATTAACACTGAAAGCTGAGAGGAGTGTGATGGATTGCCTCTTAAAAAGACTGCATGTGTTTAACCTGTGCAGATACAGTATCCTGTACATGCAGAAGAAGCACAGTGCTTCATGGCGATCATCTCTGGGAGAACAAACATCCAAGAGGTTGTATATATGAAATGAATCAGGTTGTGCATCAGATTAATTTGCTGTGACAAATGTACGACAGGAGGAGGGGCAGTGCCTCGTGGCGTCTCAGTGACTGGTTGAAATAAATAAAGGTGGCAAGAATTTAACAACCCAGTCGTAAGAAGAAATGTCAACATCAGGGTTTGTCTTAAAGTGATGATGTAACAACAGTAACAACGTAACTGGCATGAATAAACAACGTTGTAACTACTGTAACACAGTTAAGTAACAAGCGTAACTACAGTACGGTACGGTTTAACGTATGTCACGTACAACAACCTCCTGGGTGAAAGTCCAACCTTTTGCACCCCATCCATTCTTTTATGATTTTTATCTCAAATTAAATCCTGATTATTTCCTCATTCACAAGGTCTATTTGAAACATTTAAAAAACTATAATATACAGAAAACTATTGTTAAAATAGATAATAAGGCCATATATGTGTTATGGTATATTGGTTTATGATAGTACACAAAACAAAACAAATAAATATATATTTCTCGAAAAAAAGATTTAAAGGTTAATCTTTATTATCCTACCCATGTATATGAACACTTATTATTTAAATATAAAATAGTGTAGGAGTATCTGTGTAAAGTTTGGCTTTGATTGAGTGAAGTTAAGTATTTTTAATAATTATTTTAGTTCAGACATGTCGAGAACTCATTTCAACTCCGCTCAAGCATGAAAGTTCCCACAGTCCTCGGTGGTCCCTGAACGGTGCTCGTTTCACTGCATCAGGGTGCTTACCGTGGCCTTAGCTGTGGGTAGGGAGCAGGGACATTAATATTTCAGCTATAAGTAAGTCAATTTTCATATTTTTTGCTGGACACAAATTACAGGGAAGAGGTACAGCACCTGGCCACATGGTGCGCCGAAAATAACCTGCTCCTGAACACCAGCAAAACCAAGGAGCTCATCGAGGACTTCAGAAGGAGAAAAGAAGCAAGCATGCGCCCATCCACATCAATGGGATGGATGTTGAGCGTGTCTTCAGCTTCAAGTTCCTGGGGACCCACATCTCGGAAGACCTGTCTTGGACCACCAACACCTCCAGCCTTGTCAAGAAAGCTCACCAGCGCCTCTTCTTCTTGAGGACACTGAAGAAAAACCATCTGTCTTCAGCCATCCTGGTGAACTTTTACCGCTGTGTGATCGAGAGCATCCTAACCAACTGTGTCACAGTCTGGTATGGGAGCTGCTCTGTTGCGGAGCGCAAGGGACTGCAGCGGGTGGTGAAAACTGCCCAACGCATCACAGGAACTCCACTTCCGGCCATTGAGGGAATCCAGAGGAAACGCTGTCTGCGTCGAGCTCGCAGCATTCTCAAGGACGCCTCCCACCCTGCACACAGACTGTTTTCCCTCCTGCCCTCAGGCAGACGGTTCAGATGCTTCCGGACAAGGACCAGCAGACTGAGGAACAGTTTCTTCCCCAGAGCTGTTTCCTTATTGAACTCTGCCCCATGCTGACACTCCCCCTACTCCCCAACCACCTCCACCCACAAACCCATCTCCTCGTCATCTCCCCCCACTGACCAAAGACTTTACACCTGCACTCAAACACTTTTGAACTGAGCATTGCACTAGTCTAGTAACGTTAGGCAGCTACTGTTTATTATTATTATGCACTATTTAACGTTCACTCAATCTGTATTACTTAACTTATCATATGCCCATTTGCCTTTTGTAAATTATGTTTATAGTTCCTGCTTATAGTCTACCTACATTTAATGCACAAATCAACCTGTATAACATGTACATATTACCGCAATCAATCAATCTGTATATCCCGTACCTATATCACTAACTTATTATCTGTAAAATACTTATTATTATCTGTATATTGGTATTTACTGCTATTGCACTTCTGGTTGGATGCTAAACTGCATTTCGTTGCTCTGTACTTGTACATGTGTAATGACAATAAAGTTGAATCTAATCTAATCTAATCTAATCTAATATTGAATCTTTTAATTTTCACTCTCAAGGACACTCATATTGCTCTCATGAGGGATGCACTCGAGATGGCGGTACTATAGCTCAGGAGCGGAGTGCCAATACCTTGGCAATAACCGGGAGAGAGGGAAAAACACAAGTCCTTGATTTTGAACCAGATGCTGATTGGATCAGACAGATTATTTGGCAAGGAGTTTAGCCTTGGCTGTGTTAGCCAAGGTCATCCCACCAGAGACACCCCAGTCTCCATCTCAGCACTGGCCTGTCCTTTCATTTATTTGTTTCTTTTGTTAATGCTATGTCGCCTCTGCATCTGCAACCCACTACGCTTGTCTTGGACTTCATTGAAATGATAGAGCACGTCAGTCTCACACCTTAACAGCAACAATTCATCAGCATTGGCTAAACCTCTAAGTGCCATTCACTTCCTGACAAATGGGGCATAGAAATCGGTGTAGGGTTTAATTTCCTTCTCCAGTGCCATGCAATTAGTGTAATATCAGTATGATGAATGTTATCACATTTTTCTATTTATCTGCTTAACACCAGTGCTCCTTTTAGGGTCAGATACAGCAGTATGTGCAGTGACAATTTGCTTTGTTTTTATAATTCCCTTTTTAAAAATACACATTAGTGAGAGGTAGGACAGTAATCCCAAAAAGCATGAGCTAGGGCATGATGTGTGCATGTGCTGGATTTCTGCCAGCTTGTGTGAGTGGAAGTAAACACAGACATGTTTGTGTCATCGGCCAGATATCCACGGATGCGACTGATCTCTGCCTTCAATTTGATAATTCCACGGTGTGTTTAGTTTAGTTACTGACGTTCAACTTCTCTAAACCTTTAAACTTTAAGAAAACTCCAAACATAACACAAACCCACGAAGACCCACAACTCATCAACTAACCTGTTGATATCCAATGTGCAAACTTATTAAAGTGACAAAGAACGAGACAAAGCTGAACAAGAAACTAAAAGGACATACAAACAGTACTGTAATACATATTTTATTATTGGATGTCAATGTAAGCTAAATTGAAGGAGAATATAAAGTGATAACCATATTTTCAGTTTCTGATGCCTGATTGCCGACCTGGGAACATGGGATCTGAGATATGAAACATTAGACACCTTATTATAAACATCAATATCATTTCTATACTGAATTTTATCACTTTTGATCAGTGGCATCATGTATTGCATTGCATTGTATTTCATTTCATTGCCTGACTACATGACTCAATTTGTGAACACACCTGATGCACAAAGGCCAGTTATGAGTCTTCATATCAAATGATATTGTGTTTGCATGGAACATGAATACGATGGGATTTCATATCTCTGTATACATTTATATGCAGTGTGGTGTGCGGATGAACTTCAGGGTCAATACGCAGCAGCCAGCAGTTTTAATTAATAATATGACAGCGAGCGATTGTCTCTCCTCAGCATCAGGTGCTCCGTGCAGTGAGCGGTGGGGTATTTAACAAAGCAGTGTGCACATTGTCAGTTTGACAGACCTTTAAAGGTAGATTGGATATCTGAGATTGGTTTCAAAAGCTGTCTGCTTCCCTCTGTCACCGCTCAGGGTGTAGACACTCTGCAGGGGAAGTGACCAGATGTGTTTCAGCAACAAGGAAGGGCTCCAACTCTGATTATTTCCCTTTTACAATTAGACAATGAAATGTGTCACCTTGTGCCTATATTTGAGCAAATATTTCAGCATCTTGATGATACCACGTACAGTGTGAAGGAGGGACAGAGCTGAGGAGAGAGAGACTTCCAGAAATACATCGGCCGCTGTTGACACAGCAGAGCTGATTAGATCAGTCCTGCTGCACAGCACCAGGATCAGCTGGCCATCTGTAGGTCTCAGTGTCTATATGTGTTTAGAACCATATGTTGTTGAGTCTTATATTCATACAGACTCATGATGGGACATATTATTGTGACCAGCTAATTATCCTAAATATTATTATCAGTAAAAAAATATTGTATCCATCACATAGTTGTGCTTTAACTCATGCTGATGACTGAAGTATAAATCCTCTGGTTTAGTGATCTTTCTCATCAGAGCTCTTGATATGTTTGAGGACAGAAACATGGAGCAGCTGATTAAATACACAGTATAAACAAGTGTGTTTGACACTCATACAGTTAAAACCAGTTTCGTATAGTAAAGATGTTTTGGTTCTATGCTCAAGTTAAGATTAAGTTCCAACGAGGAATAGTTGTTCACCTCACGTTAGAAGATGAAATACTTTTTGCTCAGAATACCTTTTAACACGAGTACTTCCATTATCGACTACTGCAGCCTGGGCCTACCATATCAGGTATTTATAACCAACCAATTTCTCAAGTAATTTAGCGTGTTATCGTGCCACAATTTTTGCTTTTCGCTTGTTATTTCATGCTGCAGTAATTTTAGATGATCAGAGTCTGTGTCGGGAGGAGGTCAGGAGACCGCTGTCGTGTCCTGTGTGAAATCAAAAATCAACTTCGACTTATTTACGTTGACTACTTAATTTACCTCGGTAACTTATATAGAAAACTGAGCTATTTTAACCCAAACCGTGAGCCATGATTGTTTGAATTCACAACATTAATCATTAAAACTGCAGCCGTAAGTGACGGTTCATGTTGACGACTTATCTCAAATGCATAACTCAGTTTATGTAATAACATTCTTATTTTTCCTGCCAAACCATAATATTTTCCACAACATAACCAAGTGCCTCATATTTATAAATATCCTTAAAAGAAGCGTGCTTCCTATGAGATCACGCAAACTCAAAAGTATGATCATAATGTGTTATTACTTTGGAGGAGTCCTAAAACTGTAAAAGTCACTGAGGCTACATTAGTCGAAACAAAAGCTGCAAACAACTTCTACTAATGGTGAGATCAATTTCAGAATGAACATGTCATGCTGCTTGTGCTCTTTGAGCTCAATATTCTCTCTGCTAATCATATAGTAATTACATTTAGCTGACGCTTTTATCCAAAGCGACTTACATGATATACAGTAGACCGTAGACGCAGCAACGGTGAGCAATTAGGGTTAAGTGTCTTGCTCAAGGACACAACGACACAGACTGGCTGAGCCGGGGTTTGAACCACCGACCCTCTGATTGAAAGACTGACTTGCTAACCACTGAGCCACAGTCGTAATATAAACAGTAATATAATATAAACAGTAATATAATCATATAGCTGGCAAAGTGGAAATGCTCTTCCAAGTGTTATTTTACATCACATTCAACAGTAGAAAAGTATCATAGAGTGGGTCCAGATATGATCATTCTTATGCAGTGTAGGTTATCAGAAAAACAGCATCAGGGAACGGAGCTGCATGATCTGCATGACCTCTGTGGCCTCCCTTAAGACAGAGGTCAAATGTGAAGCCTGGCAGGGCATCACACTCTGTCCCACTCCATCTGCGCTGCCACTGTTTATGCAGTCCACATAACCGAGTCCAGGATATGCTTCATAGTCCTCAGCTCCTTTGGCTGGCTTTAGGAGGAGGGAATAACAGACATGGTCAATGATAACAGGCTTTAAAAAAATGCTCCATTTAAAGAACGAGACTTGTTTACAAGCAGCTTCTATATTGTTTCCACAAGAGTGCTCCAAATAAAGTCACAGTTTAATTCCTACAGGGCTGTTAAAGAGGGTTGAGAGTGATTGTAACATACACACACATGTTAATGTTGACAGATTTTAAACAGTGCTGTTTCAAAATCCCCTACACATACATCTGCATTAGAGGCATGTTGTTCTGGAAATGTGTTTGCCAGATTAAAAGCCTAACACTCATTTCCTTGCAGAGGAATGGCTGTTGATCCATAAGCACCTATTACGGTAAATGAAATGACAACATGCTTGAGTGGCTCGTCGCAGAAGCTGAGCTTGATTGACTCTGACCCCGAGCTTTTTTACATGGGAACTCGTCAGTATGTCCGGTTGGTGATAAGAGACTGGAAATCCGTCCTCTGCACGGCTCCCTGTATTCGCTGAGCCCTACGAACTGTCGGTAGATAGCGGCGTTTCAAATGACAGCCGCTTATCTGAGCAAGCTCCAATGCATTTGCCAAGGGAGGAATTGGTGATACAGCAACCACATTACGGTTGGAAGTTCAGCACCCTTTTACTCAGTCTTAAGGCTCCTTTCAGTCCAGCGTGTTTGCCCTTTTATTTGGTCCCACTGAATGTTTGTGTGTAACCCACAGTGTCTCTTGTTCATAAGCATTACTAAAACTAGTATCCTTCACTGATAGGAGAAGATGCTGTGTAACATATTGAAAGAGTTGTGACAAGGGAGGTGGAGAAAAGCATTACAATGCATTTTAATTGATAGCAGGAAACAATGTTTTCTTTTATCTCTCTGTCCTACTAAGCGACTCCACTGTTTCTAATTAAATTGCAATGTTCCACTGGACCGTTGATATCAATGGCAAATCTATATTAATGGAATTAGCTTGCATCTTAAGATACCTCTGCAAAACACCGGGGGGATAAAAAAAAGAGAAAATAATTACTACTGGGTGTAGTGCATCCAATTAATGTCAATGAGGGCTAATTTGACAACTATTCCTGACAGCCTGCTCACTGTACTTACTCATCTGAAACATGAAGAACTAATTACAGGTGAATCCGATTGTAATTTAAATCACAAACGTTTATTCCTTCCAATTGATATGCAGCAGCGCCAGATTAAGGGCACGCATTATTAATAATATGGCAATGATTTAAAAGAAATCACATATTTTGTATCTTGTCTTTTGTTGAGCAGCTTACCACTTGTCCTGGAGCCGTTTAGAGCGGCCTGAAATTGTGTACTAATTTAATGTATGGCAAGATTAGAAAGGCGCAGAAAGTACTTTGTGAAGGTTGTTCAGAAGATGATGCTCATTGGGCTTTCCTTAAACGTTTGGTTGCTAATTCACCACAAGTTGACAAGCAATATGAAAGTAAAAAGAGCAACATTTACAATAATTCTTCAAATCTATAGACGTTGAACGACAAAGAAGTGGACCAAAAGTCAAAATGACCACCATGGTAAAATTGAGGGGAGGACCTCTTCATAACAGTGAGGGATTGTGGCTCCACAACTCCTTCCTGCTGTGACATTAGTCATCATTGCCAGCTCAGTCGTTTCAGGGTTAGACCGGATATTCATCATCAGCCGACTTGAGAGACTCTCGTTGAATGAGGGAGGATTGGGATATTTATGGACTAAGGAAGCAAATATCCCAGCTGCCAGTGTGTGTGGAAGCACCAGCACTGAGTTACCTTACTTTTTTATGACTGGTGGCTTCTTGCACTCATGTCAACAGACATACTGTCAAGGACTCTGTCTCTCAGCTGACAGAGAAATATATGTTAAAGAAATTATATCTGAAGTTGTCATAAATCACAAGGCTAAAGCACAAGGCTTTATGATGATCATGACTCTAAATTTGGTGCTGCAGTGAGAGATACAGCTCAGTCCTCGACTATGGTGGCTTGACAATAGCTATATGTCAAATTAATCTCACAGATAGTGACTGAAAATATATTTATGGTTGGAGTTTTAAAGCATTTTATCAAGCTGCTTATTAAATCTGATTCCTTTCTGAAAGCCAAAGAGAGGAGAGTTTTGAGTGACAAACTGAAAATGATATGCATGATATGTTAATATGAGAGGTAAATGAGAGATAATAATATGAAAGAGAGGTAAGAACCGTAAACTGTATAAGTAGTGGACATAGTTTCCATAACATCAGCCATTGGCTTTTGGACTTTCATTTTTAATGACTCAAATTCAGCATTTTGGCTTTTTCCATTGTGTATTTTCCGCATTGGCTTCACTTTTCGGAACTGCAGGTTGCCGCCTGTGAAGGTAAAATGTTCCCCGACCCTGTTGGCAATGCACGGAACACTCGACCTCCTGAGGCCCAAGTGAGAAGTGAAACACATCTACTCACACACTGGGAACCAGAGGGGGCATTGCTTTCCAGCCTGGTGTTAAGTCACTCTTTACCAGGATATATGCTGACTGCTGAAACTGACATGATACAGTAGGTAGATGTTAACACAAAAGAAGACTGAACGGTAAAAACAAAACTTCACCAACCAACAAACAATATTTGGAAGAGTGCTGACAGAGAACATGTCAACGAGACAAAAGACATATTTTTATTTTGCCCTTTGGAAATGTAACTTGTGGCATTCAGCAGACATTGGTGCTGCAAATGCAAAGCCTGTTACAGTAACCCTCTTTTGCATTATTACATAAAAGGTTTGATTAGCGATTCATTAGCTTTAGAAGTTGGAATTCAGGTGTCGACCTATTGTACCGTATCATCCAATTCCAACATGTTCTCACTCCCAACTTACTGAGGCTTGGTTAGTGGCCTGAGCTCATGATGCTCCAGGTACCACTAGTAGTGTCAGGGACGGCCTTCATAGGAAGTTGGGTGAATGAAAAGTCGTGGTCGACTTGAACTTGACTGACTAACGCCTTAAGTGACTACCCTGTGCTGACGTCCTGTTTTTTATATTCAATTCAATTCAGTTTATTTATGTTTGTTCAGCAACAATGACATCAGTATTATTTTTTATACACCAGCATTAGTGTGGAAAGCTGCTTTAAGAAAAGGCAGACTCTCTTCCCAAAGCTGGAGAGATTGCCTTTCCTTTTTTGTTTCCTGTTGTGTCATTTTGAAAATCACAAATCCACCAAAAACAGGTTTTAATAAACGGTGAAAACATTACGGCACATTTTGATCTGTCTCTCTTCAGTCTTGGTGCTGATTAATGTCCAACAATGTTTGAGCACTGCTTGGACTGAGATGGACAGGATTTGTGGCTGAGATGACAAAGAAAGGGGAGGAGTCCACCTGGGTGTCATGTTTCCATAGCTGCAGATCACTGCTGGTGCCATAATTACCTTTGACTACAGAGTCATTAGTCAAGGGAATGAATGCTGATTGAAACCTTTCCCATTAAAGAGAAAAGGGAGCTGTTAGTGGGTGTTAGTGGGTGTTTCTGGAGGGAGAAATGGGCTTTAGAAAGAAAAAGAAAACTTGCCAGTTCGCAAAGTCACTTTTGTTGTGATCATAAGTCATCATTTAACTTGCCGACTACAAAGACCTGTGATCTCTAGCAGCACCGTCTTGGTGGATCGAGACAATTTATTTTGACTTTTCAGTTAATTTCGCAGGCTGTCGTCTCTGGTGTCTCTCTTAAAGTTCACCTCGCAAATGAGATGAAGTGCAGGTGACTACTGCAACCTCAGCCTACTGGCTTTGCCAAGATATTCTTATGAAAAGTTTTCTCATCTTTCACATAGCACATGCAAGGACCCACCAGGCTATAGTATCACACATTTCTTTTGAGATGTTGATTTCATTTAGGGCTTAATAGTGTTTTATACCTGAGACCTTAATAGACGTGTAATTAAAGGTGTGATAGTGTGAGTCACATCTTAGTTCTTCCCTTCTGCTTTTTCTTCCCTTCTCTTTCTTAATACAGCTAAGATATTTTTAGAGCCGCAGACACATCTAAATTATATGAAGTCAGTGTTATAACCTCAAATCACTGCACACCGTGGCTGTTAAAGCAAGTAGCGCTGACAGCCAGCTGCGCGGCCATCCATCAACCTGCATTTGGAGAGCCATGTAACCCGTTCAAAGAGGCTGGATGAGTCCACAGCCTCTACAATCAGTTTATCCAAACGGCCTCAATATTTTACTGACATTCCTGTAACAAAGCGTTACGTGCGGTCATTGCTCAGTGGAGAGAATGATGAAGCTCCACAGATTCTTTGGGTTGACACACAACTTATCCTGGAACACATGTAACCAAGCTCCCGAAGGAAAACTCCCTCGACTAGACACTCCACAAGGCATATCTTTTGATTAACACAGTTGTTCTCAAACTTTTTTTGTCAAGCCCCACTTTGGAGGACGAAAAATGTTCAGGCCCCACCGCCCCTACAGAATTGTAACAAAATGGTCCATGCTGAATTTTTATTGAAATAACGACATTTTGTGACTCCTCTATCTGTGCTTTTATTAATAATAGAACAAAGAAAATGTCACTTTCATGTAAACCAGATTGCTCCATCGGACAAAAACAAATAAAACGTGCAATCACTTTGTTAGAACAATACAAAGTTGTGCAAAAAAAGAACTAATATTTGGCAAAAATAGCTTATTGTAATAGCCTAGTTAACATTTTACTGAATATATTTTCAGGATAATAACAATAAAGTTCAACCTGTGAAAAACTAAATAAAACCAGTTAAAAATATTTGGCAATAAAGAGTTTTACACTGCATATCTTTTCAAAGCAACAATAACGTGCAACCGGTGCAAAACTAAACTAAATAAATTAGTGCAGATATGAGCCTGCTTTCCACTACAAATCTTTGTAAAACAGGGTTGTAGATTTGATACGGCCACTCTCAATTAATGCTCAAAGTTGAGCTTCGATCTGTATTTTGTTTTGAGAGAGGCAACAGCAGAAAAGCAGATCTCACAGAGGAAGCTCTGCGCGTCATCACAACCGTCCGGCGCTGAATCAAACAGCTGCTGGTCCACCTGAAGTATCGCTGGCAGCGGCCGTCATTCAGACGCTGTTGTGCGGCTACGGATGATATTATGAACCCGGACACGGGGGCGTTTGACTTCCACAAGAAATATAAAGCAGAACTAGTGGTTAGTTCAATGGTGGATGGGGGAAATGGTACTGTTTTTACGGAGATAAGCCCCGCCCCCTTCTAGGGGTGAGTAAAGCCAGTAGCGAATGACGCGAATTAACCACATAAAGTCGAGTGACTAAACTCACACGAGTAACACACCATTAGGTCTACAAGTGTGAGTCGCAACTTGCAAAGGATCTGTCGCGGTCGCGCATACGGAACCGTAACCTGGTAAAGGCGTAATTTAAACCACAGATTTGAAAATGCGAAATGCATTCTGGGATATTGGCTGTCTCAAGTACGCACAAGTCTTATCCTATGCATCCCCGGTAAAATGGGCGGATCAAATCACATCCGGGCATTTTCACAATTATTTAAAATAATTTAAAATAATTTAAAATCTACATTTCCCCAACCCTCTCGCGCCCCACCTGTAATACCTCCGCGCCCCACTAGAGGGTCGCGCCCCACAGTTTGAGAACCACTGGATTAACACATTACCATAACGTGTCAGTCTAATATCTATTGAAAGCTACGGTACATTACAACACTGTAACCCTAGTTCTGTCGAGGTTCTCTAGAGTTAAAACATTGTAGCATTCGTTATAACTGGCACAGGCTCATTCTTCTTTCTTGTTAATTAGAACATTAGTTTATTACTATAATATTAGTACTTATCTGTGCAGCCTTGTTTGCAGGTTACAGTTCACCTGTAATCACTCACACTTTGTTAAGATGAATTTGTTGAAGAAAAATGTGTGATTCATTAATTTATTGTTGAAATCAATTGTATTTAATCTTTTAATAAAAAGTCATACTTCTGAGCTGTTGGGGAGCCTTATGGTGTGTTCACACCGAACGCGACGCGAATTTTTCGCGCGACCAGATTACATGTAAAGTCAATGCACAGACGCGTTTGGTTGCGACAGACGCGAAATTTCGCCGGGCGGCGCGTTAGACGCGTTTGGCGCGTTTGGCGCGGCGCGTTTGACGCGAAATTCGCGTGAGTTGAAATTTTCCAACTCGGGCGAAAATTCGCGTCGCGAAAGCCAATCAGCGTTGAGAAGCTCTGCGCGTCATCACCGCCGTCCTGCCGGTTTGAATCAAGCAGCTGCTGATCCACCAGAAGTAGCGCTGGCAGCGGCCGTCATTCAGACGCTGTTGTGCGGCTACGGATAATATTATGAACCCGGACACGGGGGCGTTTGATGGTCCGACATTAGAGGGACTTCCACAAGAAGGTTAAAGCAGAACTAGTGGTTAGTTTAATGGTGGATGGCGGAAACGGTACTGTTTTTACGGAGATAAGCCACGGAGATAAGCCACAGAGATAAGCCCCGCCCGCGTAAAACTCACTCGAGTAACGCGACGCGAAATTTCGCGTCGCGTTCGGTGTGAACACACCATTACACTGATCAAATGAGTTGAAACAATCTTATTGAAATACTTATAGGTTTTTCCTAACTTTACCATTTGCATATTTTCAAACAGTCTCATCTTGTAACAGTGACGAGAGACAAAAGGTTTACATGCATTTGACTCACAAGAATCAACCAATGCCGTGGGATTATTTATTTATTTTAAGAATCTGCCATTCATAACCGCTTTGTACATACAAACTCAAATATTTCTCTGTTTCTACGTGTGCTATTAAGAATGCCTGCTGTCAACCATTCAACCCTGCAAACAAGTAGAATAACTGTGTGTGTTCAGAGCAGATTAGTGGCGGTAACAGTGTTCAGGGCCAGAGAGTTATACAATGGAAACAATAGCAGGTTTGGAGAAGAGCCTATTGTTCTGGGCTCCTGATCATATTATTATAGGATTTTGTGTTTCCCCTCTGCACTCTTTCAAACACCACATTTCAGCTGTCTTCCCGCCGCTCCCCGAGGCTTTGTGAGGACCACGAGGCCAGTAGCAGGAGAATGGTTTATATTTGTCTTCTCTTTGGCTTTTGATAAGGATAATGAATCCATCCTCTGAGCCGCTTCACTCATCTTCCATACAGACACACTGAAAGTGCATTCTTCACATTAGCCCTAAATTCAGAGGGACTTTCACAGTATTCAATGCACGGCTCAATGTGCATGTAAGATTCCCAGGGAAGGTTAAATATAGCTAAATCAACCGGGGAAGAAATATTTCATGACTGATTAATTCTTTTAATAGTTCAACCTTGTTATGGAATTCATTTGAACACAGAAGCTCCAAGCCTGTCGTTATGCATCCAAAGACTTGAGGGAAATAAGGAAGGACCTGTCTGCCCCATGAGGAAATGGAACAGGGAGATAATGAATATTGAATGAGCATATCTACTTAATGTAATCATCCCTATTGACCAAATCCCATCGGCACACAAATCATCTGTGTGGTTATGCCAGTTAATTAAGATCTAGTGTTTGGAATGAATCGAGTCATGCCATTGTAAATGTCTTCCGTCATTGGACCTGCACTGTCTTATCTGTGAGTACTTTTACTGCTGCGAGACGAGGGCTGAAGATGATGACATAATATTGGAGATAATCTGGATAAAAATGAGGCATTCCTACATGAGGCCAAAGAACGTGGCGCGGAGACGGGGAGGGAATGCTTTGGTCCTCCTCGATCCAAAAACCAACAGGGAGACCGTGTGGAGATGGTAAAGACTCCCATGTACTTGAGCGTTGCTGTTTGTGTGGGTGGAATGTCGTTTTGTCTGGGAAAATACTGTACCCTCTCAGGCGTCTTGGACCTCTGCGGATAAGAAAAATGAGTGAGATTACCCCTCATTTTTCTACTCAATGCCAACATTTTCCTTTCCATTGCCAGTTGTAATTGCGCCCTCCAGACTTTTACACTGTGAGCGCAGAAATTAGTTTGGCTGAGAACTGCTGAGATCAAAATGCCCCAGTGAGCCATTCACTGGTGTTGTTGTGACACGCAGGGAAGCAATCACCTTCACTCAGTAGCAAGTTCATTTAATATGAAAATTAGTAAGAAGCAGGAATCTGATCTCTTAGTTCTTAGAGGAAGACTCAAGTTCTACACAATGGCTTACTCTATTTAGTTGTTGTGCGTGGTAATACATAATTTGCCAGCTTTGTAAAAGACAGTTATCCATGTAGGAAGCTTGTATAGCAACTCTGCACAGTCCTCTTCCATGACCATTAGCAGGATAAGTAGTTTGTGTCAGAGAGACAGAGAGAGATCGCAAGCAGTCAGCCTTCAGGGAGGTTAACACACAATTAGTGAAAGTGGACATGCTTCACTAACTTTGCACAATACTTCACACAAATTAATGATATAGTATGTGTGAGCGCAATATTGTGCTGTCATTCTTGTTTGCAAACAATCAAGATAGACACAGAAAAAATGTAATTACTAAAGTTTGGTTTGATCAGTTTAAAGCATCATTATGTTTTACATTGCTTTTACATTACAGTTTGGGTTTTAGGGACCGTGCACGTCCAACAGATCATCAGGGCCAATCTTTTTGTCATTATGATCGGACATACACACACACACACACACACACACACACACACACACACACACACACACAGTCGCTTGTACCATTTTCCTATACTTTACATTAACATGCATTCATATTCTAGATACTTACCATAGCCATAACCACCACTTGCCTAATCAACCATTACTTTAACCTTAATCTAAACTCAGAGATCATTTTTTGGAAGTCCACTGGCATTTAAAGCAAAGCACTCTACATGCAACCATCCACACACACACACACACACACACATCAATAGCACAATTCAAGGTTTCTACTTGAGAACAGGAAGAGCCGGGATCAACCCGCCTATCTTCCAACTAGTGGACAGCCTGCTCTCCAACTATTGACAGCTGTGACTTTACGCATCCCCAGAGATGTTGTATGTTACATGTAAAAAGCAAGTCTCAAGTCACTGTTTGTGATAGTGGTGCAAGTCTCAAGTCGAGTTATGTTATGGGGATATGCATGTTGTCCCCAAGAGAAAGACAAGTCCCCACCATGTACTGTGTACACAGATTAATGTCCCCACAAAATGAGTATTACACTCCCACACACACACCACAGGCAAAGTGTTGCAGAGTTGATCCAAGGGCCAGTAAGAACTTGGTGTGAGAGGCCCTGACCATTGGCATCTATAGTACAATGCCCGCAGCTATTTGTTGTTCAAGGTTAAATCAGCACACGTTAGTACAAATGCACTTTGAAATGCTTTCACATGAAAAAAAGCTTTAAATATGAAAATGAAAAGTCAAAAGTCAAACTGCATGGGCTCTGAAAGGGCATAAAACGGCATCATGAACACTCAGCCACCCATCATTGTCGACGGATTCCCTGTACCCTTCTCCCCCCAAGTTAAGAGCCTTGGCGTCATTCTGGACAGCACCCTTTCATTTGCACCCCATATTCAAAACATCACCCGGACTGCATTCTTCCACCTCCGCAACATCTCCAGACTCCGCCCATCATTGACCCAGTCCAGCACCGAAATCCTGGTCCACTCATTTGTCACATCCCGCATCGACTACTGCAATGCCCTCCTCACCGGTCTCCCCACCAAACTCATCAACAGACTGCAAATCATTCAGAACTCGGCCGCCCGGATCATCACCTGTACCAAATCATCGGACCACATCACTCCTGTACTCATCCAACTTCACTGGCTCCCTGTACAATACCGCATCGACTACAAAAACCTTCTCCTCACCTATAAAGCTCTCCACAATCTAGCCCCCACTTACCTCCATGACCTCCTTCAGGAATACACTCCCTCCCGCACCCTCCGCTCATCCTCTTCTGGACTGCTAACCATCCCCACGTCACGCCTCAGTACCATGGGTGCCCGAGCCTTCAGCTGCTCAGCACCCAGGCTCTGGAACTCCCTCCCCCCACACATAAGACAGTCGGACTCCATCACATCATTCAAGTCTCAACTCAAAACTCACCTGTTCAAACTGGCATACTCTTTGTAACTGGATCCTGTGCACTTCACCTGTTTTTATGTTGATGTTCTGTTTTAATGTTGTTTCTATCTTTCATGCTTTTATCTTTTATCCTGTATTTTTATTGTAAGGTGACCTTGGGTGACTTGAAAGGCGCCTCCAAATAAAATGTATTATTATTATTTTATTATCAGCAGTCATTCTACTTTAAAATAAGGCTTGTATCAAACTAACGAGAGGAACATCGGACACATAATTAAATCTATGACTGGAATGTTCTTTTCTTTCATGGCAGCAAGCTCAATAACACAATATGTGTCATCCATAAACTAGATGCAGGTTATTTTTTGCAAGTCCACATGTGCATTGATGTGTGCAAATAGCTTTTAATTACTTTCCACTTTAGTAAGTTGCATTCACCCTCACAGCCTCTGAGACAGTCAGAAGCGTATTAGCACTCTCCTTCCTCTTAGTCTTAGAGAGATGCACACTAGCTATAAATGCACGAGTGTTCAATTTTTTATATAATTATAATGAAGTTAAACTGAGCATTGTGCGAGCTTCCGCAGGTTTGTGTCTGCATTTTCATTTTGTTGCGTGTTCCAACACAAAAAAGTAGCTAAGCTACCGTCTAAAGTAGTTAAAGTACGTTCGCGCTGAGCAAAAGCAGAACTCTGTTTGAGAAGTGACCTTAGAATACAGACTAAAGGATGTGGTCAGCACAGGGAAGAAGCTAGTTTGTGGAATTGAGATAATACATTGTGGACAAACATGAATCAAAACTGTCTGATTTAGGTACTGTATATGAAACAAGTATCTTGACAAAACCATAAATTGCCAACAATATTCCTCCTTCTTTTCCTAATGATCTGCTGTTTCCACAAATCCACTTTTATCCGGCAGATGTTACGATTAAATTGTGTTTAAAAAATATACGACAACAACTCTGAGCCGACGGACCTCTATCTGCATTGACTGCACACTTATTTCTTTCTGCACATCTTTGCAACACTTAATCTCCTAAATATTATCCTTTTCATAATTATGGAGTTTCTTTTTTTCATAATTATGGCATTTCTTTTTTTAATTATGGCATTTGGAGGGGGAATGAGAAGCAACTTATATCTCCGACCGGAATCAAACCAGAGTATCAAGAATATTGTCATATTTTGGAGCAAAACTCTCATATGCTAGATGTAAAACAATATCCACACAACTGTGCTTTTAGAATAATGTGTCTCTGGCTAGTGTGCATTGCAAATAAGGGCCGTCATTAACATTTTTAACATGCAGAGGTCTACCACGGTTTAGTTGCTTGTGGCTATCAGGAACTCCAGCTGAACACACAAAGAAATCACTTGTTTCTGCAAGATCACAGATTGTTTATACGCCTCCACACCCAGCACTGAAAACAGAAGTAAAGCAATCGTCATGGGGGTACATGTACTCTGTTTGCACCCCCACCACCATTAGGGCAACTACAGTGACAATGACAAATAATGCATCACTGATATCACTTTCTGATTGACTCCCTCCAATGTGGAAATTGGATGAAATTGTGCATAACCTCTCTTTGAATATTCTATCATCCTGTAGATATTTTTTCCCAACTTTCCCAAAACTGCCAACCATATGTCAGTGTCAAATATGATCCGAGTGGTTGATGCGTTCTATCCAAAGGTATTAGTTCCATTTGACTAATATTTGAATGGAAATTGCTCATTCAGATGCATTCACCTTGAAGTGAGCAGTGTGAGGATGTGGTTTCTGGACCCAAAAGCAAAACCTCGGAACACGGTAAAGTATAAACAAAAAGGAATTTATTGTCTCTCAAACAAAACTTAAATACTCAGGCCTTCGGCAATACTCCAACATGGCGGTATCTCGTGTCCAACTCGTGAACGGGAATCTGCAGCTGCTTCAGCGGCGTCTCGAGTGTCGTGTCTGGAGCTGAGCATAACAACCATCACAAGTGCAATCTCCCGACGCTTGTGTCCGGGCAGAGGCCACTCTTAAACTGCTGCCGTGATTGTCCTGATGCTCTGCAGCTGCGAGCGGTGGCCATCTTCCTCCCAGCTGTCCCGCATCAACCTGATTACAGACCCAAACACAATCTCTGGTCCCAGCCAGCGTTACTCTGGCACCCCCTGGCGGAGGTGCACTCAGGATCCTTACAGTACCCCCCCCTTAAAAGACGCCTCCAGGCGTCCACGGTACCACCGGACCAGGGTGGGCGGATGGGGGTCCGGTAGGAGGGCCAAAACACTCCAGACGCCCACCGGCTCGTGGAGAGAGACCTGGAACACAGGAAAAAAGTCACTGGACAACCGAGCTCAGGGGGACGGGCCCCAGGCGGAGACTCAGGAGGACGTGCCGGAGGACGGCCACCAGGCGGAGACTCCGGAGGACGGGCCGGAGGCCGGGACCAACCTACCCTAGGCTCGGGACGGGACTTGACCGGACAGGGCTCGTGACGGGGCCTGACGCGACGGAACTTGGGACGGGGCTTGACCGGACAGGGCTCGGGACGGGACTTGACCGGACAGGGCTCGGGCCGGGACTTGACCGGACAGGGCTCGGGCCGGGACTTGACCGGACAGGGCTCGGGCCGGGACTTGACCGGACAGGGCTCGTGACGGGGCCTGACGGGACGGAACTGGGGACAGGACCTGAATGGCCTGGGCTCGGGACGGGACCTGAATGGCCTGGGCTCAGGACGGGACCTGAATGGCCTGGGCTCGGGACGGGACCTGAATGGCCTGGGCTCGGGACGGGACTTAACGGGACTCGAGGGACATACGTCGGCCGGACCGCCAACGGGACACATAAGGCAGGAGCCGGCCCGGACTGCCGGCGGGACTCGGGGAGCTCGGGTCGGGAACATCCGTGGTGCAGTCGGGGGACTCGGGACCGGGGCTGACAGCGGCACAGTCGGGGGACTCGGGACCGGGGCTGACAGCGGCACAGTCGGGGGACTCGGGACCGGGGCTGACAGCGGCACAGTCGGGGGACTCGGGACCGGGGCTGACAGCGGCACAGTCGGGGGACTCGGGACCGGGGCTGACAGCGGCACAGTCGGGGGACTCGGGACAGGGGCTGACAGCGAGCTCCCGGCGGTCGGCTCCCGGAACGAAACGGGAGGTGCAGAAAAAGCAGGGTCCATCTCTGGTAGAAGCATTACTGGGAGCCGCTGCTCTGACTTCAGATTGGACACTGTTATTGTCAGCGACTAAATTGTTTATAACCTTTTAGGTTAAAGACAATGCAATGCTGATTGGACTGACATTAGGCTGAGATGGCCACAGGCTGTAAATCTGAGCATCCCAAAGTGTACAGTTACCAAAGTGACTAATGACTACGCTTGTCTTAATAACCCATAATGCTGGTGTTTTACTATTGTTTTTTAATAGAATAAGTTGTGATTGTTGACTGAAGAAGCTGTTAAAGTGTTTTTGTAATGAAAATAAGGAAATACTACCGGATCATTTGGCTCTTCATTAGTCTTATCTCTTCGTCCTATCACGCTCCAAAAACGTATTAGACTTTCCCCACAAGGTATATGTTGAAATGCCATCACAATCCACATCATTATCCACAGAGCCACAAACCTGGATTCAATTCTATCCAGACGGATGTGTGCTACATAAACTACGACAACTGCCGTCTTTTACCGGCATTGGAATCAGGTTTCAATGTAAATGTGTAAAGAAAAGCCCAAGAGATCCGATTTCTTCTCTCTCTCTCTCTCTCTCTCTCTCTCTCTCTCTCTCTCTCTCTCTCACACACACTCTCACTCTCTCTCTCACACACACACACACACACACACACACACACACACACACACACACACACACACATTACATTACATTACATTTCATTTAGCTGACGCTTTTATCCAAAGCGACTTACATGATATACAGTAGACCATAGACACACACACACACACACACACACACCTTGTTGTCCTTGTTGATGCCTTTCATATTTTCAAGGCTCTCATAAAGGATGGTGCCTCAATGCAGGAGGATTTAGCTGTGACTTCCAGGCAGCTTCTATGTCCATTGTAGTCAATAGAGCTGCAAAAACTGGGGGAAATGTTGACAGGCTGGAAAAAAAACATGTTTTATAAATGGAACGCACTATTACTAATGTGTTCAAATCAATGCCTCATCTTTGTGCCCACACTTTTTATTCCATCACATGCTCAACAGAAAGTCGCGTAGAGGTCAGTGAGCCTGTGATAGTGTATCAGCATATCTGCTGAGCACGGGGCCTGCTGGGAGAATTACAACTATTGATAACACAGGATGTCTGAACATTCAAATCAGTGCAAGGAACCGGTGTTAGCATATTCTATATTGGATGCCTGGTAGAAACTCCGGAAGAATTCAGCCGAACAACTTCTCTCATTTGGTAGGTTTATTTCTCTGGTCACAATCAAAGTACTAGTGCTGCAATTGCAAGAACAGGGATTCGCTTCATCAACATGCAGGTTGAGAGAAACAGAACTCCTTCTCAACCGGAAGCCCGGTGGTTTTATACATAGATTCTCGTCACAGGTTTCATCACATCATCCTAGCATCTAATTGGCTCTAACCTGTCAACGGGGAGGAAAGACACATATCCTCCCCATCTCACAAGACTGGGCGTCCAAGGCCGGTCTTCTGCAGCTGGTCCAACATAATAATAACATATGTGGGTGTTGTGGCGGTGCTCGGCGTGTATCTAGTCTAAACACTCAGGGACCTCTCTGACTCCATGATAGCATTCTTATTATTCTGACCCTGAGCGACCAAAACTGGTTGCATAGACAAGAATGTACATTTATATAACGAATATCATGATTCATATTTTCAATCCCCCTTTTTACATAATTCATTATGTAAACTAAACAGTATGAATCAGCTACCTACCCAGGTTATATTAATTCCTAACTATGTGTGGGTTATTTATTTAACAGTGTTGAAATCTTTAACATACACATATATCATACTACAGAAGTGGCTAAATCAGTTCATAACTATGTGTGTGTTACTTATCTCACAGGGTGGAAATCTCTAACATATACATATATCATACTACAAGCATGGCTAAGTCAGTACATGACTATGTTTAAACACATTACAATGAAGCTAAGCTAACCCCCTCTACCCCTTCGGGCATCATCTAAGCACATAAGCATAATATGGCACAAGCAGAACAGTAAAGAATCATCCTAGGCCTACAATCTCACGCCGTCTACGTGTGTGCGTATGCTATATGGGATATATATGGGACATATATGGGATATATATGGGACAATTCCCACCGGACACTCCCCTGCACATAGCCTTATACTTATACTTGACTTGAATACACTTGACACCTGGGCATTGCACTTGCCACTTTCACACAACACTTACACTCATGCACATTCTATGCACTTTATCTTACTTTTGGTATTTTGTTATGCTGCTGTCTCAATGTAGATATTCATTCATCCATTCATCCTCATTTATTGCACTGCGTTAACTGTTAAATGTGTATTGTTAAATGTTAAATGTATGCACCTTCCCGCCAGGACAAATTCCTTGTATGTGTAAACATACATGGCAATAAATGGTTCTGATTCTGATTCTGATTCTGATATGGTCAACCATTAGCAAAGTTACTCATACAGGAAGGGGGATTCTAACTCAGTCTCTTCTTCGGATCCATCGATGTTGAATCTTACCATACCATTTTCCTCATTCTCCTCCAACAACTGTACCTGCTCTTCTAACAAGGTCATCTGATATGGCGGGGTCAATTTAGAGTCCACGGCAGTGGTGATACACTTCAGGCATAACTGTCTAATACAGGGGATGCAACAGCATCCACATAATGACATCACTACTGTCGCTATGACTATGGAGAGAATTGCAGATATAATCACGCTCTTCCACCTGCCGAACATACTATTTAACCGATCGTTAAGGGGGCTTACTATGCCCGAGTGTTCTGCCAATTCGTGGGACATTGCTCTCAGACCGTCTAAGGCCCTGGTAAAAGATCCATCTGGGGCTGTGTTATTTGGAATAAAAGTGCAACAAGTTTGGCCAAACATAGAGCAGACTCCTCATAGAACAGCCATCCTGTTCTGGTAAGACATTAAGGAGGTGGCAGACAACTGTCCATGCACTCCATCTAGGGCATCTCTAGTCTGGTTGGTCAGGCGTTGAATATTAAAATGTACATAATTCAGGCGGTCCACATTTTTATTTACTATGATCCTCCTTCAATAATTCATGCCTTCTTGCCATGCATACATTGACTGACTTTGCGACACGTCCCGCAGCATTAGCAGAGAGAGAACTGGGGCGAGCTGGGATCGGGATCAGATGTGACAAAGAGCAGCACAGCTCGCTGAAAGCACAGAAAGACCAACCCTGCATTCTGAAGGCAGGCGACAGACGTAAACAACCTTTTGTTTCATACTCTGAGACTGCAGCTAACACGTCTGATTGAAGCTGTCTGATAACTGCCGACCGATGTAGTTATCTGAGATCAAAGTTGGAATCATGTGCAGCTATCCATGCCAGGAGCACTTAAGCTCCTACACAGTATAAAGCAGACCTGGATCAAGTTGCTATTTGATTCAAAAACATTCAGACAACAGAAACAATCAGTCTGTTCTCAAAGAAAACACGTTGTCAGTTCTGAACTTCAGGCAATTAAATGATGAATAACAAAGCAGTTTGTTTGTTTCTAATCCTGTTTTCGTCAAGTATCCATTTGAATAATACCATGTACATTTGTTTGGTCAATGTAATTGTCCCTCTGAACTTGCCATTAAGAGATCTCTGAAATTAAGAGATTTCAGAGCGCTTGATTGGAGACACAATCCATAGTCCTGTGTGGAAAGTGCATTCCAAGTAAGAGTTGGACCAATCAAGGGGACGTCCTCCATAGCTGCATTTTGACTGAATAAAATCCACACGTTGTGCAGTGGCTCCAACCTGTTCTTTGTGAGGAGGCGTGGTCAGGACACCTTGGCGGTATCGGACTCTGAAGGGACGAGACAAAAAGTCTGTATTTGACACCTGAGACTGAGTCTGTTGAAGCTCAAAGACGGATTTTCATGATATAAAGGAATTAACTTTAATACTTTATTCCAAATTAGAACAGTTATTTCCCATGAGCAATTTTGTGGATGCTACCAATAGAAACAATCTATTCTTGGTACCACCTCTGTCGAGCTCCAGTGGAGCTGCTCTGATGCTAGAGGTTGGAGTTAAAACACTGCAGACCACTGATTGGTCAGAGAGAATCGTCACTAGGGGACACAGTACATCCAGCGCAAAGTCACTGTTTTTAGATTGCAAAACTAAGGTGAATAGTGTCAGCTTTCTTTTCTTCACTCGACCCAGATTTACACGTGTCCCCGGTCCCACTGCGTACACTACGCCGTACAAAGTGCAGACGCTTCTCTGTTGGTCTGCCTCCACTAAGCAGGTACTATACAGAAAAAGACCTCTTCCAAAAGTGAGTCCAGTCAAGTCGAGCATACCATGCAATGGAAACACGGCATGTGTTGTACCGGAGCAACAATTACACACACCAACCAAACTTTGAATGTGCGTGCATGTGGTCACATTAAACCGATTGTATTGTATTGAGTATTGTATTAAGATACAATGAAAAAAGGCATGTCAACATATCCATCTTTATCATTCTATTTCTCTTCTTTAACCGGTGAATATTAACCCAAATTGTATCAAAATCCAGAAGATGTTCTTCTTCTTCCAGAGCATCTGGCCTTGCTGTGCCTGACCTGCGTACTTACTCTAGACTGGACAAAACCAGTTCATAATTTAGTTCTTGAATGTTTGCATGAGATTTCTTCCTGCAGCAGGAGATAATATATTTTCTGGGAAGTTTAATGATGATGTTGACATCTGAATGAGATATCCTGACATGTCTGTTGAGCCATCAAACGGATATTGGTAGTATATATATATATATATATATATATATATATATACATATATATATGTTACATTAAATTATTATCCTGGTGCTAATAATTCAAGGTGCTTATTTATACAGTTCAAAATGTCCTAATTAGGTTTAGATTGCGTAAGTCACCATTGTAGTTGTACCTAACCCAGACGTGACTCACATGAACTCAAGCTCATTTACCTGGATACTTTCAGCCTTCACAAAGGAACTTGTGTCGGATTCCTGCCATCTCCTCAAACAAGCTCTTTCTCATTTCAAAACATTTCCAAAAACTTGGACTGACCTCAGAATGCCAGCCACTCATGAATAAGTTGCATAACATTAGTGTTCTTGTGCCAGTGGATTCTGAGCTTCTGCAGATGACTGAATCCATTGAGTGAGTGCTCCTTATTCAGTCTACCCATGTTTTTGCATGGGTATTAGCTTGCTTTGGTCAGAGGCCGGTCTATTGTCTGCGAGCTCTGCCCATCCTTGCATGATGTGAATGAAGATTAGCATGGATTGTTTGCATAAACCACGCAGGCCCTGGTGTTAATGCGCCACAGCAGGAAATTATGTGAATGTCACTGCATATATAAGTGAAATAAATGAGAAACACAATGTGCTGGGAGGAGCTGGGCTGCATACGGCTGTGACCGATCAAAAAGACGATGATTTAAGTGAAATGGCTTTGTTCATTTGGGCATGTTAAAATCAATATGTCCACCTCCTATTTTAGAGCATGGGTAGTTGATCTAGGCCACATAGTTTAGCTTTCTTTCCTTGCTCTGCCCCTAGCCTTGCTACATCAGGAGTGATTCATGCGGGCCGTGCAACAAACAATGCCATTCTAATTTGTCATTTCTGCATGCTTGGCATCCTTGCTTGCGGTGGAGCTTTCACAAGGTCACCGGATGTACCTGACCCGCTGTTAGGCAGAACAATGAGGGTTTAAAACGTAATGCACAGGACAGGGATTGAAATGGATTGCGGTCTCAGTTTATCCGCTGTGCAGAACTGATTGCTGAAAATACTGCACATTCCTGCAACTCTCCCTTCCCTCTCTTGATGCCGTTATTACCGTCTTTATCCTCACAGTGGATTGATAGCAGATGCCACCGAGGTGTTAACAGGAAATCGCATGACCAAACGTTGCAGCCTAATCAACTGAGGGGGGTTTCTGCGAACGAGGTCCTCAGCCCACCCCCTCCCTACCCTTGACTCTAATTAAGACCACATATCTTAGATTTTGCTAAGGTCAGGGACAGATTTTAATTTAAAAACCATTAAGACGAGCACATAGTCAGGACTTGTGTTGCATCCCAGGTAGATATAATTTTAATTAAGTCTTATCTTAGCTCAATTTCTCTGGCACAAGACATCATCATAATTTCTCAATAACAACCTGAGAGTAAACTGGTTGGGTAAATGTGATGGGCTGCTCATTATGTTACAAGTATTGACCCTGTGCATCTCCGGCTTTTACCTAACATAATGCTGCATCATGTTCATTCATTCTCCCAACTGGTCGGTGGCCCTCAGTTTCAGACTATGAAGCTCTACGTACTCTCTAGCACCCGCTTTGGATATTACAGGAGTCAGGGTCGGTTTCCAATCGTTAAGATCATACTATATTTTCAAAATACACTTATGTCTTCACAGGAAATTTGGTTTGGGCAACAAAACCACTTTAGCAAAAAAGCATGGTTTTGTTAACTTAAATGACTCAAAACGGGCATTGCTATGGGAATGATGAATTCAGTCAACATTGACTTTTAGTTTCACACGAGACACAAGCGAAGGTCTCCTGGGTGAAAGTCCTGTGTTGGTTTGACCCGTTTGCCTTTCCCTCCCACACCAACTGCGCCCTTTATGCTAAGTCTGTGGCTCTGATGCTCTAATAATGAAGTGGACGGGTTTACATTGGAGTTAGTCGTAAGCCCGGTGCGTCTCGTGCGCTGAAGGGTGCGTCGGTATCAGGTGTCGAGGGGCAATGCCCTTGCAACAGTATTTGGAGAGTTGGTAGTAAGAACGGGTTGACTCGTACAGTTTCTAGACTTTTTTGTCAGGGTAATTATGGTTTGTAGCTGCTGCATTGAAATGGTGGGACCAAAGAAATGGAATAGTATATTCTATTCTTAATATCACCCTGTCGTCCATTCCTATTGTGGTAAACTGTTTTGTGTTCTACTATCATAGAGTGGGCAGGAACATTTCCAGAAAGCCTCACACCTGCTAAACAGATGTAATTGTCTTGGGGGCTCTGTACCGTGCAGTGCACTTAGTACGCTCATCTTTAAGAGAAAGGCTTTTATTGTGAAGTCAATTGTACGTTGGACAAGATTGATGAACACACAACAGTTGCTTTCACAGTTGCACAAACATTTAATAGCAGACAAGGACAATGCTGTGTGTCACTCGTTTCTTTCCCGGTGACGGCCTCCAGAGCCTTCGTGGATTTCCATTTGTTGCCTCTCATCCAATAGCTTAACAGTGTGCCAAATTGATGTTAAGGTAAAGAAATTATCTTGTTCAGTCGTCTCATGAGAATGTCATCGGGGGTTCTGAGTGCTGCTGGCAGATGTGCTGCAAAGTGCCACTCGCTTCCTCAGTGGCCAGCATCCCCGCCATGCATACAGATACTGACTGGGCAACAGTGCAGGAACACATCAGCAAACAACAAAGTCAATGAAGTTCTTTTAATGTCCTCCTCACCCTGACCATTAGACAAACACATGTATTGAAAATTTTATCTCCCGCCTATTGAGTATCTAAAAGGACACCTCCCAGGTCTACAAGGTGGTGCTGTAGCTTTTAAAAAATCTATGCAGATTTCATGCAAAGATCAATGGGAGAACATGTTAGAACTGTTAACATCAACACTTTTGTGTAACTTTTTAGGGCTGAGAAAAAAGCTGATGGATAAAAAGCCCCCAGAAAGAGCATTCTGAGCAATTTGACAAAGTGACTAAATGGTGGAATTACAACTTCTGGGCCTTTGATACCATTGATCCCAAAAATACTTTTTACCATAGATTTATGTTGGGAAGGAGACGTCAGTAACTCAGCTGCTATTTTAAGTAAATCAACTAATCTGAGCCCTTATTTACATGAATAGGTCCTGAAGTCTTAAAAGTGCAGAGTTATTTTCTTCATCTGCTCATGTGAATGAAAATGGTGCTGGATCGAGGGCTGGGAGGATGGGTTAGAGAAAATGTCCGTGAGCCTGCTCTATGGGCCTCATGGATGTGGAACATCGCCAGAAGATCTGTCATTTTATACTCAGAGTGACAGCACAGAGCTGCACCTGCATGGCGTTCCTGTGCATCCAACCTGGCTCCAGGTCTGCTGTGTTATGACTTGATCAAACAAAAAAAAATACATTTAGGAATCTTCAACATGTACGCACAAAATACCTTTTCAGAAGGTCTTGAAACATGTCGACATATTCCAGACACCAGCTTCAGGGCCCTTGGGTGGTCACATGCTTTGCCTGGTAGCTAACCTAGCATTGGCTGTGTGTGTTATATAAATATACAATAATTGTTGTTTAGGATCATGAAGACCCAAAGCAAGATGAGTTTATTCAATGCGTACGATTTGAAGGAGGATGGAGGCTATAATCCAATTCAGCATGATGGGTCCTTGGCCTGTTTCATGTTATAATAACCCCCCCAAAAAGAAGAAATGTATGTTATATATAGGTAGATAGATAGATAGTTACTTTTCTTCTCTGTTCCTGTGCTTTAAAAAAGATATTTAGAATATGCGAACAATTTATCAAAAAGTTCCATGTCCTATACAGATCAAATCTAAATCAGGCACTTTTTTTTCAACAATATGTTGTAAATCATGATATAAAGGAGAATAAAGAACATGACTTATCTTCTTCCCTTCATTCTTTCATCTTTAATCACACTTCTCTATCTTCCAGTTTTCATACCACATATCTCTGATTTGTATACTGATATAATCTTATCAAATTATAATCTTTCTCAAATAAACAATAAGCACTCACGTTTGGCTGTTGGCAGACTTCCACTGTTACGTCACTCACTGAGATTAGAGTGGACCATATATTACTGGAATACATGCAGGATTCATTCTCTGAGTTGTTTCAAGTGAATTGAATCCTTGTGAAATTGATTTCACAATGTTTGGTACCTGCAGGCCTTTAGGCGCTGCTACATGGTCACCTGCTCAGAGAGCCAAGTGATCCCAATTAGTAGGAGAGAACACTTTGAACGGCTCTCCATCTCCATGTACACCACCCGGGCTCACACTGCGATCCTCTCAAATGCACGAGTGCTCACTACGATGAAAACATGTCAAATGTGTTGCATTAATATTTGTCGTCTTGCTAATTGAGTGTCTCCTGTATACCATCTTAAGCAGTGTGCAAAATGCCTGGTGGCATCCGGGGTTCCCTACAGTGCTCCAGTGTTACGCTGAAGTCTTACACAGGCGAAGTTAAGAGATGTCATGGCACACACTTGTGTGTCGATGTACAACCTTTCCCCCCGATGTCTGTGTGTTTAGCCGAGCGTTGCCATGATGTCCAAGCAGAAAAAAACCTTTTCAGGTAATACGGTGACTGTTCAGCCCTATCATGGCAGTCGGGGAATTAGTCACAAAATGCAATCTGTTGTTCATCTAGGGACAGAAATTGAACATGTTTTGTTGTGTTGCTCAGGACGAAAATAAAGTCATTAGAAAGTGGACACAAATTCTATTTACCCAAGTGTTTAGACAGTCAGAGTCAACAATTATGTTTTTTAAGTGTTGCCTTTACTAAACTTAAAAAGTAATGTGTCCCAAAAAAGAAACTCCTGCAGAGGGACACGATTTCACAAACTATGTTGAAATGTTAGGTTTTCTAAACTACACAACTGCGCCACCCGTAGAAAAGGCCCCACCAGAAACAAGCAGGTATTCAAAGAGGAAACCCCACCATAATATTTTACTGTACTTGTATTTATAATAAAAAATACTGCTGGACATAGTGAGCTTTGAAAACACAATTGCAAGTGTTTCCTTTATTTATTTTTTAAGCCGCCCACATTTACTTCCCCTGTTGCGGCTTTCAGGGGGTCGAAATGTCAATCAAGCGCTACCCTTAAGGACCTGCTGGTCCCTGGACCCCAGCCTGGGGCCACCTACCCTAACCTGTGTGACAACACTGCGCTGCAGAACATATGGTCTGATGGTGGAGGCAGTGATGCTACCTAGCGATTAAAGGGGATTGAGGGAGAGAGAGAAAGAGAGAGAGAGAGAGAGAGAAAGAAAGAGAGAGAGAGGGAGAAAGAGGGAGGGAGAGAGAGAGGGGGGGGGCTAGAGAGAGATAGAGGAGGGAGGGTGAGAAAGAGAGAGAGACTACTTCAGGAGCTGTAGCCTACTTAACGAAAGAAAAAGATACTGAATGGATGAAATTAACCTTTTGCATTGTATGTGTCCATACTAGAGCTCCACACGTCTCACCCGGACGACAGAAAGAAGAGAGCGAGCGCGCGCGCGCGCGAGAGAGAGAGAGAGAGAGAGAGAGAGAGAGAGAGAGAGAGAGAGAGAGCGAGGGAACATACAAGTCTTGGCTGATGCACCTCTCCGAGAGCATCCATTTCACGGCGGATTGAAGCGGAGGAGACGGTGCGCATTCCTCTCCCAGAGACGCGCAGCTCTTCTCTCCTCCGGAATCCGTTCCTCGAGAGACTCTCAGCCTTCATTCCCGCGTCCGTCACACGGACCGTGTTTCGTAACAGCGGCTGTTTACTTGGAGCTTCCGCGGCTCCAGAAGGCGACGCCGCATCTCCGTCTGTGGAGTGGAACCCGCGATCCGCAGCGCGAGACGCAAACACGGAATATCCGACGGTTTTCAAGTTTTCCTGGAAGTTGCGCAGTGACAGCGGATGATGGAGATTTGGGGCTATTTGGCAGTGCCGGGGAAATGCCTCGTCCTCCTCGGACTTAAATTGTTATTCCTTGTACCTGCAGGAGTTCCAGCCAGGAGCGGGGATTCTGTACTAAAGGACAACATCACCGTGAGGCAGGGGGACAGCGCCGTCTTAAAGTAAGTCTCCCACACGCATCACAACAGCGCTGTGCCGGCTGCTCCTGGCGCGCTGGTCCCAGAGTTACTAAAGGTCATGGAGCCGATGGACAACGCTCATCTTTGTTTTTGTTTTCTTAATACGAGGCGCCCCTCCTGACAGCGGAGCGGGCGTCACGCGCGTCCTGTGGAAGTTGCATAATGTGCAGAAGTCGGTGCTCAGCCTCTCTTGCTCGTTGCCCTTGAGCGTTATTGATCCGGCTGCTTGAGGTCTGCTTGGATGCGCGGAGCAGAGCTGCTCCTGTCCGGAACTGGAGGCTGTGTGCGTGCTGATGGAAGTGTGTAGTACATATGAAATTATGACTTTTAATATCGGCGCTAGTTTGTTTTAGTCACACTTCATGAAGTGTTTACACTGATAAAATCTCTTTCTGGCAGTTTGTAGCATGCATGGCGAATCACTAATCACTATATTATTATATTATATATAAGTCCTATTAAAAATACATTAAAAATAATTATATATATATATATATGTATATATATAATGTATATATACATATATTCCTGAGCAGTGTTTCTCTGTCTTTATCACATGTGAATGTGTGTTCTCATCTTCTCCCTCCTCACTGTGATTCCTGTGTATTTGTGCCAGTTAACAGTGCTGTAGGTTTGCTGTAGTTCTTTACACCAGGTGTGGTGCTGCAACTTCACAGTCACTGTGAAAAGATGCAAGATAGGGCCCCGCTCCACCCCCTCCACACACACACACACACACACACACACACAGACACACACAGACACACACACACACAGACACACACACACACACACACACACACACACACACACACACACACACACACACACACACACACACACAGTTTAACAGTGCACAAACAAAGAGTGGCCACATCAGGAACAGACATAAACCATCATATACTTCCACTGCAAAACACCTGTTACATCCACAAACTTCACCTGCTTGCTGTTGAGTGCTGGGAGGAGACTGCGGGTCAATGCCAGGGCAGACAACAGTTATCGTGTTGACATGGAGAAAGAAATAAGGGGAAACTGTAGTGATTAGAAGCTAATGTAAAGAGAATCAATGAAGAAAAGATAGAACGAGCATCACATTCAGGAAATGCCCACAGAGTAAAGAATCGAGGCGTGTCCATGGTGGTGAGGTCAAAGCAATGTGACGCCTTGATTTTCAACATACGCTTAACAGTAGCACACATCTGTATGATGCTGCAGATGCTAATTGACTGAGAGCTTAAGTATGATTTACAAGCCGCTCGCTATAAAAGCAGACATTTGTACGGATATGAATGTGACTCCTCGGTAATGTAGTTACACATTATCCTCAAGCTGTCAGCGCAGGTCAGTGCAGTTCAGCCGGCTCCAAGCTGGCTGAGATATGAGGTATTTAGACAAGAATAATTGCACGGTTTACTGACTGCTGACACGGAGGGGCAGCTAAACAGCTTGCCTCTGCACCACGGGCAGACGAGGTGGAAGGCGATCATGCAACAGAGCTCACCACGGAGGGGTGGCAAGTTGGTGTCTTTGTCCTCCCTCCACTGCTCTGTGCAGCCTCGGGGAGCCACATGGTTTTGATCATGTCTCGAGTCAGAATTGTGTGCTGGCCTCCACTCATTAGTGGAACTTGTTAAGTAGTCGGTCGTATCCACTGAAACCCGACCTTTCACTCGCCACATTTCGGACGGTGACAGGAGAAATCCACCTCTTGCTCCTCCGTCACGCTGATGCTGCACTGCAAATGGCTGCACCTGGAGCGGCCGGCGGGACTCTTTTGGCAGCCGGTCTCCTTTACTCGGCCTAACCTATACACCGCACAATGGAGGAGCCTTCAAATAACTCGTGGAGCTGCCGTGACCCTGAGCTGAATCTTAAAAAGAGAGGTGTTAAGAGAGTGAACTCAAAGGCTGACAATAAAGCCGTGCTGCTCCTCAGTGTATCCAATAGACTGCCGGAGGAAGATGAACCGTTGCCTGTCAGGGCAGCCAGTCGGGCCGTAATCAAGGAAACCATGCCCGCTTCAAGCTGCTCCCCAAGCAGGAGGGGCTGGACGCTGTTGAAAGCAGCAGAGAAATGAAAGGCCGCCATTCTCATTCGGCTTCCCGGCTTCTGCGGGTGGGAGTGGGGCCTGTGGAGTTGGAATTTGATAGCATTGTCTGCACATTTGACAGCTAACTGGTGGTGGGCCCCCGGGGCTGATGCTGTGAGGGCCCGATGCCTCGCCTGTGAGGAGCCTGTCTAACTCCCTCGTCACCAGAAGAGGCAGGGATGCAGAGGCCTGGAGGGCAGCTGGTTAGGTCACGCTGAGAGATGACGGCTGTGGAGTTAACCTCTGATTAGATCGAACAAAAAGAAGAGTACACAGACCCGGAATAGGAGGGCGCTGTATTATAGTCAGAAACATATTTCCAAATATGTTAGAATGGTCAGACTTTGTATTTGCCATGCTCAAATAGTTTAAAAGAATGTGGTGTTGCAAAGGATTTGTCACATTGTTTGTGACATTATTTTGAGGGCAAAGGTGAAAAAAAAGATCCTGGCAATACGCTCTAATGAAAGATGTGTTGCATCGCTGTGTTTTCTGTCGCTGGCAACGTTCCGAGGGTGCTACTTTATTTCTACCGGGCTGTATTATTAAGACAGTCAAGGGCAACACAAAGCAGCATCATTCTCACATAAAGAGAGCCTCTGCCAACAGGAACTATAGATGTGAGCGGGGATAATTAGCATCATTCAACACAGCAAAATTACTTTTATTTTATTTTATTTTTTTACAGAAATGCAGACCATTGGAACAAAATAAAATGCCTGGATTAATAATCAGAGCCGTGAACTTGCCTTTAGAGTGGAATCTAATTCATAACCTGACCATCCATGATTCTTGGTGAATAACTGATTTGAATTGGCTGGAATGTTGCCAGTATGTGTGTCAGTGGTAATGCATATCTGATTCCAATTAGCTGAGAAGTGGAAGGTAGGGCTGTACAACTAAACAATTAATAATCACAATCACCATTTTAGCTTCCCATAATTTACTGAGCACGATCACCTGCGATGTTGGTGTTGAAAAGACGAGCCAATACGATATCAAGCGCTTCCTGAACTAACAGCCGCTCGTCGATGGAGAGCAGTCATGCCGCTTGAAACCACCCTTAATGATACGGCTGCAGTTCAGCGGAGAGCAGAACTGTATACTGTACAGTATACAGTATATATCCTGTATATTACTTGTTTTGTCCTCTAGAATGTATATTGGAGTGGAAAGCCATCCCACCCTAACGTGCCATGTTTTACAAGCGTGTGCATAGTTCCATTGTGTGTGTACAATGGAGAAAACATAATTCAGCATTCATCTCCAGAAATATCACCGCATATACCCAGTTTGTGATACTACGCATGTATAAATATTGCAATAATTTTCAGTCAGTGTTACCTCCTTTTCCTCCAGTGGTAGTAACAGATATATTTAAGTGAAAATATCCGCAATTTCCTCTTTAAATTTGTGTTTTATTTGAATACATGCGAAGAATGTGTAGTGGGACCCAAAGCAGTCACTGAGCAACGGATGGTTGTGCAAAACATTTCAGGCCACGATGTGTTTGTGAGTTTCGCATGCTTTCAGAGGAACATTATTTGTAGATTTTTATTTCATTTCCTGCCAATGTCGAATGCCCATTCTTCTCCACCGCCGTCCTTGGCGTTGCTCAGTCTGTGGTTGACCTGTTTAGGGCTGCGGACAAACGCCTCTGTGACTCCTGAAGAGTCCTTCTCTCTCTCAGTCAGAGAAACAGTTGTTTCTCTCTCTCCTGGCAGTTTGTGTCAGAGTGAAACCTCCTCTGTCGCTGCGTCTTTACGCGCGGAGCATCCTTTACGGGCCTGTATTCTACCTCCCCCTTTTGCTTATCGTCTCATGAAGGGTAAGGACAACATGAGACTTTCTCTTTTATTGTAAACATCCACAAAATGTACAACAACCACATCTGTAAATTACAGCGACAAACTGGTTCATATGTAGGCCGATAGACAAATGAATATATAAATATATTATAGCCTATACCAACGTATACAATACAATATCTGTCTTTGGCACATTGGGGTCAGCCTCAGCGATCAGACACAGAAGCCTTTTTTTAGGGAGCAGGTGGTGAATCCATTTTGCTCTATAGCCATCCTCCTTGCATCCACCACTCAAATTTTAATGACAGCTTGGCTGCCCCCCCTCCCCAACACTCCCAAAGAGGTTCACACAGCTTTGTCACTGCTGTTCTGTCTGAGATGTGGACTGAAGGCCACCGCCTCCCCTCAGTGTCACCGGCTGCAGCGCTCTGCCGCTGACAGGCCTTTTATAATTCGCCTCGCCGTGGCTGCTCTCCCAGGTGGACAGATTAGCACCAGAGGTGGTTGAGGTAATGTGCGGCTGACCCTCACTTAGCCTTGTAAGCCACAGTGTGGCGGGCCAGTTGATGACGGACCCGTGCCAGTAAAGGTGCAGTCACACGAGAATTGACACCCCCGTTGGTGGAGGGTGCAAGTCGAGAGGCTCGAGCAGTGGGAAATGGGAAGTGAGAATGTGAGTGCGGCTGCACTTCTTTTCTTATGCCGTGATCAGCTCTGTGTTGAGTGACTTCAATTCTGAGGACAGGCTGAGGCAGCACATTCAGGGGGAGAACCTCCGTTATTTTGTCAGCTTCACACTGAAGTGGAGGGTGCACATGTTAGGGGATCCGTTATAAAAGAGACATTCATTGGCTTTGTTCACATTGCAAACTAATGAGGCCCAAATTGTTTTCCTCTCGTAACACAAATCTGATTTAATGTGAACACAGAATTCTGATTGTTTTCCAGATCAGGGCCCCTTTCACATGTGATCTCTGGCCACAGAACTGTTGTTAGAACGGTCAGGTATTATAACATGTTTACTGAATTATGTTTACTCACGTTTGCGGAGTGTACAGATAAAAGAACCAGTACCAACATGGATATGGGGTCAGATCGGTCTCATAATCCACAAATGCACACAGAACGATTCACAAATACATTCCAATGCACAAATGTATTTGTGAATTGTTCTTTGTGCATTTGTGAATTATGAGACCGATCTAACCCCATACATGCAGCCTTTCATAATTTAGCACCCATCCCCATGAAATATATCGAGGTATTGGAAGGTCTCCGCGTTGGGAGTGAGACCCGGCTGCACACGACACTGATAAGATGTTTACCTCCTGTCTGATGCACACTTTTAAATAATTCACTTTCACTGACAAACACATGAGGAAAACAATTATGTATTTTTCCTGCTTTAAATTTCAGACTCTTTCAATATTGTATACGCTAGCTTTATTATATTATTCATTTATATGAGGCCAATGAAACCTTAAAAGCCTGTGTCATTTTGATTTATGTCCTCAGCAATCCCCACCCTAGTGATTTTCATATCGGACTCATAAGTGATGAGGAGAAGTGCTTGCCTCATACTGCAGCTAGCACGTGTTATTGGCTGTGGATACAGCATGTTCCATCTGAATGGCCAGTGTCAAGTCAAAGAAATGACATAAAGGCGTCCCGTTAATTGTGCTCTTTTTATGGAGTGCTCTCATCTCATTGTGTGCTGAGACAACCATCATTGCTGCCTCTGCCAGCCCTTCTTTCTACATGTAGTTCAGCTCTCAGAAGGGCCAGAACGTTTCATTTTGTTGTGATTGTCATTTATACTTATTTTAGACAGAAAAAGGTATAGAAGCATGTGCCTATTTGTAAATAATAATAATAATAAATAATAATTTATAATACAATTTGGGACTGTGTTCACTTCAGTACATACAGTATAGTTACCTTGTGTTCACAAATGAACGGATTCTGTCCACAGAAAGACGCTGGAGGACTTTTGTTGTTGATATGGAGTTAAAAATAAAATAAAAAACTTCAGATATAGACAACCAAACCGTAGTAATGTTGCTGGTATGATATCAATGTAATGTCAAAAGATCTTTTTTTTCTTCTATATTTGCCTGAGGAAGAATAGGCGATACTTTGAATATAGAAGACCCAGAAGAGACCCAGCTGACATGCAGACCAGTCTGGCTCTCTCGTGCACCCAAAAAAAAAGGTCAAGATATTCATCCACACACACATCTGGCTCACGCATGCACCGTGGCCCGGGCTTACATTCAGGGTGATACACGATACTCTGATGTACGCTTCCTCTCTCAGACCAGCGCTACCACACAACACCAGGGCTTTGGGTTGAGAAGAGGAAGGTCTTAGAGTAGATGAGCCACATTAAATAATTCAGTGACAAAGCAAGCTGCTGCTTTCTTTCACTGACTAAGCTTCCAGTCTGTAAATCTAAACTCGAGTTTCAGAGTGTTCAGAGTGTTCATCGAAAAGATAGACATTGTGCAGAATTACTCAAATATATAAATATAGAATATTCTATGTTTTATATTTTTGTAAAAGTTTCTGAGATAATGACTGGAAGTTGCAGCCAGTAAGCTCCTATGTCTTTCTCGAGTCGGGCTTCAGTGTGAGGACTGGTGTCTGGACCCAAAAGCAAACGGCGGACAATAGGGGTTAGGTGGGAACACAAGGAGGTTTTATTTACAGTTCACCGGAAAAAGGGAAAACACAGGGGATATCCAGCTGTCGTCGTGGCGGCGCTGTAGTCGAGTCCGGGGCTCCGGTGCTCGGGGAGCGGCTCGTGACGTTGCTCGGGAAGCGGCTCGTGGCGTTGCTCGGGAAGCGGCTCGTGGCGTTGCTCGGGAAGCGGCTCGTGGAGTTGCTCGGGAAGCGGCTCGTGGCGTTGCTCGGGAAGCGGCTCGTGGCGTTGCTCGGGAAGCGGCTCGTGGCGTTGCTCGGGAAGCGGTCGGTTGATCTGCTCTCGTGCGTGCAGGCATGAAGGACAATCTCTCGCCACTGGTGTCCGGGAGGAGGCCAGCTTTAACTGCGGCTTGACGATGGAATGTGCCGCAGCTGCGAGGGCGCTCCGCCCGGCTGTCCTGCATCTGCCTGATTGAGAGAGGGGGGAGAGAGGGGAGACATTCTGGCCGTAACCAGGGTTACTATAGCACCCCCTGGTGGTGGTGCTCCCGTACCACCACATTCAGATGCTGAAGTGAAACACTGCAGTGCACCCAGACTGCACGAGAAGTTAGTTCCAACTAGAAATGATATCAGGATGATGAGCAGACATGGGCGTCTGGCAAAGGGCAGCCTAAGGGTAGGATGATGGGAAAAAACACTGTGTGCTTGTTTCTTTGTCCATGCACTTACAATAATGTATCATTTGAACCAATACTTTTCAGAAACCCACCCAGTCATGACAAAACAACCCAGATGTTTCCTCTCGAGACAATGCCATTTTTTCTTTACAGCCTCTTAAAATGTAAAGGAACCAAAGAATAAAAAAGTAACTAGAAGGTAGAAATCCGTGGTTAAAATGAAACTAGTTGGTGGAAGAAAAAAAATCCCACTTATCATTATCATGACACTTAGTCTAGAATACAATGTCAAAGGTGCACTGCCTCTCAACATGGCAATGCCTGAGCTGGCAGCACATAGCAGAGCAAACTATAGAAAATGTGCTGACAGAACTAAATGTGTCTATGGGATAGTTGGAGGCTTGGTGCCCTGCTGCCGCCATGACACTATCAGGACGGCCCGCTTGAATACAGCCTGTCAGGGGAAGGAAAGAAAGTAAGCAAACACACATCGCCTCAGAGTACTGGGCTAATGTTACACATTGGAAAAGTCTTCTTTCTGTGATGTTGGATGTCAGAATCAATATCACATACATTTGCTATGATAAACTGTTATTATTCTTATTCTACAAGGCATTTCAGAGACAGAGAGTACAGAAAAGGGGTTACAGGTGTGGTGAACAACAGCCAAGTGTAATGGTTGGCTGTCATCACTGAATTAACTGTAATTACTAATATACATATAAAACGGAAAACATTTTTTCCTACACTGACCTTTAAGGAAGCTACAGTGAGGACATTTTCCCACCGGTTGCTACACAACACCTGTGTCCAAAATATTGCTTACATAAATATACAGTACATATGCCCAAAATATGGCCCAATAAGCAAATATATAGTACATATTCCCAAAGTTTTGCCCAATAGTCAAATATATATACACAGATACACACACCATTGTAATCAAAAGTGGAGAGCAATTGTAAGGCTATCTCGCCTTATACACCCAGCATTGAGTGCTGTGGTTAAATGTAATAGACAACGGAAGTGAGAGTAATCATCATGTGAGGCTGTTGACTTCAGACCTTCTGAAAAGAGCCCTTCAGTTCTGTCCAGCCTAACAATCTTCCAATGTTCAAATGACGTCCGACTCTCCATAATACTGACGCAGTGATGTAGCTCTGCCATGTTGACCCACAGGAAATACCTGAGGACGGGGGTCGGGTTCCCACGTCCCGTTCTCCAGCAGTCCACCATCAGTCTTCTTAGCATTCCCTAGACATCCATCTTACACAGGTTGGGTTTCAGCATCTTTGTTTTGTCGTAAATCACTGAGATAGTCATTCATTTTTAATATCCAGGAAGCTAGGCGCCGTGCTGCAGTCCAACTAGATCCTCCACTTATGAGACCCAGTCACATCCATTACCGCCTGTCTTTGCTGTCCCCTCTCAGTGCATGTTTGGCTGCACTTTTCTCAAATCATTAATACTCATCAGCAACAGCCTCCATTCATGCCACATTCTGCCAGGCAATTTACGCTCTACTACTTCACTCTCCTACCTACTGTTCTTCTTCCTCTCTTGGACACATTCTCATCCCTCTTGCTCCTCTACCTCTGCACTTACTGTACATGGACAACGGCCATGAAGCCGGGCCACACATTCTGATCGTTGGGCCGATTGTAGAATGACTGATCAGACCAAGAAGACTCTGTTTCAGGGTCAAGCAGCTGCCCAATGTTCTTTGGAATCAGGATTGCCAACCAAGTTAGTAAATCACACAATACTGAACAACCCCATTTTAACCTTCTCTTGCAGCAGGTATGTCATTAAAAATGTATGTCCAATTATTTACTACTGTCAGCCTATCCCAGGGGAAGAGCTCTCTTGCCTTTAGGAGACTACACAGGCAGCCCCAGAGACTGGACTTCTAAAATACAAAGCAGTTTTACTGTTTTTTGCAATAAAAAGAAGATACAGGGTTACAAAAAGGGATAATGTAAAAATAAATTAAAGAAAAAACTAAATGTCAAAAATTGAAATTCCCTATAAGAGCTTCAAAAGAGTACAACGGCTGAAGAAGCTTGAATGACTGATTCCTTGTTCTCTCCTATGTATACCTCCTCCTTTGCACTTCTTTAACCTCCTGGTCCATATCTGGTAGACAACTACTGATTCTCCAATCATTGGATAAAGCAGTTTACGTAGTCTTATCATTTCTGACAGACTTGTTCTTTAAGTTAAAACCTCCCAGCTAGCTCCCCTTTGAAGATTCCTGTCTGACTTACTGAACAGGATGTCCCCCTAACACGGTCTATGATATGGAAATATATTGATATCCAAGATCAAAACCCTCTTGATTCAGTAAAAACAAAAATAAATCATAACCTGACAAAGGGAATAAAACTTAAATGAGGATGAGCAAAAGTCAGTTACACCTTAAGATAGCACTTCTTACATAGCTATAGGTCACAAGAGTTATGTGTGATATATGTCAGTTAGGCGTGAAAACTGCAACATGCCGAGGTGTTTCCATCATGTGTCAGCCAGCTGCGCTTTAGGGTCTCGCTCCTCAGGAAGTAGAGTGTTAGGTAGCTTCAATGTTAACCTGCAGTTTCACTCTGTTTCAGGTATTTGTTTAATCTTCAATTGTTTAATCTTCAATTATCTTAATAGAAGAATAGAGAGCTTTTGGGTGTGGTGTGTCTCGGACATTTCTGGTGGAAAATAAAACATGTATTGAAATTAGTGTGTACTTCCTGGGATAATTATTTTAGGTTTCAAAAATCTAAATGCCTAAATAAACATGGATGATTTATGAAAATATTCCAGGCAACGATAACCCATTGGACTAATGACCCTCCCTTCCACTGCAGATGTGTTGAAAAGAAGAGTAGACCACACAGTGCATGTTTCTATCTCAAGTTACACCCATGGAGTTAAAAGGTACCATGTTTCATGTGCTTGATTTTTAAAGATGGCAACCAAAGACACACCTCAAACATCTCTGGCATCCAAAGATCCCAATCCTCTGAAACACCCTGGCTTCTGAGTCCAGATCAGTTCTGTAATGAGAGCGTCTTAGAGGCCGGGTCGTGCCAAGGAGAGAGAGGAGAGTCCACTTCAGTTTTGGACAGAATAGTCAAAATACTTGATGAGAAAACACATGTTTGGGTTGATACTTGTATGCTTCCTGATCCTGGCGGCCCGCTCCAAATACCCACATGGATCTGCATAAGCACTGCAAGAGCTTTTTGTTTAAGAATTGGATTGATTGGGAAGTCCTCAAGAGACATCTTTATTTGTATGTAGTGTTTAGAAAGTGGGTTGATTCAGTGAATTCCCATATTTAGCTATGTTTGCTTTGTTCTATGGAATGTTTAAAATCAAAGACGTGATTCAAAAGCTGTTCTCCTTTAAAATAACTTTTGCATGAATTTTTCTAGGAAAACAATACATTATAACAAACATTGTGGTGTATCTTGATTAACCTTACAATAAAGTTGTCTATACATTCATATAAGCATAAACAAATAAGTCAGAAGTAAATATTATTAGCTATTTACAGATTGTGTCCAAGAACACACTAGAAGCATATTACACCTTTACGTGTTTACTACGTGTTTATAAGTAGGTATATCCGTTTATATGGTGAACAGTGCCATGATAAAGTGTCAGAGGAACACACACACAGATACACACACACACACACACACACACACACACACACGAACAAGGGATCATTGTTTTCTGCTAATTGTGAATTGTATCTTTTTCTTTATAATCACATTATTAACTAACATGTTGGCAATGCTGTCTTTGTTACAAGCATGCCATTAAAGCATATTGATTTGAATTGGTTCTTAGTTATACAACAGACGGTTGGTTAGATGTTGGAGCTCTGAGCTGAATACATATGAAAAATAATGAGTGAAAGGTGATTTTCTTCCATTTTTACTTCCTTAAGGCTGAACTGAAAGTGAATTTGAATATTATCCATGTGTTATGTGAAGATAAGTATGTTGACATCTGTTAATTAACAACAGTGTAGCAGCGTAAGTTAGCTTAAGTACTGACCTCCCCAGCTTAAACGGTTATGTTTAATATATTATGGTAATTATGGGGAGACATTAGGGAGCTTGTGTGCTCTTGTTTTCTGTTGCAATGGCTGCTATTTCTTTCCAGAATCAGATGCTGAAAAGATCAGGGCATTCTGTCTGAGGTGATGGAGGTACTGGGGGTACTGGGGGTACTGGAGGTACTGGGGGTACTGAAGGTACTGGAGGTACTGCAGTATGAGGTTTACGTTTCTGCAGCACAACTAGAAACTTCCAGGTCAGACATATAAACTGGAGTCACTGGAGCATTGCACTTCCCCTCGTTTCAGGACACTGTTCCTTGTTTCTGGACCTTGCCACCGAGGGACTAACACTTTTCATCACTGCAGGCTTTCACATTGAAGTCCTGCCATCTGAGTTAATGCTCTGTTGGTGGGCATTAAAACAGCTTTAGAGATCCCGTATGCCGCGCTCATCGCCCGTTCCACTCGAGATCTCATTTCAGAAATGAGACGTCTCCGACCATCTGTCAACACAAAGTACTGGCCTCCCGCGACCAGACAAATCATTCCCTAATTCTCCCGCCTCTCCTCGGGACCTGGATCCCAGCCGCTGTCCCTCTAACGAAACAGATCCCCCTGATGAAGGAATATGGCAGAGAAAAGGGCCTCCCATTGATTCTGTTCCCCGGCCAATGCCGCCTCAAGGATAGTGCAGATGAGCTATACTTAGAATCAAGGTGCATGTAATATCTCTGCTCTCACATTGTGTTTTAAAAGCTCTATAAAGGCAACCCGATGACGAGGCCTAACTAATCTTGACGGAGCCATTTCTACTGAACCAATCAGCTACAGTAGACTGTTGGCAGCAGAATGCAGTAAACATGGCTGTCAAACGGGCCTTGGCTGCCAGCCTTAGCTTACGAGCTGATCACAGTGTGAGAGCCTTGAACATGTCTATCATGTACCAGCCAGTGCATTACAGTGATTATTTTCAGATTAGCAACTTGTTTATTGCTCTGTTAGACCATGTGTGGTGCCCCACTCTGCCTTCAGTATCAATCAATGAAAACAAACTCTTTCTTCTTCATATATATTGATATAAGTGAGGCTAGGTTGACTTTGTTAGTATGCAACTTGCCAGATGTTTGGATTGGCCTTCAGATACCAACAAGAGACAGATAGTCAGATGTCTATCATGTGTTAAAGCCTCCTGGGAAACACAGCATCCCAATGTAACTTGGCCTTTCTGAATGATATTTGGTTTGAATGAACATAGTTTTGGTGCTTCTGTTTGAGGCACGTTGAAATCAATAAGTGTCCATGATTTATTATTGCAATCAGATTTCGCTGTCTGAGGGCCAGGAAGGAAGGAGGGAATTTGTCTCAGTCTGCCAGCTGATGGTACTCATTAATATGGATAAAACTGACAAGGAGTCAGCTGGGAAGAATGTCATAGCACATTAGACAAATAAGTGGCTGAAACCACTGGCTGTAATGAATTGATTTGCTTCACATTGATCCCCCCTCGTTCTCCACTGTTAATCACATTTGGGAGTCATGTTCATGTTCTGAATTTCTGAAGTTGTGAAATATTAAATGATCTAAGTGAGTGGGACTTATTTCCATGTTTTACCTTTGCATCAGTCAATATATTTGTTGTATGTTCAAACCGATTTTGCAAAAATGTAATATCTCACCAGTTTGCGTAAGGTTAAATGATAATGTATTCTGGGGCAGTTGAATCAATACATGTGAATATGATAAGTTCTCAAAAGTTGGATACCAAAGTACCGCATATGCTATTATCTTTATCCAAAAGGAAACCAACTGAGAACACTTTCACTTTTCACAGCACCACAACTTTTACAGCATCCCTGCTTCACATTCACAGTTAAGTGCCGCCACTCGGGAGATGCCCCGTGCAGCCGCACTCTTCTGCTGCTGAATCTGAGCAGCTGCGGCGGAGCAGTCGGGAGCCGCTTCCTCGGTCAAGGGCATATTGACAGCGAGTGCTGGGAGGAGAATACTGGCAGCTTTCATAAGAGCTTTCTTGTTTCAGAAAATCATGTAAAATACTTGTGGAAAGCAAGGCAAGTTTATTTGTCAAACATGCATTGTTTGAATGCACTGCAAAGAAAACAGGAAAATGTGAAGTAGTCCCTCTTCTGGCAGAGTAACCGTTACCGGGCCAGTTAGATGTGGGCGACAACAAAGAGAGACACATCTATTTAGTTGGTCCCAAAGTCAACTGTACTCAGGTGACAGCTGCTAACTGATCCATATGAACAGCTTCGTACTGCTTTTCCGCTCCGTGTGCGACCGCCTTCTCATATGGCCACTTTTCTAACGTGGATTATCGCCACCTTGTCACCGAGAGAATTTCTGTGGTGCTGTTGCCTGGATAATAAATGGAGGTGCGACAGGAGGGAGAACCAAGGAGCTGTTGTAAAACATTTCTGACATCCACTGTTTAACTTTGGAAAATCAATAAAGCCAATTTAACAGAAAGCTTTTCTTGTTTATCTGAAATGGTCTACCTGAACCAGGCTTCTTTTTTCTGTTCTCTCTCTCTCTCTGTCTCCCCTTTTGAAAGAAAATTATCCCATAATAGTAAAAGCTATGACCTTTGTCCTTGGTAATCAACATCATCTGTGTCCAGATACACAACTTCCTTTGACTGGCACAGTGGGAAGTTGTTCATTGTCTTGGAAAATGATAACACTAACTATTGACACTGCCCAATCAGCAGCTCGGGCCATAAAACAAGAAACAGCTTATCATTTCTTACTGCTGGGTAACGGGATGGAATCTAATCAAATGTCTTTTCAAATTCGTTCCCAATGTAATAAGTTAATGTACTGCATTGATATGCAGATGAGGCAGTAACATCATATATTACAAAACTGGCAACTGCGCTGTTACATTTTAATTGCTGTAATAATGATAGTCAGTGTTAATGTTATAACTAAACTATCAAATTGAATATTACACTCAGATCTTGTATTCCTATGGTAGCACCAGTCCATCTCCTGACAAAAATTCCAATAGCACAGTGTATCTGTCAAGGCCAAGTATTGTTCTCCTCCAAACAGTTCCTCACTGAATCATTCTGGTTTAAGGCTGCAATGTAACATCACTCGGTTATACGAGAACGATTTGATATAACACTGTTTCAAGACTTGTGAACATTTCAATTGTTTTGTTCAAGACAGATTTGTTTTATAAAAAACATTGTTTTATCATAATTACACTTAAGTTAAACAACTAGTTTCTGTCTAATCAACTATTTGGTGGATTGTTGTGACAATTCGTGCAGTAATCCACATTCTCAACAGAATGAATCCCAAAGATGTTGCTGATCCTCATTTTCTTTGATTCAGCATTTTGAGTCATTTAGTTTTTGGGCCGTCGCCATCTTGTTGAGATGTTGGAGCTAAGTACTCAACTCAACTTATTTATATAGCACCTGACATACAATCATGCGGCCCAAAGTGCTTCACAGATCACACACTGAATAACCTAGAAGTAATAGACAACAATACAATATAATTTTGGAAGACAACAAGTTACAACAATAAAAGTCACACAATAGATAAACATACGATGAAAAACAGTGATTGGGCCTTAAAAACTAAAGCAATAAATGATGAGGCACCTTAACCTTAGCCAGGCTAAACATATATGTCTCAAAGAGGGACCTAGTTGTAGGGTTTGTGCCATTAATTCACACCTGAATATATTTTCAAACAGATTTTCAAACAGAATTTTCCTGAGCTTTCAAACTGTGAATACAGGCATCAACCAACCATGCTGTAGGGAAGATGTTAAATTGTGCCTATTTATTTAAATACGCCTTTCAACTTTGACACTCCCCCTAATTTACCTTTCACAATAAAAGCCCTAATAATAGAATATTTGATTGTGAGTGTTTAACATTTTCATGTTGTTTACACGTCACGCCCCTGGTGTGTAAATGCCCCTAGTCTGGTTTCCTTCTTTTTCCTCAACAGAATTCCCTGCTAAAATACATAGCTCCATGCATATTTTCTGCAGTAGTTTGCTAAAATTAGTTTTCAGACTTCATCTGTTTTTGCTATACATTTGGGGGAATTTATTACGTCCATGTAATGATTCAAATGTGTTTTGGCATATTACAGTACTGTATATAATGTGCATTATTGTGCTAATTGTGACATCCCTGTAAATGAAGTGACGACCAGTTATTGTGGAGTAGCCGTTATCCACATTATCCCCATGGAGTTTTGTACAACAGTGGGGGCCAGTAAGAAGTAATTGTATTACGACGTAAAACAAGGCTTTCTGCAATGTAATGTTTGGAGGATGCATAAAGTATATTGCAACTAACATATCAAGAAATAAAACCTGAGGACATCTTACAAGGAGTTACCTTTGAATTGAGACACTTTCCACCAGGATGCTGATACCTCTGGTTCTATCCTGCTTGCTGTTATTTCCCTCTGCCAAACAACTCGTACTGATGCATCTCAATGTGATTAACCTTTGTAGATTCAGCGTGAGGGCGAACGGTAAGCAAGTCTAAATAATATGCCCATAAAGCTGACAGGACCTAATTCATTTCTCTGTGTAGGCTACCTCATAACCTTTGCCGCTCACACTCCTGCTGTCTCTGCAGTCAAACCAAAGCCTAATGTTTGGCTTGAAGTGCAGCGAGCCATAAGGAAGATGTAGACTTTGATGATTACCCTGTAAGAAAGTGCTAGAATATATGAAATTGAGATTAATTTATAAAAAGCATTGATTCACTTTTAGCCCGATGTGATAAAAATCAGAGAGGTTACATTGATCATGCTTTGAATAAAAAAGGTATTTAATGTTTGGATATCAGAAGGAAAGAAATATGAAAGTAATGTCAGAAATGAAGCATTTATTGTCTTTGGTTTTATACACCTTTACAATGTTGAAAAGTACATTATGAGATTATACTGTTACTTAAGCCCACATCCCTGTTGCAACAACTTTTCAGCAGCAACCTCTGCTATAAAGCGAAGCCAATGCTAATGTACCTTCATCTTGCATTCTGTCTACTGACCACCCGGGGGTGACTCCTCTGGTTGTATATAAGTCTATGCTTCATGTGTTAAAGCTGCATTTTGAGTAGAAGCCTATGCATTCTGTATAGAAGCCTATGCTTCATGTGTTAAAGCTGTATTCTCTCTCCTGACCACCAGGAGGAGACTCCTCTGGTTGTATAGAAGTCTATGCTTCATGTCTTAAAGCTGCATTCTCTCTAGTGTCCACCAGGGGGCGACTCCTGTGGTTGAATAGAAGTGTATGCTTCATGTGTTAAAGCTGCATTCTCTCTCCTGACCACCAGGGGGAGACTCCTCTGGTTTTATAGAAGTTTATAGAAATTACTCTACTTCTCTCTTGATTTATTCTCTCAGTAAACAATACAGCGTGATGTTCATTTAGTAAATGATGGTAATTTAGAGTCAAACAGACCATAAAGGAGGGGATGCTTTAGGGCGGGGCTACCTTGTGATTGACAGGTTGCTACCACAGCATTGTCAACTGTCACTTTTGGTTGCAAAGAAATCAAGATGGCAACGACAATGTCTACAAACCGATGGGTGACAGTGACTACTGTTGCAACCCATGGAGAGCATGTGGCTGTCAGGCCTTCATTTATTAATCTCCAAAGTAAATCATTATGATAATAGAGTTGGTTACAGTGTATTTAAAGCAGCGTCTAGTAAACAGAAAAAAATGAATCCATCTCTTTTACATATGCAATATAATTTGTTCTGCTTGCACACATCTCGCCCATGTTTACCAAAGCCACTGAGCATGCAGATCCAACTCCCAAAAGTGTATGAATCACCTTGTTTAACATGAAATCATGCAGACAAAGCAACAAATGCCTTTCTGATGTGCATGTACCTTCCATCTTATTAGCCTCTCGCTGAAACCTCCAGGGGACACATCTAAAGCCTGATCTCTTTTAATGAAATGACTCACACTGTTCAGTACTATATTTTCTGCCTTTTCAAGGGCCTTGTTTCTTTTCAAGAAAACTTCCCCTTAATTACCTTTTCTCTGTTCTTCGTTCTTAATGGGAAGGTTCAGTTCCACGTTTTGCAGCGAGGCTCACGTTGGATCCTAAAACCTACTCTAACATAGAAGCTAAGGTTACTCTGGAGGGAATCCTGCTCTATTGTTTTTAATTGCTTGTTTCAGTCAGGTACACATGTCCTGGATGCTATGCTCATGTACACTGTAAAAAAAGTACGTAGAATTTACGGTGAAAACCTGTTAAATCCCTACAGTAAAAGACCGTTAATTCAAAAAAGGTTATATTCCATATCTATCACATTGAAACACCGTAAATAGATATATCAGCCCAAACTGTAATTTATGCATGTATTTCCTGTAAAAATTACATTTCGTCACTGTTAATTGTCCTAAACACTGTAGTAATAACGGAAATACACCGTAATATGAAAGAAAATCAATACCGTAATTTCTACAATCTTAACTTTTAAAAAATACATTTTGTCACTGTTAAATGTACGCACTACTGTGTTAACGACCAAAATATAAAATAATATTAATATAACAGCCAGCCCTGTAATTTTTACAGTTATTATTTGTAAAGGTTACAGTTTGTCACTGTTAATTACCCTAAACATTGTACTAATAACAGAAATACACCGTAATATGAAAGAAAATCGATACCGTAATTTCTACAATCTTAACTTTTAATAAATACATTTTGTCACTGTTAAATGTACGGACTACTGTGCTAACAACCGAAATATAAAATATTATTAATATAACAGCCAGCCCTGTAATTTTTGCATTTATTATTTGTAAATGTTACAGTTTGTCACTGTTAAATGTACTAACTATTAGACTGTTTACAGAAATAGGCCGTATTATATATAACAGCCAACACTGTAATCTTTACAAATAATATTTGTAAAACATACATTCTGTCGCTGTTAAATATACGAACCACTGTGCTCATAACGGAAATGTACTGGAAGATAAATTTAAAAGCCAACACTGTAATCTTTGCATTTATTATTTGTAAATGTTACAGTTTGTCACTGTTAAATGTACTAGCTATTGGACTGATTACAGAAATAGGCCGTATTATATATAACAGCCAACACTGTAATTTTTACAAATAATATTTGTAAAATATACATTTAGTCGCTGTTAAATATACAAACCACTGGGCTCATAACGGAAATATACTGGTAGATGAATTTAAAAGCCAACACTGTAATCTTTGCATTTATTACTTGTAAAAGTTACAGTTTGTCACTGTTAATTGCATTAAGCATTGTACTAATAACGGAAATACACCGTAATATGAAAGAAAATCGATACCGTAATTTCTACATTCTTAACTCTTAATAAATACATGTTGTCACTGTTAAATGTACGGACTACTGTGCTAACAACCGAGAGGGAAACCTTGCATATAAGTTCTCCTTGTTTTGCATACTTTTTTTGCAAAGCATAAAATGCATCTCACACCATCCCCCACCCCTCTTTTCATCTCTGTTGGATACTTAACGACCAACAGGTGCCTGTCTCAGTAAATAACCTGACCACATGGGGCAGGAACACAGGTATCTCCTGCCTGTGTCAATGTCCCAATGAACTCACTGTCACTACGGTCCCATTATATTTATACACAGACATGACATGTACAGTTTCACCATTTAAATTCAAGATCCCTTCAAACCACACTTTCTCTTGATTTGACCGACTGACATACAGGGAAAGAGAGAGAGACAGAAAGAAAGAGAGAGAGAAACAGACAGACAGACAGACAGACAGAAAGATACAGACAGACAGAGAGAGAGGCTGACAGAGATAGATTTTTGTTTATATCTTTATTACTAAATCACTTTTGTTTACAGTTTTAAAGTTCAGAACCATACAACCTTATTATTTATTAGAGTTTAATTTATCCTTATATTTCATATTGTAATATAGTTTGGGGAAGTACTTTTCCTACTTTTCTGCAAAACATGTTCACACATCTCAGCTTCTCCTTTATTTCACAAACTGTAGATTCTTACTATTTATGGTGTTAATATTTATTTAACTTGCATTTTTATGTACAAGATACTTTTAGGTTACAGAAATATTCTTTCAAAGTCAATTCACAGATTCACTCATACTCAACACGTCAAGCAGAGGTCAATTTTCTATTAGATTTAGGGGAACCAAATTATGGAACTTTCCCCACCTAACAAAGAAATGTCCCTCTATAACATTTTTCAAAAATTGCCTAAAATGAATTCTAATTGCTGTTTTGTAAGCGTTCTATGTATTAGTGTTTATTTTATTTCTTGTTTGAACTGTTATATCTACATTTATAGATGTTTCACTTATCATTCCTATTGCTTAGGAAATACCACAGGGGTATAACCCAACATCCCTGAACAAGCCATGCTTACTTTCACATGCAAGCACATGCACACACTCAACACAATTACATTATTTTTCTATTCTTTCTTTTTTTCTTTTGTTGTCTATCTTATGCATATTTCCTTTTATGTTTGCAATTTTGTAAAAGATTATAATATTATATAGATGGAGGCTTCAAATAAGACCAGTTGGCTTTTTGCATCTTCCAGCACAGTGATATTAATTTATCTCTCTTATGTTTGTTAATTTTTTTTATTTTATTGTTTGAATTGTGCAAATAAATAAACCTAAACCTAATAGCATTGTCTCTGACTGAACACAGAATGTCCTTCAGAGACCAAATGTTCACAAAGAGAGACAGACAGACAGACAGCCAGACAGAGAGAGAGATCAAAGTAGAGAGGGCCAGGTGTCAGTGATCAAACCAACAGCGCAATTAAAAAAAAAAAAAAAACGATCGGAGGCTGAACTTTTGAACCCGTTTGAGCGCCAGATCTACGCGCCGCGCTGCAGCTCTTCTTCTCCGGTGATTCACGAAGCGCCACTGAAGCAACAACAGCCGGACCCCTGGGAACATGACATCTTTTGTTGAGGTAAGAATACCAACATAATGTATTTGTCAGAGAGTAAACGCTTTCTTGAACGGTCTACATCAGGTGACGGTAGCGTTAGCTTAACCTCTCCAGTAAGGGGTTGAGCTAACGTTACGTTAGCCGCGCTTAGCTACATTTACATTTGAGGCTTGGTTCTCTGCAGTTCTGTGTCGCCTTGGACGTCAAGATAGCTTAGTTAACTTAGTTATCTAATAGTTGAGTGCGTTTACTTTTCTTTAACATCGTCAATGTAACGTAGGTTATAGGTTTATGTGTTAAACGTTAGCTAACATTAGCTTACTTTACCAAAGGTTAGCTAATGTAATGCTTTGCTATAGGTTAGGTTTATTACTGTGGCAGGTCGGTTAAGACACAGAGGGCCTACGTGCTACATACTTTATCTAATAACCACGTTTTTATTTAAGTGCTTTAAAGCTGGTTGCAAGCAGACATGTGTTAGATATGAAGGTTTAAAGCTAATTTATACCGGAGGCATGACATTAACATCTCTACTGTCTGTTAACGTGACTGACCTCCCGGCTGTCCACGTGACCGCTTATAAACACGCTGTAGCGTTGTGTGTGAAGCTTTTGTCAAGACACAAAACAGCTAACAGCTCCTGAGAAGGAGCTCCGTGTGGAAGACGAGTGAGCTGTCCAGTGAGTGGATGCAAACACGTTTTCATGTTCAGATCTTCATTTACTGCCCACATTATCAGATGAGGATGTCTCCCTCAGAGTCAGTATTTAAATTTATGCAAGACCAGTTGGTACAGATAATTAATATTTACTTTAATCTTGTAAAATGTAATACATTTGTTCCTGCCACCTTTCAGGCTTTGCAATCCAACTTGGCTGTGGACTTGGATGGGAACAACTTGCTGGCCTTAATGACACCCAGAAAAACGGTGCGATTCTAATCCATTTAAATGCCAAAATCAAGCATTTTTTGTTTTTAAAGATGTCATTTGTGTTTTACTCAACAGCAGAAATAGAGAGAGAAAGAGACAGGAAACACAGTGGACCGAGGAAAAGATCTGCAGAAAAGAGCCCACCGGAAATCAAACTGCAATGATAACATGTGACACGTGAGTGTAAATTTAATTTACAACCTTTGCATTGAAAAGAGGAAATTTGATGCTTGAGAAGATTTATTTTTTTTATGGAAGAGGATGTCTTCCTCTCTTCCTTTATCTCCTTAGTCTTTATTTCAGGTTTGATTACGACTACAAGCTTGGACCTTCACATGGACCTCATCACCTTCTTTGCTGTTCTACTAGTCTAACCGTATCATCGGATCCAAGTTTTGTCAAGGATAAATATGGTAAGTTTGTTGTAAAGTTCAATGTATGTTAATTTAACAAAAGAAGGCTTTAGACTCATCTATTTCTGTAAGTACTGTGCTGCCATTTCATGTTCAAACAGTGTATACATGTATTGTTAGTGTTAAACACTGCATAAATCTAGGCATTGCATACTTGTCTTTTTATGAAATATTTTATTCTACTCTCTCACCATTTTGTACATACAAAAGGTATTATGTGAATAACCTTGCAACGGTGTGAGTGCTATATAAAGTAATATTATTGGTATTGTTGTTACTGTTATTACTGTTAATGTTTTCTATTTTGTCTTTTTTTTTCTGGCTGTAGAGAGGATCATGTCAGCCCACAACAAACACCAGATTAACTTGTGTCTTCTAGCAGAAATGATGACAACACCTGCCTAAAGTTCCAGTTTCCTGAACATCATGCCATATCTGTATGCGATTCTGTCTCACCTGTCTTCACTCTGGACCAATGACTCAGACACCAGTCTTTTCAAGGCCTAACTAGAGGTAAGCAGTGATATAGTTCAGTTCAGCAAACTATAACAAGCACAACTCAAACATAACTTCACATAATGGATCATTCTCAGGGCCAGGGCCCGAGACAACAGCTTCATGCAAACATAGAATAAATCATAAAACTGTAAGATAGTTTTGCATTAGTAAAAAAATATATATATATTGTGCTCTGAACTGATATCACTCTGAAATTTAATTTCATGTAGCAGTAACATGTCATTAGATTTAGGACATACCCTCATGTCTACTGTCTTGTAAATGCAGGGGCATTGTTTCCCATTGGACTAGGTCTCCTGTATGGCAAAGGGGTATTAGCTATTGCACACTGAGTATTTTTAGTTATTAAAATGCCATACAACTCCACAACAGCTTTTCTTTTTTTTTTTGCATCAATAATTGTGTTATTGTTTTTAGAGGCATTTAAAAGTCCTATGTTATTGAATCTGAAAAAATACAAACATTCTTTTTATTTATATCCTTAATTAGATGTGCTGTTACCCTGGTTTTTAAAACATGAACTATGTGAAATTTGATGATATTCTTGAGTGGAGGCATCTGTAGGCTGCAATATTACAGAAATTTAACGTGTTTATGCCTTTGCGCAAAGATCGGTCTTAACATTCGACCTGATACTTATTCATTTGTATTAACTATAAAGGTGTGTTTTATTTTTTTCTAAGTCAGTTAAGCTCAGTTTAACACCATAAGGCAATGAATGTTTCTCTGTGTAGGCATCATGCTCAAGCGCTGCGTCAATCTAACTTTGCCTTTTTGTTTCTGTTTTTGTGCTGCAGAGAGGATCATCCCGATCCACAGTGAACGCTTGATGATCAAGATACAAGTCCTCAAGCAGGACGTCCTGAACCGCTCAGCTTCCTGAACTTTGGGTCTGTGGAGACTATACCATGTTGGGTGCCCTCTTCAGTCAAGTCTGGACACAGCGGCTCGTTACTCTTGATCAACTTGGGGCAAGTGGCTAACCTTTTCATGTTTATTCATGAATAATCCTTCATGTCCACATGCTGATTCTTCAAGATCTCAACAATGCTTTGTGAGTATACGGTGCAAGTTATAAGATCAGATCAACCTGGTTTTCACAGAAAATGTTTTATTTCTTAAGGTTTATCAACGATGGTCTGTATTTTGATTTACAATACGTTTTATTTAATATTTCCTGATGTTGACTGGGAAATGTATGCCAACCAATTGTAATACGTTATACGTTGTACCATATGTTTTTGCAATGGAATTCTGGCAACTACAGTTGCCTTCAATTTGCTTTGAACTTTCTAATAAAATACCGTAACTCATACAGTTGTACTGTGTTTATCTCTGAGAAAGGCTGCAATTAGGTTCACGGAATAACTGCTGTTTTTAAAAGATATACCGTAATGTCTTATACGTTCTCACTTTATTTTTTACGGTGAACTTCTGGCAACCACAGCTGCCGGTAATTTACCGTTAATTTGAACTTTTCAATAAAGTAATGTATCATACAGTTGTACTGTGTTTTTAACTGAGAAATACTGTAATTAGGTTTACAGTATAACTGCTGTTTATAAAATAATTTACCGTAAACGCATTTATATGATAGCTGTTATTTCTAAAGCAAATAACCGTAAACAGGTTTACGATATATCCTTTTTTTAATTGTAATTTACCGTAAACAAAAGACAGTTCTCAACTGTGAATTTTACAGGTGCAAAAAAATATACCGTAATGTCTTGTACGGTGTCACTTTATTTATTACGGTAAAGTTCTGGAAACCACAGCTGCCGGTAATTTACCGTTAAATTAAACTTTTTAATAAAGCACCGTAAAATATCATACAGCTGTACTGTGTTTTTAACTGAAAAAGACTGTAATTAGGTTTACAGTATAAGTGCGTTTTTTTAAATATAGTTTACCGTAAACACGTTTATAACATAGCTGTTATTTCTAAAGAAAATAACCGTAAACACGTTTATGATATTTCCGTTTTCTTTATAGTAATTTACCGTAAACAAAAGACAGTTCTCAACTGTGAATTTTACAGGTGCAAAAAAATATACCGTAATGTCTTGTACGGTGTCACTTTATTTATTACGGTAAAGTTCTGGAAACCACAGCTGCCGGTAATTTACCGTATATTTCACGATTTTTTTTTTACAGTGTAGCTTCACTTCATCCTGCTCACCTTCCCAGCAGGGTTCTTTAACACAGCCCACAACACGGCTAGTGTCAGCTTTTTGGAGGTCCTTTCAGGCTACTCCTCCCTAGAGCTGATCTCTGATACTGATGGTAAGCGACAAAAAAACCCTCAAATCCAAACAGAGAGAGAAAAAAGATTCCAGAAAAGACTCCCTCAGAACCGGCAGAAGGCCATGTGATCACCAAGAGCTCACTGATTCTCCCCGATTAGCAGAAACATCATGCGGGCTAACACCAAGGCGGAAATCGCTTCGTTTACTCCCCAGACGAGGACGCGCAGCTAACCTTTAAGTCCGAGAAGCCTAAGTTCAAACTTAATTTAAGAGCAGCTTGAAGAAGGTGAACCGGGGCCACTGTCAGAACCACTGACCACAACCAGAGGGAGGATAACTGTGTGTGTGTGTGTGTGTGTGTGTGAGTGTGAGCAGATCTATTAGGACTATTTTTGCCCCATTAAATTTACCAACTGAGCCATGCCAATGTTTCAGTTTTTTCCAAATTACTTTTTCATTGACTTGATAAATAGGAAGAAAGGAATCTGAATAGGTGCGGCAGGTGACAGATTCAGTGACATAAATCTGAGCACAATTTGCAGGAAATGTTCTATTTAACTGTAATTGACAGGTGTGGAAGTGGGGCAAATAGTATTGGATATGGGGATGTATCACACACTGGACAGACTATAATGGGTGGCTCCTGAAGTGACTTACTGCTGCCAGGTGGCTCCCAGCCAGAGATTAACAGCTACCCCAGAGTATAACTAGAGTAAATTCAATTTGCATTATAATTCTAGAATTTCTCTCACAACCCTGATTCTGCTGTCTTCACTTGGCAGGCTTCTTGAACAGCGAGAGCATTGCATGGGTGTCATTTTATGTCAAGGCACAATTTTTCCCGTCTTCCAGATTCGAGACCGAGTCAACTCGTGTTTCGATGTGTCCGAATTGTTTCACCCCTATGATTCTGGGAAATCAAGTTTTAGCGCTGCTTCACATCTGCCTCCATCCATGCAAACATGTGACAATAATACTAGCTACAGCTGCACCTTCAATAGTGATTTAAATCCTGTCATCCACAGTCATTGTATGTTTCTCCCCTGCAGTACAGTACAGGATTAACTTTGGGACACAGCACATGTTCAGCCGCCACACTGTTGAGTACCGTGTGGCTGCATAGCGGTTATTACAGCTGATCAGGGCTTTTTCAATAAGGCTTTGGAGCACATGAACACACCAGAAGCAATCAATGTGAAAACCAATGGTTCTCCTTGAAAAACATCTTTGCTTGTTTATCAGATGCCCACCAACTTCTTTCTATTAGGTATCCATGGTAACAACTGAGCCATGTTTCCAATTTTTGTAATTGGCCAATCAATATTATTCACTGTCAATGTGTTCCTTTCAGTTTCTATGTACACAGGGACTTAAAAACATCTGTAAACCTTGTACGCACTTTTCTCTTCATTAATTTAATTGTTTATTTGTGCTTCTTTGAAGAAATATTCTGCATTTAAAACCAGGAAAAGCAGAGCGAGCCTTCCTTTCACAAGCTATTCAAACTGTAGTCATTTGTCAGTTCATCTGTCTTCTGCCTCAGAGGCTTCAGAGAGCCATAAAAGAAAATCAACAAATGATAAATACATCTTTCTTTATTGTGGCATGGGGTTCAATACTCTTCAATGTGATGTCATCACTATGAACCGATATACGGGGAGTGACTGATCAGACAATGAGATGCAGGAGAGAAGGTGGGTGTGGACTGCCGCTGATTTCGGAGCAGATGAATGAAGGGGGAGGAAATCAACTCACATTTATTTTCACAGCACCTTATCATACAAAATCAGTTCAGATTCGGTGTGTCTCTTACAGACACTAAGGGTGTCTTGTGCGTCATCATCAAGGCCCACTGACCAAGCGTTGGTATTACACAAGTGATGACCAGTGACACCTTGTGCTGTGACTAATCATATCATTCACATCATGCAAGTTATAGTCATCCATTTTGTTGAAGTTTACCATATGAGTGTAATGTATGCTTCTGCATGTCTGAGAAGTTCTTCCTGCAGCGCGTGATGTTTATTTATTTATTCATTCATGCAGAGGTAAAGAGATGAAAGTGCAGTAATTAGCAGCTTCCATCTGTCAAGTCACCTGAGGAAGCAGCCCCTCTGTACATGTTTAAAGAGGCGAGGGCAAAGCAAACAAACATCTTGGCCATGATGCAAGTGTTTAAGGAAAACGAAGCAAGCCCCGCTTTTAACCTAGCTTTTCATCTGAAAAAACAAGCCGATCCGCCCAGCACTTCATATTAGAAGGTAGAATAAAATGAAGCATTGAACTTCAAAATGATTATTCCAACATGTATTCTTTGTTCCTTTCAGGGTGAAAAGCAACACTTACGCCCCTAATAGTACACTCACCAGGAGGGGCTAATCATGACACAGGGCCCACTTATCCTAGACGGCGTTGTGTTAAACATTCAGAGTGAAACAGCAGGATATGTCTGTGGTAGTGGCTGAATGGCACTCTCCACCATCTTGCATCTATGCATGTCTGGTACAGGATGAGTCCAATCGCATTATCGGGCTTCACGGTATGAATAGTGAGGCTGTGCACATTTAACATTCTACTGGTTGGCCAATGTCCCTTACTCGGCATTGAGATTAATGAGAACCATGAAAAGCAGACTGTTGACAGTGACCCCTTTGACTCCGCACTAAATTTAAAGTTGTCAAATGGATACGGCCCTCTCCGCTGCTGTGGGTCAACGCTATCACGGCCATTTAATTACTGGGCTTGGGCCCCGGCCAGTTCACACTATCATGCATTCTGCTTACAGTGTGTAATGTGTTATAAGGTAACACATTTTTCTTTCATTTTTATAGATTTTTCTTTAACCTATATTTAGTCAGTATAATCTCATTTCCAAGGGGTCCTGGCCAAGATGGGTGCATACTTTTCACAAAAGCACCCCATATAAAATATATATATGTATATTTTTTAAAGTTAATACAACACTAAATTGAATACATTCACTACAAGAAAGATAGACTAAAAACAACCAGCAAATAAGAGATACATGGCAATAGAGCATGTTATACTGAATCCAATTTTTTGAAGATGTACTTGCATGCATTTATACAATATCACTATTAATTGCTGACAGAAGCCTCACTGTAATTCATTTCATCCTAGCAGCAAAAGAAAAGTGCCATTTGTTTCTAACTTCCTAACTTCAACTTAATTTTCTTTGTAAAACACTAAATATGCTGTTTAAATAAAATAAATTCCAACTATTTATGAATCCAATTACATAATTATTAACTGTAACAGTCTCAGATTTCTCTGAACAACATTATGATGTTTACATAAAAAGGAAAAAAACTAGTCAGGGTTCCCAGCCCAGTGCATGACCTCACCCTAACCCTCATGCATGTGCGTGTCTGCGGCGATGATGACACGTCTTTAAACTAGGACCCTGTCTGCCGTGTCATCACCACTCATATCTATACAATCAATATGTTCATGTTTGAATTGAATAGTACAACGTTCTTGACAGATGTAGCCTCTTGAAAAAAAAGAAAAAATGGCTTGACTTTCTCAAGATGACAAAAAGTTCACTGACAGATTCATCCATCCATCCATCCATTTTCATCTGCTTATCCGGGGTCGGGTCGCGGTGGCAGCAGGTCAAGCAGGCTGACCCAGGCTTCTCTCTCACCCGCAACATCTACCAGGTCATTCTGGGGGATCCTGAGGCGTTCCCAAGCCAGCTGGGAGATATAATCCCTCCAGCGGGTCCTGGGTCTTCCCTGGGGCCTTCTACCAGTTGGACGTGCCTGGAAAACCTCTAAATTAGATTCCCGAGCCACCTCAGCTGACTCCTTTCGACACCAAGGAGTAGCGGCTCAACTCCAAGCTCCCTCCTGATGTCCGAGCTCTTTACCCTATCCCTAAGGCTGAGCCCGGCCACTCTACTGAGGAAACTAATTTCGGCCACTTGTATCCGAGACCTCGTTCTTTCGGTCACGACCCGAAGTACGTGATCATAGGTGAGGGTTGGGACGTAGACCGACCAGTAAATTGAGAGCTTCGCCTTCCGGCTCAGCTCCTTCATCAAGATGGCCCGTTGCAACATCTGTTTTACTGCTGCAGCCGCACTGATACGCCTGTCGATCTCCTGCTCCATTTTACCCTCACTCGTGAACAAGACCCCGAGATGAACTTGAACTCCTTCGCTTGTGGTAGGCACTCCGTCCCCACCCGGAGGGAGCAATCCACTGGTTTCCGGCAGAGCACCAGATTTCGTGGTGCTGACTCTCATCCCCGCCGCTTCACACTCGGCTGCAAAACGCCCCAGTGAATGTTGTGAATTCGTCTTGAATCCGAGGTTCAACAAACGGTCGGAGCCTCCCTTCCAGCACCCCCGGCATAAGCTTTTCCCTGGAGGCTGAGTAGTGTGATACCCCGATAGTTCGAGCACACTCTCCGGTCCCCCTTCTTGGAGATGGGAACTACCACCCCGGTCTGCTAGTCCATGGGCACTGTTCCCAACACCCATGCAACATTGAACAGGCGTGTCAGCCAAGACAGCCCAACAACGTCCAGCGCCTTCAGCATCTCAGGGCGGATCTTATCCACCCCCAGCGCCTTGCCACCAAGGAGCTTTTTGACTACCTTAGTGGCCTCTGCCAGGGATATGGGTGCAACCAACCCCAGTCTTCAGGCGCTGCCCCCTGTTCAGGGGACAGGTTGACCGGGTTTAGGAGTTCCTTAAAGGTCTCTTTCCACCGCCCGACGATATCCTCTGTCTGGGTCAGCAGCCTCCCTCCCCCGCTGTTAACAGAGTTCTCGGATGGTTTGCCTTTCCAATCTGTACACATCCAACATCCCTGTCCTGGGACCTCACATCGGATCAGGAAAACTCCCCTAAAACATAGTGAAAACCCTTTTACAGGTCAAAAAAGGGAATAAACCTGAGTGAGAGCAACAGAGGAGGATCCCTCTCCCCGGATGGACAGAAGCAATAGATGTCATGTGTACAGAATCAACGTAACAGAGTTACAGCTCATTCAATGAATATAACAGAAATTATTCATGTAATGAGTAGTAGGCATTGACCACGCCCCCCACGATCCATGCCAGCAGACGGAGGCAGAGATAAGGGGTATCAGCGAGAGAGAAAAGGAGAGAGGAGCTCATTGTATCCTAAGATGTCCCCCAGCAGTCTAGGCCTATAGCAGCATATCTAGGGGCTGGATCAGGGCCGACCTGAGCCAGCCCCAACTATAAGCACTGTCAAAGACAAAAGTCTTAAGTCTACTCTTAAATGAGGTAACTGTGTCTGCACCCCGGTTTGAAAGTGGAAGCTGGATCCACAGAAAAGGAGCTTGATAACTGAAGGCTCAAGTTATCACACAAGTAGCCCCGCATTCAGTGAGCGCAGCTCTCTGGTGGGACAATATGGTACTATAAGCTCCCTAAGATATGATGGTGCATCACCAGTTAAGGCTTTGAAGGTAAGAAGAAGGACCTTAAATACGATTCTCTGTCTTACAGGAAGCCAGTGGAGAGCAGTTAATACAGGAGTAATGTGATCTCTTCTCCTAGTCCTCATTAGTACACAAGCTGCAGCATTCTGGATCAATTGGAGACCTAAGAGACTTAGCAGAGCAGCATGATAATACAGAGTTACAGTAATCCAGTCTTGAAGTAACAAATGCGTGGATCAACATTTCTGCATCCATTTGAGATAAGATGTGCCTGATCCTTGAAATGTTGTGTAGGTGAAAAAAGGCAGTACTTGAGATCTGTTTCACGTGGAAGCCGAAGGACAAGTCTTGATCAAAGACAACTCCCAGATTTCTCACGGTGGTACTGGACGCAAGAGCAATGCCATCAAGAGAAATAATATCGTTCGATAATTGATTTCTCAGATGTTCTGGGCCAAGCAAAATAACTTCAGTCTTGTCCGAGTTCAACATCAGGAAGTTGCAGGTCATCCAGGTTTTTATGTCTTTAAGACACGCTTGAAGTTTAGCCACCTGGTTGGTTTCATCTGGCTTGATCAATATATATAGCTGGGTATCATCGGCATAACATCCATCCATCCATCCATTTTCCACCGCTTATCCGGGGTCAGGTCGCGGAGGCAGCAGGTCAAGCAGGCTGACCCAGACTTCTCTCTCACCCGCAACATCTACCAGCTCATTCTGGGGGATCCCGAGGCGTTCCCAGGCCAGCTGGGAGATATAATCCCTCCAGCGTGTCCTGGGTCTTCCCCGGGGCCTCCTACCAGATGGACGTGCCTGGAAAACCTCTAAAGGGAGGCGTCCTGGAGGCATCCTAATTAGATGCCCGAACCACCTCAGCTGACTCCTTTCGACACGAAGGAGTAGCGGCTCAACTTCAAGCTCCCTCCTGATGTCCGAGCTCCTCACCCTATCTCTAAGGCTGAGCCTGGCCACTCTACGGAGGAAACTCATTTCGGCCGCTTGTATCCGCGACCTCGTTCTTTCGGACACGATCCAAAGCTCGTGGCCAAAGGTGAGGGTTGGGACGTAGACCGACCAGTAAATTGAGAGCTTCGCCTTCCGGCTCAGCTCCTTCTTCACCAAGACGGCCCGGTGCAACGCCTGCTTTACTGCTGCAGCCGCACCGATACGCCTGTCGATCTCCCGCTCCATTTTACCCTCACTCGTGAACAAGACCCCGAGATACTTGAACTCCTTCGCTTGTGGTAGGCACTCTGTCCCCACCCGGAGGGAGCAATCCACCGGTTTCCGGCAGAGCACCATGGCCTCAGATTTCGTGGTGCTGACTCTCATCCCCGCCGCTTCACACTCGGCTGCAAAACGCCCCAGTGAATGCTGGAGGTCATGGTCCGAGGAGGCAAACAGGACCACATCATCTGCAAACAGCAGAGAGGCTATCCTGAGATCCCCGAACCTGACATTCTCCGCCCCACGGCTGCGCCTAGATATCCTGTCCATGAAATTCACGAACAGGACCGGTGATAAAGGGCAGCCCTGGCGGAGGCCAACACCCACCGGGAACGTATCTGACTTACTGCCGAGGATACGAACACAGCTCCTACTGCAGGCGTACAGAGACCGGATGGCCCGTTGCAACGGGTCCGGCACACCATACTCCCGCAGCACCCCCCACAAAAAGCCCCGAGGGACCCGGTCGAAAGCCTTCTCCAAGTCCACAAAGCACATGTAGACTGGTTGGGCAAACTCCCAGGACCCCTCCAGTATCATTGCAAGGGTAAAGAGCTGGTCCACTGTTCCACGACCAGGACGAAACCCGCACTGTTCTTCTTGAATCCGAGGTTCGACAAACGGTCGGAGCCTCCGTTCCAGCACCCTGGCATAAGCTTTTCCCGGGAGGCTGAGTAGTGTGATACCCCGATAATTCGAGCACACTCTCCGGTCCCCCTTCTTGAAGATGGGAACCACCACCCCGGTCTGCCAGTCCATGGGCACTGTGCCCGACCCCCATGCGACATTGAAGAGGCGTGTCAGCCAAGACAGCCCAACAAAGTCCAGCGCCTTCAGCATCTCAGGGCGCATTTCATCCACCCCCGGCGCCTTGCCACCAAGGAGCTTTTTGACTACCTTAGTGGCCTCTGCCAGGGATATGGGTTCATCCAACCCCAAGTCTTCAGGCGCTGCCCCCTGTTCAGGTGACATGTTGACCGGGTTTAGGAGTTCCTCAAAGTGCTCCTTCCACCGCCCGACGATATCCTCTGTCTGGGTCAGCAGCAACCCTCCCCCGCTGATAACAGCCTGGGGAAGGCCCTGCTTTCCCTTCCTGAGTCGTCGGATGGTTTGCCAGAACCTCCTTGAGGCCAACCGAAAGTCCTTCTCCATGGCCTCCCCGAACTCCTCCCATGCCCGAGTTTTAGCATCCGTGACCACCGCAGCTGCAGTCCTTCTGGCCTGTCTGTACCTGTCAGCTGCTTCAGGAGACCCCTGGGCCAACCAAGCCCGAAAGGCCTCCTTCTTCAGCTTGACGGCTTCCCTCACCCCCGGTGTCCACCACCGGGTTCTCGGGTTGCCGCCACGACAGGCACCGATGACCTTCCGACCACAGCTCCTAGCGGCCGCGTCCACAATAGAGGCTTTGAACATGATCCACTCGGATTCCATGTCCCCAACCTCCCTCGGGATGTGTGAGAAGTCCTTCCGGAGGTGGGAGTTGAAGACCTCCCGGACAGGATCCTCCGCCAGACGTTCCCAGTTCACCCTCACTACACGTTTGGGCTTGCCAGGTCTTTCTGGCCGACTCCCCCGCCATCTGATCCAACTCACCACCAGGTGGTGATCAGTTGACAACTCTGCTCCTCTCTTCACCCGAGTGTCCAAAACATACGGCCTTCGCGAATCGCCTTCGCGAATCGCCACCTTAACGCGGTGAAGGAGTTTGAGTGGCTCAATGATCCTGGGAGCTATGTTGTCCGGGGCATCTGCCCCTGGTAGGGTCTCCCAAGGCAAACCGGTCTCGGGGGAGAGCCCAGACTAAGAGCGGTTCAAAAAACCCTGATGAATAGCAGCACACGGAATGTAGCTACCTCGCCCGGACCAGGGAAACCGGGGCACCCTCCCGGAGCCAGACCCGGGAGGCGAGCTCGTCGGCGAGCGTCTGGTGGCCGGGCTTTCGCCCATGGGGCCCGGTCGGGCTCAGCCCGAAGAAACATCATGGTGCAACCACCCTGTGGACCCACCACCCGCAGGGACAGACATCGGGGTCGGGTGCTATGTAGACCGGGCGGCGGGCCGGGCAGGGGGCCTGGGCGAGCCGATCGCCGGCGACATAGACTAGCTCTAGGGACGTGGAACGTCACCTCGCTAGCGGGGAAGGAGCCGGAGCTGGTGAGGGAGGTGGAGCGGTACCAGCTAGATATAGTTGGGCTCACCTCCACGCACAGCGCTGGCTCTGGAACCAAACTCCTGGAGAAGGGTTGGACTTTGTTCTTTTCTGGAGTCGCCCAGGGTGAGAGGCGCCGGGCGGGAGTGGGGATACTCACGAGTCCCCGGCTGAGCGCCGCCGTGTTGGAGTTTTCCCCGGAGAACGAGAGGGTCGCCTCCCTGCGCCTACTGGTTGCGGGGAGTAAGGCTCTGACTGTTGTTTGTGCTTATGCACCAAACAGCATTTCGGAGTATCCGGCCTTCTTGGAGTTGGTGGGAGGGGTCCTGGAAAGGGCGCCGCCTGCCGACTCCATAGTTCTCCTGGGAGACTTCAACGCTCACGTGGGCGACGACAGAGAAACCTGGCGGGGAGTGATTGGGAGGAACGGCTTGCCTGATCTGAACCCGAGTGGTGTTTCGTTGTTGGACTTCTGTGCTAGCCACAGTTTGTCCATAACAAACACCATGTTTGAACATAAGGTGGCTCATAAGTGTACCTGGTACCAGAGCACCTTAGGCCGGAGATCAATGATCGACTTCGTATCGGCATAACAATGAAAGCTTATCGAGTGTTTCCTGATAACATTGCCTAAAGGAAGCATATACAAGGTAAACAAAATTGGTCCAAGCACATAACCTTGTGGAACTTGTGACAAACGCCGGTGTTCATCGAGGCTTCGTTATTTGTGGGCGACTGTGGTCAGTGGTTAGCAGGTCTGACTTTCAATCAGAGGCTCGGTGGTTCAATCGTTGCTGTGTCTACTGTATATCATGTAAGTCACTTTGGATAAAAGCATCAGCTAAATGCAATGTAATTGTTTACATATACAAACTGAGATCAATCTGATAAATACAACTTACACCAACTTAGTGCTTTACCTTTAATACCAATCACCTGTTCTAGTCTCTGTAATAAAATGTCATGGTCAATGGTGTCGAAAGCAGCACTAAGGTCTAACAGGACAAGAACCAAGACAAGTCCCCTATCTGATGCAACTAGAAGGTCATTCGTAATTGTCACCAGTGCTGTCTCCGTGCTATGATGCTTTCTAAATCCGGACTGAAAGTCCTCTGATAAACTATTGTTATGTAAAAAGTCACACAACTGATTTGCAATTACTTTCTCCAGAATCTTAGACAGGAAGGGGAAGTTAGAGTTAGGTCTGTAGTTGGCCAACACTTCTGGATCGAGAGTTGGTTTCTTGAGAAGAGGTTTAATTACAGCCACTTTGAAAGACTGTGGTACATAACCTGTTAGTAAAGAACCATTGATAATATCCAGCAGAGAGGTGCCAATCAAAGGCAAAACCTCCTTGAGCAGCCTCGTTGGAATGGGGTCCAGGAGACAGGTAGAAGATTTAGAAGCAGAAACAGTTGAAGACAATTGGTCAAGGCTTATGGGGAAAAAGCCATCCAAACACACATCAGGGCTCACAGCCGCCTCCAAGGCCAGTCCACTTGAGGATAAACAGTCAGTAGTTGAGGGCAGGAGATCGTCTATCCTGCCTCTGATAGCCAGAATTTTATCATTGAAGAAGTTCATGAAGTCATTAGTGCTGAGGTTTGTAGGAATACACGACTCCACCGAGCTGTCAGCCTGGCCACAGTGCTGAGAAACCTGGGGTTGTTCTTGTTTTTCTCTATTACTGATGAGTAGTAGGCTCCTCTGGCATTACGAAGGGCCTTCTTGTAGGTTCTCAGACTGTCCCGCCAGACTAACCAGGATTCCTCTAGATTGTTGGAACGCCATACATCTTCCAGCTTCCGTGTTCCTTGCTTCAGTATGCGGCTTCTTTAGAGGGGCTATCGAGTCCAATATCATTTTCAGTGAGCCAGTAGCACCATATACGAGATGATCAATCTAGGACAGACTGAAGTTCGCACCGGAGTCCTCTGTTGTATTGAGGCATGGTAATGAATCAAATACAGAAGGAATCGCTTCTTTAAATAAGCAACAGCAACGTCAGTTATACATCTGGTGTAGAAACGTTTGCCCAATGGTACACACACTGGCAGCACAAACTCAAAAGTTATAAGGCAATGGTTTGATAAAACAGGGTTCTGCAGAAAAACCACCAAATGCTCCAAATCAACGCCATATGTAAGAATAAGGTCGAGGGTGTGGCTAAAGCAGTGAGTCGGTTCATGTACTCTTTGACAGAAGCCAAACGAATCTAACAATGACATAAATGCAACACTAAGGCTATCATTGTTAACATCCACATGAATATTAAAAGCACCTACAATAATAACCTTATCAGGCTTAAGGACCAAACTTGACAAAAACTCAGAAAAGTCAGATAAAAACTCTGAATCCGGACCAGGTGCCCGGTACACTACAGCAAACAGAGTCGGCAGTACAGTTTTACAGCTTGGGTGTGAAAGACTCAAAACAAGGCTTTCAATTCAAAGCTACAATTCAATCCAGGCTTAGGACCTATTAACAGGCCTGAGTCAAAGATGGCAGCTACTCCACCTCCTCGGCCAGCAGCTCGAGGAATGTGAGTATTAATATGACTTGGAGGAGTTGATTCATTCAGGCTGACATATTCCTCATGTCTCAACCAGGTCTCAGTAAGACAAAATACATCAATGTGAGTCCACATTTAATTACCCTATCATGTTGCACTGTTGCAATAGTGGTGTTAACCTTTATGAGGTTAAGTTCTATAACACCTCTATTAGTTACTTTCACATTAAAAAGTGGCCGTGGGACAGACACAGTCTTTATAGAGTTAAAGGTAGGCAACTGCCCTAAAGGAAATGCAGAGAAGGGTGCAAGACTATAACTCTGCTTCCTTGTCTGAACTCTGGATTGTCATGGATAGAGTTGACCAATAAACTTGGTTATATTGGCAGAAAGGACATGTGCTCCATCCAAAGTGGGATGAATGCCGTCTCTCCTGATCAGACCAGGGTTACCCCAGAATGTCCGCCAGCTAAATCATATCCTACTGAAAGGTCTACAGCTTCACCACATGGGTTACATAAAACTGGCAATTTCCCTTAGTTATCCTTGCTAATTTGACTCTTGAAAATATTGCAAAATATGGTTGGGTTGCAGGTCACGCTCAACATCTCATAGATAATCACCTCTTCAAGTGTTTTACTGCTGAAAGTAAAATTATTATTTAAAACATTTCCCCAGCTACTGAGAGTTTATCTGCTAGGTCAAAACATTTTTTTTTCAACAATTCTGGATGCTGCATGGATTTAGCTCCTAATATATGTATGCATTTATTATTATTTACAAAGAAGTATCTGGGAATAAGCAGCACAAACGTTGTCAGGGTAAATGAGGCCCTGGGAAAAACTGAGCTAATGTGCTAGAGTGGAATAAATATTAATAGGCCCATAGATCCATGTTGGGCTTTTGGACATCTCCTTACTTTCTCAGACGTGTGAGTGATGTGGGTTCAGTGCAAGGTTACCTTGGTGTTGTACCATAATGTGCCTCATGCACCCTTTATTGCTGTGAGACATTTTCTAAACTGAATGAATCCATACACAGCACTTAATGGGTGAGCCCAGTCAATCCACACATTGTATACAAAGAGAGAGCCTCTGCATCAATAGAAGTATAGAAGTACACTTATCAAGTGAGAGGAGTTCACCAACCTTGACACTAAAAGCATTTAAGTACACATGTTCAATGTATTAGTATATTCCATTAACTCATGTACTCAACAACATATTGAAGCTGCAGATGCCAGTTAATTGTATAGTCAACTATTCTACTGATTATTCCATTGATTAATCGAGTACTAGATAAGAAATACTCTTGCTTCATAAAATCTAAAATACAATATATTGAATATCTAAAATTACAAACAATAATACAACAACAACAATAACAACAAATAATCTGAAGAGATTATCCTGAAATACTGAAAAAAAACTCCTAATGACAATCATTATTTCATATGTGAAAGAGTTACATTCACAGTTCTATTACATGTGTTTTTTAATACAATTACTTTTTCAATTCTGTAATGGTATAGGACGAGATATGTGTAGAACAGGATCAGATCTGGGTATAAAACGACCAGATCGTGGAATGATGGTCAAACATGGTCAAATTCAGCAATGTAGGAGTGTAAGGTATGGCAATTGACAAAACAGGTGTCACGTTAGACCATTATCAATGCTTTCCCTGAAATTACTTTTTTTTTTTCTCTCACTCAGAACATGTGGACACACAATCCAATGAGTTGGTTTTTGTGTCTATTTGTGTAAGCTTGACCTAATTTAGTTTGACTGAAATGCTTTGAATAATAGTGCTACTTTCATTAGCTAGATATAATATAGCGTGTTAAACATATTGCATGAGTCTGGGTCAAATCCTGTGTTTCTCTCTGGTAGTTGTAAGCTTCATTGAACCTGAGAGCAGCAGTGAGCAGCTTTCAGAACCGAGCAGACAACATTATCTTTTGCAAACTGCCAAGGGGCTGAGGTTTAAAGTGACCATCCTCTGCTCTCTGCTTGTGTGTGTCAGCATGAACCATTTCTACAGCCAGCCCCTCGGTGTGCTGTGGTAGCGTCTGAGGTTTATTTCCGCACATGACGGTGTCCCCATCTTGAAGAATCAATCAATCACAAAGACATAGTGGAAGAAAACACATAATGGGTAGAAGGCGGATTTGGCTCTGAAATATTTTTCTCTTGCACACAGTAACCACACGGGAAAAAAAACGAGTACTGGAAGATGTTATAAATAACAGATAATGTCTCAATTTTGTAAGCAGGTACAAATAAGACGTGTCATTTTCTGACATGAAATACTCTGGCAAGGTGCCCCAATAGATTAATAGCTAAACAGGTACAAAAGTGCTTGCATTAATCATTGGAAAGGCCTTGCTTGTGCCCTCGTGGATATAGAGCTCACATTGGAGGGAAATCTATAGCTGTGAGGGAGCAGGGTCAATGATGTTGTTCTCCACAAAGTGCATTGCACTCATTTGTCTGACTCACGGGTGGCACATTGGCCCAGCATATACAATAGAATACCTCCTGACCATGCTAGTACATCTGATAAAATTTGCTCTGGAACAAGGTTAACGGCACCTTCTAAGCCTTGCTAGCCCGTCCAACCGGATGCTCGGCGCCCTGCTCTATATACAGACGCCCGTCTTGAGTGAAACAAGGCGAGCCCTCTGGATTGGTGCATGGCCATCAAACCCGAGTCAGGAACCGCCACCCACTGCAGAGCCAGAGAATTATGTTTGTTTGGTTTTCTTATTTGTCTTTGTTCTGTTTGTCTCTGCCCGTGTAAAGCATCTTTGAGTATTTAGAAAAACGCTATATAAGTTTGAAGTATTATTATTATTATTTTGTTTTATTTTCATACATGAGACTGTCTGATCATGCGGCTCTGCATACATTTAAAAAAAATCCTGCTAATAGAGGCTATTTGCTCAACAGGGTCATTGGATGATGATTAATCATATTCATGTTCACCGGCTATATCACAAGGAACTACTAACAGAATACAACAACATGGTTAAGGAAGCAAGAACAAATTATTTTGCTAATCTCATTTCTACCGGTAAACAAAACCCTAAAGTCCTTTTTGAAACCATCAACAAAATTGTCAATCCTGCTCCCCCTGAAGTGCCAATTTTTTCAAATAAGGATTGCAGTGACTTCCACAAGTTCTTTGTAAAGAAAATCATTGATGTCAGAAACGGCATTAGCCCCATGACTACTCCATTACCGACTCAATCAATCCAGCCTCCAATCATCACCCAATTCACTCCAATCTCGCTACAAGAACTCACTGTTCTGGTTAGCAGTATGAAATCCTCCTCATGCCCAGCAGATATCATACCAACTTCCTTATTTAAAAATGTTCTTGGGTCTGTGAGTACTTGGGTTCTCGCTATACTCAACAGCTCTTTACTATCTGGTTGTGTCCCCTCATATTTTAAACATGCAAGTATTCAGCCACTACTTAAGAAAACCAACCTGGATACATCACTTTTGGCAAATTATAGGCCCATTTCGAAAATGCCTTTTATCTCGAAAATTTTAGAAAAAGTTGTTGCTAAGCAGCTCACTGGGGTTCTGAATGCACACAACATTTTAGACAAATTTCAATCAGGCTTCCGTCAAAATCACTCAACTGAAACCGCTCTTCTCAGAGTGTCCAACGATTTATTAATGTCGTCTGATAAGGGTCAATGCTCTGTTTTGGTGCTGCTGGATCTTAGTGCTGCTTTCGATACAGTTGATCATAACATCATGCTTGAAAGACTTCAGCATTGGGTTGGTATCGCAGGAAGCGCCCTGGATTGGTTCACCTCCTATCTATCAGATAGAAGTTTTTCTGTGTCTCTTGGTCCCTATTCCTCAGAAACTGCGGCCCTTTCCTGTGGGGTGCCGCAGGGTTCTGTGTTAGGTCCGCTTTTATTTGCTTTGTACCTGCTCCCCCTGGGAAATATAATTAGCCAACTCGGAGATATTTCTTATCATTTCTATGCAGATGACATCCAGCTGTATGTCTCGTTTGACCCAGAAGACACTGACAAAGTGTTGAATTTGCTTAAATGTTTCAATTTGATCAAGGTTTGGCTCGCAAACAATTACCTACAGCTCAATGAAAATAAGACCGAAGTCCTTATAGTTGCTCCAGATACTATAGCTTCCAAGATTAGTCGGCTGCTGGGCTCCCTGTCCTCTGCTGTTCAGTCCAAACAGAGAAACCTTGGTGTAATATTCGATAATAACATGCTCTTGGATCAACATATCAAATCTTTGACACACACATGTTTCTTTCATTTGAGAAACATTGCCAAACTTAGAGGAGCAGTTTCACTTACTGAGCTTGAGATGATCATTCATGCTTTTATTTCATCTCGGCTTGATTACTGCAACTCTATTTTCACCTGTCTCAGCAAGTCGTCCCAGGACCGTCTGCAACTAGTCCAGAACTCTGCTGCAAGGCTGCTGACTAGGTCTAGCAGGTTGTCGCACATCACTCCGATTTTATACTCATTGCATTGGCTTCCGATCAATTTCAGGATCAAATTAAAAGTTTTGGTTCTAACTTATAAAGCATTGCATGGTCAAGCACCTGCTTATATATCTGACCTGCTCCATCCGTACACTACAACCAGGCCCCTCAGGTCTTCTAACCAGGGATTACTGGCTGTCCCACGCACTCGCTTAAAAACTAGAGGTGACCGCTCTTTTGAAGCGGTGGCTCCAAACCTGTGGAACGCCCTTCCGATTGTCTTGCGTTCAGCAGTCTCGCTTGAAGCTTTTAAAAAGCAGCTGAAGACGCACTTGTTTACATTTGCTTTTGATTGATGTATGTAATTTTTTGGTGTCATGCTGAAATTGTTGTAATGATTGTTTTTAGTCTTTTTGGTTTTATAACTTAACATGTTTTGTTCAAATGTTTACCAATGTGAAGCACTTTGTGACTTTGTCTGTGAAAGGTGCTATAACAAATAAACTTATTATTATTATTATTATTTATTTAAACAGCATATCATAAAAATAATAAAGAAGGTATTTTTTAAATAAAAGTAAATGTACTTTATACATTTGTAACATTGTAAATGTATTTTTTTTAAGCATGATGCCTCAGAAGTCCCAATAGCATATTACATAATCATAATCACTGTGCATGATCTGGGGGATGGGTGCACAGAGATATTTGGTCAACAAGTGTTGGAGTAGATGCTTCAAGAGCTTACTTTGAAAGGAGAAGAATCTGATACTATATCCATAAACTCTTTATCAAACGGATGATTTCATCCTTTGTAGGAGGGTCTGTAGACTTAAAGTCGATTGGTCTGGACATCTCAAAGTGGAGCAGCATGATATTGAATCCAATCCATTAACTCATGTACTCAACAACATATTGAAGCTGCAGATGCCAGATATTTGTATAGTCAACTATTCTACTGATTATTCCATTGGTTAATCGAGGACTAGATAAGAAATACTCTTGCTTCATAAAGGAGCAATAGTAAATATACAAAAGAAGAAGAAAGAAAAAATGAATCCCCTTGGCGAAATTGGTCTCAGCTTTTAACCCATCCTTAACCAAGGAGCAGTGTGCTGTCGTGAGGCGCCCAGGGAGCAACTGTGTCTGGCTTAAGGACACTTTGACTTGCGAACTATGGGGAGACCAGGGATCCAACCGGCTACTCTCACCGGGAGCTGCAGCGGCCCCAAGAAAAGAGAAAATAACACTGAACAACTAATTGTTTCCCATTTTGTATTGCTTAATTTGCAAACAAAACATGATCTGTGAAAACTAAACCCATTTAGTGTATTTAAGTGCAATCTTTACATTCTTGGTAAAGGGTTCACTTTAACTTTTTTTCCACACATCCCCAAAAATAATTGCAACCGCCCCAAAGGCGATGTTAACTCAAAAGTCTAAATTTTGTCCTTGTCATCTTTAGTGGTTAATTGCATAAACAAAAAAATAAATATATGTATTTTTAAATCAATACCTGCTATAACTCTTTTTTCATTAATTTGCATTTTTTATGATTTATATTATATGCCGTTTCGAGGTTAAGTTAAACAGGTCAGGATTCCATCAGTAATATCTATTTTATATTGAGCAAACTTTATTCTTCAAGATTACACTGAACACATACCTGTACTTGTATAGCTCTTTTCTAGTCACCTGACCACTCAACGCACTTTCACACTACGTGTCATTATTCACCCATTCATACACTGATGGGATGAGCTACCAAGCAAGGTTCCACCTGCTCATCAGGAATAACTAACATTCACACACTAGGGGTTAAGTGCCCAAGGACACATGGATATGGACTAGTGGAGCCGGGGATCGATCCGCCGATCTTCTGATTGAAAGCTCACCATTGAACCACAGTCTCCAACTTCTTTTTAATAACGTTATAATTTAATATGCTCAATAGTAATTGTACTGAATAGAGCGTGAACGCTCTATTCAACAACAATTTCTATTCATGGTTTTACTCTTGTTTCTCGATCAAAATATGCAGGAAACCAAACGTGTTGGCCTAAATCAAAGTGCAACACATAAGATCATTCCACTCCAACAGATATTTTGCATGTTTACATGAATAATAAAATGACATTCTGCTGTTGGACAGGTCGCTGCCTCGTACAAATAACACAATGTCAAACAAGTTGTTTCTTACTAAAAAAAGCTAACTTGGAATGAGGTTGGAACGCAATGTTCTACATCTCCATTTTCAGATGAGGGTGAAGATTGTTTTCCATGTGTACACCAAGTGGCAATTCCAAATTGATTTCTGTTTGGTATCATCCAATCTTTTAATTAAAAACAATTTGGTATATGTGCAAAACAATTTTCAATCACAGCATCGGTTCAGATGTTTGAAGATAGCATTGGCGAAAGCCGCTGGCCTGCTTTGGTTTGTCCTCTGTCTGTAGTCAGCTTCTAATACTTCTGGTAGCAGCTGCTGAGAAAATGTAATTAATTAGTGCATTAGTGTTAGCTTATAAAATGAAAGGATAAGGGAGATAAAGATTGATAAAGATTTGATAAATAAGACAGATAAGAGCCACGGATAAGGACAAGATTTATACTATGTATATTTTGGGAGGGTGAGAGTGGTTCTTATCGAAGCAACACGGTTTTAAAGTAATCAACAATGATTCACCGCAAGTCAAATTTTAGGGCTCTATCTGCATGATATGGTGCAGATTTAATGCAGATAAATGGTGTGCTGATGATGGGAGAACAGTTCTGTAAGTGATTTGAACCAATCAAGACCAGTCAATGTGCATGCAGCAACCGTTTGTGCAGATTTGTACCTTGTAGAAGTATCCCCAAAAATGTTTCTCATAATAAACATATTTTTAATTCCTTCCTTGACTAGAATTATGCGGCCGAGTGTGCGAACCACATGTGGATTCATCCTTGTTTATTTTGACTTTTCCAGCAGTTGCCGTGTTCATTTTCAGCTCACTTATTGGTTTGTTTGAAACCCATTTCCACACTTGGAATGGGTGCGCTTGGTAGCAGATGCTTCAATTTTCAGACTATACCAGAAGTGCACACATACACACACATACACACACACACACAGTCCAACACACCCATTTGGACTGAAATCATGCCTCCATCAGTTTCGCCTGGTCTGTCGTACAGATATCGATTTACAGGCCAGTTATGAGCTGGCTCTGAAGCCACCTATGGAATGTTATAGAAACATGATAAACATCATCAATCTCTTTGTACAGCCTTCAGGAGGTGGCAGATGGCTCATAGCCTTTTAATCAATTGGGATTCAACGGTCCAATATAGCACATGTAATAATGCTTATGCTACTTTGGCCCACTGCGGTGTGGGTTCATGCTGTTATAGTCAATTCTGTGCACCTGCTAGTTTTTCTATTCCCAACATTACATTATGATGCAGTTTGCATAGTTTGTTCAGTACTTGTGCCTATCAGCAGAGTTGAATGGGGTTGTGAAATATATGACAATTGATCTCGAAGGGCTACTGCTTATCATATAAAAGCATATGTACAGCCATGTGTCAAAAGGAAACTGTGGCGAAGGTTCTCCCTACCCGGGTTTCCATGGCTCCAGACATACAGCACAGACACGTTTCTTGCGGGTCCAACAGGCTTTATTACACACATCCATTTCAGCACTTCTCTCATGCTATGTGTTCTCCCTGTCGCTCACCACCCCGGCTATTACCCCTGCCGGGCTTAAATAGCCCCATGCTCCCGCACTCATTGGTTTCAGCTGCAGCTCGGTGACGAGCTGCAGCTGTTTGTGATTTATCTCATTGCCAACCGAATAATCTAACTCTTACAAACACAATGTTAACGTATTGAGTGCTTACCCATGAGCGTAGGATGCTTTGTTATTAGATTCAAGGCCTGTTAAGGAAGGAATGGACACAAAGGATTCCAGATAAAGATGGTCGAAAAGAATAGAAAACGTCCTACAACAGTAATGGTTTAATACGTTAAAGATAAGTTACAGTCAGAGATACAGAGTTTTAATATGGAAAAGAGTCAGAAACATCTATCAGTAGGTAATAAATACATTTTTTATAATTGCTGTGTGGTGTGATGTGTGTGCTTCATGTGGATTTGCGAAAGTAACTGATTAATATTAATAGAAACAAAGCGTTACATTCTCGAACAGAATTTGGTGTTACCATCAACAAGAATAAGACAAGTGATTGTGGATTGTGATCCCGCCTTGATATGATATTGTTTTTCCATAATGTCCACCCCTAGTCTGACTCAATGTGAGGGATCGTGTTATTGAGACTAGTCAATAAGATACATGTTTTTAAACCTTTGATCTTTCTCTGGTAAATGTTTCGATATGATGCCTGATGATAAATCATGTGACTTATATTACATAGTGTGTTTGTGCTTCCTCCTGAACAGCCTCTGAAATGAGCCAATGTGTTGCTTGTATCATGTTCTCCATTCCATGACAGTGCTAGAGATAATAGAGAGAGTGTATTTTATTAAACCAATATTAGATTAATAAAGAATGAATGGGTTACAGTAGTTGAAGAGTAATGTAATATAACATGATGTGTAATTAAAAACCGAGTAACGTAATCCGTTGTACTTTATGCACTGCACAGCTAAGATGACTTATAAACCATAATAAAACAGAGGAGTTTCATATTGTAGTTCAGATCTTCAGGTAGGATGTTAGACTCCAAAACAGTCCACGGCCGGATGCCCAGTGGGATCATTTATCTTGTTCTGGGCCTTTAAACTTAAAAAGGTTTTCATTTTATGATCCTCTGATCAAATACATATATGGGGACAACTTCAAATGTCACGATCATGTCTTAAAAATGAGCACTTTCAGGGGGTTAACTGAGGTTAAAACTTTCAAATCGAAGAGTGAGCCGTGAAACCAGGATTCATTTCACAGTGCAAAGTAAAAGTTATTTTTTTCTTCTTTTTTTCACAACAGAGTGATCTGACATATCACCTACCACTGTCTCTATATGTCTTTCTTGAATGCCATTACTTGGGCAGAACTGTTTAGTGTTCATACTACATGCCTCTTGGTGGAGAATAGAGCCCTGAGAGCACACAGTAGATCCTCCGGATTAAAAAACTCCAGAATAATTTAAGAAGCCATTTACTGGGAGGCAGTCAGCTTTCAGTAGAAATCTCCTCATTAGAGGAACCCCAGAGTATACGGCCAATTTGGCTGAAGCAGGTCTGGCAACAAAGTGACTAGAGATACACAGAGTGACACATCTGTACATCTGTACATCTGTACATCTGTGACACATCATGCGGAGGCATCAAAGATTAATGGATGATGGAAGACAAGACGTCACAGTATTGGCTGCAAGGTCAACATATCAGTGCTGTCACACAGCCTTAAAGCAACGCACCTTCAACTGGAAGTTAGCCAGTCCCCATTTACACTCCAGCTTTCTGCATTACATAACTACCTTTTCTTAGCGAGCCAGCGTTCAACATTGCTCCATGAGCACTTAAGTGCAGTACATCTCCCACATCTTCCACGAGTATCAGAGGCTTTTACTGGTTCCCAAGCCTCCTACTGTAGTGGCATAGAGGGCAGGGATTATTTTCTCGGCAAGTTAATGGAAGGAGGGGGCGATTATTTCTTACCTACGAGTGGGCCCTAAGGAATCTGTAGGCTGTAGAGATGTAGAGGGCAAATTAAATATCTAAGATGTTGGCAAGAGCGTGAGTAGGAGAGAGAGAATCCAAATCCAAAGGAAACAAAAGTCTCAGCTCCATTATGTTTATCAGTTATGAATCGACCACTGGAAGACGACACACATTGACTTTATAAGGCAACAAAAGCTAACAAGAATTTGTTGTGTGCTCTAGTGCGTATCACGATGAATTGGCAGATTAAAAAAAAAAAAATAAGGAATTCATGTGCTTGACCTGCTAGTCACATGACCCTTCAGTATTGTGGGTCAAATGAGTCGTTCGTATCATCAATCACGTGAGTTATTAGTATTGTGAGTCACGTGAGTTATTAGTATTGTGAGTCACGTGACTTATTAGTATTGTGAGTCACGTGACTTATTAGTATTGTGAGTCACGTGACTTATTAGTATTGTGAGTCACGTGACTTATTAGTATTGTGAGTCACGTGACTTATTAGTATTGTGAGTCATCTCCACCTGCAAGTGGATCACAGACTTCCTGTCTGACAGGAAGCAGCACGTGAGGCTGGGGAAACACGTCTCAGCCTCTCGGTCCATCAGCACCGGTTCCCCCCAAGGCTGCGTTCTTTCCCCACTGCTCTTCTCCCTGTACACCAACAGCTGCACCTCCAGTCACCAGTCCGTCAAGCTCCTGAAGTTTGCGGATGACACCACCCTCATTGGACTCATCTCTGGTGGGGACGAGTCCGCCTACAGGTGGGAGACTGACCACCTGGTGACCTGGTACAGCCAAAACAACCTGAAGCTCAATGCTCTGAAGACAGTGGAGATGGTTGTGAACTTCAGAAAGATCTCAGCCCCACTAGCCCCTCTCACCCTGTGTGACTCCCCCGTCAAAGCTGTGGAGTCCTTCCGCTTCCTGGGCTCCATCATTGCCCAGGACCTCAAATGGGAGCTAAACATCAGCTCCATCTCCAAGAAGGCGCAGCGGAGGATGTTCTTCCTGAGGCAGCTGAGGAAATTCAACCTGCCAAAGACAATGATGGTGCACTTCTACACTGCCATCATCGAGTCCATCCACTGTTCCTCCATCACCATCTGGTACGCTGCAGCCTCTGCCAAGGACAAGGCCAGGCTGCAATGCATCATTCGCTCTGCCAAGAGGGTGATTGGCCGCAATCTGCCGTCCGTCCAGGACTTGTTTGCTTCAAGGACCCTGAAGCGGGCGAGGAAGATTGTAGCTGATCCCTCTCACCCTGGACACAAACTGTTCGTGTCCCTCCCCTCTGGCAGGAGGCTGCGGTCCATCAGGACCAAGACCCCATGCCACACCAACAGTTTTTTCCCGTCTGCCGTCGGGCTCATCAACAGAGCCCGGGTCACCCACTGACTCTCATGACTCTAATGACTCTGTCACCCCCAGACAATTTCCCACTGAACACTCCCCTGCACATACCCTTATATTTAAATACACTCGACACTTTAACTTGACACTTGCCACTTTTACACAACACGCACATTCCATGCACTTTATCTTATTTTTGATATTCCGATATTCTACTGTTCAATTGGAAATACTCATTCATTCTCATTTATTGTTTATTGTTAAATGTGTATTGTTAAATGTTACAGTTTTTCTCGATTGCTAAGACACAATTCCTGGAACAACTCACCATTTTTTCAAATCTTCACACACAATTTTAAAAACTCACACCCAACAGTCCAAACATCTAACTTCTGGGTCCCAATCAGTCTTTACCCTCAGACAATACACACAAGCTGTCAAAACACAGACTACATTAGTGTTTGTTACACACAGGAGGGATTAATTCAACACACTGCCACCAAAATGTCAATAATAGGGTTTATTCACAGCACTTCCAGATTGAGCACATATACAGGTTCATCAGCATCGGCATCAATATCAGCATGATCTTGTCTCAGGTCAGGGTCAGGCCATAGTATTTCACACATTATGTCTTCTCTCGCCAGGCAGCGTGGGAAATATCCCCTTGTGTGTCTGATCCAACCGTGGATAGATTCCAGAGAAATATCCTCACATGCATTCACCATTGCCTCCAGGAGATTGTGCTGTGTGTATGGGTTGCGGTCAAAGACTCTCCACCGCCATGCTGAGAAAAATTCCTCTATTGGATTCAGAAAAGGGGAGTATGCTGGCAGAAAAAGGACCCTGAACCTGGGGTGGTCATTGATGGCTGGACTAGTTGGCCAGCTTCTTTCATTGTCCTCCCATGTACCACCACATGATGAACAACAGTGGCACGGATTTCATCAGAAATTACTTGTCTTTGCTGTCCTCTGCCTCTGCCTCTTCCTCTCCCTCTCCCTCTTCCTCTTCCTCTTCCTCTGCCTCTGCCTCTTCCTCTCCCTCTCCCTCTTCCTCTCCCTCTCCCTCTTCCTCTTCCTCTCCCTCTCCCTCTTCCTCTCCCTCTGCCTCTCCCTCTTCCTCTCCCTCTTCCTCTTCCTCTCTCTTGTCTCTCAACCTCTGCATGGTTGGGATCCATTGTTCCAAAGGACATGAGCATGCCTCTAAGCTCTATTTATTGACCCCCAATTCTGATTGGTGTGTTAACAATTTTCAGGCTGAGTGTTTTCACCTTGAGAAGTGTGTGGTCTCTGAGTTTATGTTATGATAACTTGAGTTAATTATATTGAGAGCATGTGTTTGCTGAATGAACACGTAGTGTAAAGAATGATTTATTTGGTCACTTTTGTGTAAGGTTTTGCAGAAAGTGTTTTGAATATTGAGACATGTGTGGACACAGGTGAATTGTGTTTTGGTTATGGGAAATGTGTGTGTGCTTCTGGGAATGACGAAAAGGTTTGGGTGTTTGTGCTACAGGAACCAGGTTTTGTGTTTTAGCAATTGAGAAAAACTGTAAATGAATGCACCTTCCGCCAGGACAAATTCCTTGAATGTGAAAACAAACATGGCAATAAATGGCTCTGATTCTGATTCATCTGACTTATTAGTATTGTAAGTGAAAAACACAGTCACCTCCATCCTGTGCTGTTCCTACTTCCACACTATATTGTTCCTTCTGTCACACTGTGTTGTTCCTAATTCCACCCTGTGTTGTTCCTACCTCCACCCTGTGTTGTTTCTACCTCCATCATGTGCTGTTTCTACCTCCATCATGTGCTGTTTCTACCTCCACTCTGTGTTGTTCCTACCTCCACTCTGTGTTGTTCCTACCTCCACACTCTGTTGTTCCTACCTCCACCCTGTGTTGTTTCTACCTCCATCGTGTGCTGTTTCTACCTCCACTCTTTGTTGTTCCTACCTCCACACTCTGTTGTTCCTACCTCCACACTCTGTTGTTTCTACCTCCATCATCTGCTGTTTCTACCTCCACTCTGTGTTGTTCCTACCTCCACACTGTGTTGTTCCTACCTCCACCCTGTGTTGTTCCTACCTCCACACTCTGTTGTTTCTACCTCCATCATGTGCTGTTCCTACCTCTATCCTGTGTTGTTCCTACCTCTATCCTATACCTCTACCCTGTGTTGTTCCTACCTCCACCATGTGCTGTTCCTACCTCTATCCTGTGTTGTTCCTACCTCTATCCTATACCTCTACCCTGTGTTGTTCCTACCTCCACCATGTGCTGTTCCTACCTCCAGCATGTGTTGTTTCCTACCTCCACCCTGTGCTGTTCCTACCTCTATCCTATGTTGTTCCTACCTCTATCCTATGTTGTTCCTACCTCTATCTTATGTTGTTCCTACCTCCACCATGTTCTGTTCCTACTTCCACCCTGTGCTGTTCCTTCCTCCACCATGTGTTGTTTCCTACCTCCACCCTGTGCTGTACCTACCTCTATCCTGTGCTGTTCCTACTGCCACCCTGTGCTGTTCCTACCTCCACCCTGTGCTGTTCCTACTTCCACCCTGTTCTGTTCCTACCTCCACCCTGTGCTGTTCCTACTTCCACCCTGTGCTGTTCCTACCTCCACCTTGTGCTGTTCCTACTTCCACCATGTGCTGTTCCTACCTCCACCCTGTGCTGTTCCTACCTCCACCCTATGTTGTTCCGACCTCCACCCTGTGCTATTCCTACCTCCACGCTTTGCTGTTCCTACCTCCACCCTGTGCTGTTCCTACCTCCACCCTGTGATGACATGAAAAGAACACTCATCCATCATAACAAGTGTTCCACACCACCGTGTCATAATGTGCTGACCGTCTCCGTGTCTCACCATGTGTGCTTCTCACTCATCTGAGTAATATCTGTGACACCTACGTAACATCATCTGTTGCTGTGATGTATGTGGACTTCGTGTACTCTTAGATACTCTGGCATTATTCTATACGGAAGTTAAAAACTCCCATTTAAAGTGTTTAATTCTGATTACGCTGGAAACAATATTTTTTCCCCAGCATCTAAAACATCAATTACACCTTTGTTGTTTCTGTATTTTTACTGCTTTTCTCAGTAATAACTTATCAGTCAGACATATTTTTCCAGTTCTTCAGGTAATCTTCAGGTAATCTTCAGGTAATGACATCTCTATAGGGGGTATTTGTCACTGCTCCTGCAGATGATGCCATTATTCTCTTTATTCCAAACAACCACATATAACATAACACACATCTGCCCAGACAGTTTAGAACAGATCACAGTACGACAATAAAGCATGAAAACTTGTATGAATGAACTTAAAATATAGAGCAAAAAAAATGTATGTATGCTGATGTTTCCACAGACACTTACCTTCAGATTCTGCAATAAATTTCTCCAGGGTTAAGGATTCTTTTTTAATAGCATTGCTCCGTTCTGAAAGTATTAATTCTTGTCTATAAATCTTCATTACAATAAAGAGTTCAGGACGCCTTAGCTCAATATCAACTCGTATTATCTTGTTCAGAAGTGTTTTATTGCTTGTCAGAACAATACAAAATGTCAGGGGCCATTTTTTTTCCTCATCTGTCAGCTAACTCCTTCAATATTGTTTTCAGCTCAATTAATGCTGTGCAAACACGCACCGTGTTGATTTCTTAATTTGGAAAAGAGATCACCTATGCCACCAATGTCCAGGAGTCTGCTAATTACTCCAAGGGGAATATCTTGTTATTGTAAAACAGTGTCTCATTCTGAGCTCACTGGTGTTCAGCATGATGACAAGACAGCGATGTGTCTGATAGCACTGGATTCAGCAGAATGGTGGAATGAACCACAAGCACTCAGTTGGTGGGTTGTCAAATTGGATGGAAAACTAAGTTTAGATTGTGTAGAATTGTATTGTGTAGGATTGCGTTGTGTAGGATTGTGTCAGATTGTGTTGTGTAGGATTGTGTATGTTGTGTAGGATTTAGTGGCACCTAGCGGTGTGTTTGCAGATTGCTGTCCACTGAATACTCCTCTGTTCCCTCCTTTCTGTGGTACACCATGGTAATGCTGTTTGCCCCCGTCAGAGGCCATCCATACCATAATAACACCACATGATGTGCAATGGAAGTCATGAAGGACTCATTGTAAGCTAACGACAAACACATTCTTACTTTCAGATGATTATGCACTGATGAAAACATAGTGACGGAATTATATTTAATTCCCGCCAAGATTCCACAAAATGTTACACACTGGCCCCTGAAATTATAATATTTATAATCAAATATGGTGTCTGACACAACAGCCATCAAGTATTTGTATACTTTCCTGTCAGAATAATTTACCAGTATGAAGGAAAGTAAAAAAGATATGTATATTTATCTCATATATACCAGATGTTTGTTTGTATTTTCTTCTGAGGCGTCAGTACGTCAGCCAAAATGTAAAACCATTTCACGTCTTTATTTTGAAGGACTCTGCTCATTACTCAAAATCTCTGTAAATGTGTCAGTGTTGGCCAGCGGGCTCGCTTTCTACGGCAAGTAAAAAGTAAAAGGCCAGATTAGGTCCATAAATAGACATGCATGCAGCTCGAGGACGCATTCAGACGTGTGGAAGTGGACAGAATAATCTGGTCAGATGTCCTAATATTGTGTTGAATTTAGACGCGATACTCAGCCATTTTCATCCCACAGTGATAGTGGACAAGCAGCTGAACTGGGCTGCTGACAGTGTGACAGACACAAGCACAGCTCCACAAGAAGAATAAACTCATTATCTTCTCAAGGAGAGCAAGTACTCAAAGAGAGTACTGTTGGGCGCCAGTGGACAAGGCCTGTGTAATTCCTCTTTACAGAAACCCAGACACACTGCATTTTAGACCCACAGCCAAATAAACTATTGATCTTGTGACGTTGGCAACTCAGAGGACTCAAAGTGTAAAAAGACACTCAGATGCAGTCACACCCTAAAAGACACAGAGAAGTGTTGCACAGCCCATGTAGACATCTGTATTGATTAAAATGTTAAAGCTATCTGTTCTGTCAGACGCGCATAAAACGACTGAAAAACCCGTCTGACACGCGCCAGGTGTTGTAGACAGGCTGTTGAATTATTTAAAACCTCTTCTGATTATGAGCAGAAAACTGCCACAACTTGGAAATTAAAGTTTCGAAATAAAGCAGCTTTAAACGTTCCTGCGCTGAGAATGCGAAGGAAAGAAAAAATCAGCTTCACCATTTTTGTTTCATGCTGCTGCATTTCTGCCCTTTACGTATCAAATTGAATTCACGCTATATTCAAAGTTACAATAGAAAACATAACATGCTTGCTATCTGACAATATGACAAAATATGATTTTAATGCACGGAGATATCAATTACGTTTTAGCCTACAATAGCACTGAGACATTACAGCGATGAAATGCAAGCGTGCATAATTAATTCCAGGTTTCATTGAATGGTTACACAAATTCACTTGAACAAATGTGCACGCTCTGATGGAAATTAATTCTGTCGTTTAATCTGCTGCTGCCGATCCTCCGGGTGGAATGAGAGAAAACGATGTGTACATACAGAAGGACACAAAGGCTCGCCTGTGTTGCCCTCCCTCTGCCAGGCTTCCCCTCATCCATCTTACTGTGGAGGGCTCACAGGGAGCCAGCTGGGCCCGCTTCGAGGCTGTGATGCTTGACAGCTTAAATAGAACAGCGGGCATGATGTCCACTCAGTGACAGAATAAACAGAGTTTTCAGTCTCAATCGTACCTGCGTGATTGCAAGAGTCGGGCTGGGAATTAACGTACAGTACGCTCCGAGGTTAGATGGCTCTTTGATTGACCAGAGGTCAGCGAGGCGGACTGGCAGGTTACACAGGTGAGGGGTGGTCGGCTTCACCGTCTCGCCAGATTTTGCGGTTTCTCGCTCCTCCGTCGCTCCTCTTCAATGTTGTTTCCCTTCCAATGTGTTGACAGCTTACAAGTCTGTATGGCAAAGCGCTGTTTTATTCTTCCTTGACACTGCGTCTGAGACAAAGAGTGAGGTTGGGGTTCATCAGCGGACTAATGCTTTGTGCAGTAAGAAGCTTATATGGTGGAGAGGTATGGATACTTAACCAAGCAGAAACAGCTGTTCTGACAAGTGCTTTAACTTTGAATTATATCTACTGACCACCTGGGGTGACTCCTCTGGTTGTATAGAAGTCTATGTGTCATGTGTTAAAGCTGCATTCTCTCTCAGCTGACCACCAGGTGGCAAATCCTCTGGCTGTATAGAAGTATATAACAATTACTCTACTTCTCTCTTGATGTTTTCCCTCAGTAAACATTGTGAACATGAGTTTATGTCTCAATCTATAGTTTCAAGTCTTCTTCAATACAGCATGATGTTCATTTAGTAAATTATGGTAATTTAGAGTCAAACAGACCATAAAGCAGGGGATGCTTTAGGATGGTTTAAAGTGTTTCTACTACACCTTCACCTCTGACGGCCATGAACCAATATGGCAACAGCCAAAATGCAAACCTGAAGGCTTCAAAACCGTTGTCCACAAACACGTCACAGTGTCCACTTCATAGACAGTATACAGTCTATGCACTTAACATAGCAAACGCTCAAAAGACACCAACACTGTACATACTGTGTTAGAAATTTATATTTTACTCTTTTTTTTTTCTCTCAACAAAAGGGAATGGGTATATAAATTAAAGCTGCTTGCAGTCTCCAGCCAGATGCTCAACAGACTGAGCCTCACACATGGTGAACCCAGCAACAGCCCTTAATCCAAACCTTAACCGAGCCCAGAGGAGGAGCCGCTCCCAAAACCCCAGAGCGGAGCTGAATAGACTTTTGCTGGGAAGTGAACGTTTGCTGCAGAGTTTTTATTGTGCCGCTCAAAGGCGGGTTAAGCATATCCTTTTATCAAGCCACCATTGTACATGCAAGTGCAAAATTCAAGACTGTGAGTAACATTTTCTTTCCAATACGGAATCTTAAATCGCACCCCACCGATCCAGGTGTTTGGCTTTGCTCAGAGAGCGAGAGAGAGATACAGCACAACATGATGATAACAAGAATCTGGGGTGGTGGTGGTGGAGAGGAGGGTGTCAGGTGCACTATTTTCTCTGACATTGTTATTGCACAATGATAAGCTATTACACTGGCCAGAGGGGAATTTGACTGCCGGCGGAATCTAGGCCACGTGTACGAATCATCTTCAATTTGTAGCCTCCCAGATTGCCCATGGGGAACAGGAAATAGTTGCTCCATCCCTCCATTATAGCCTGGCTTGTAATTAAAGGCAATCCGGATGCTAGTTTGCAGAGTCAGGCTGCCTGAAATCCTCCTAAATGCACTTTCGCAGGTGTGGTCGGTGTAGGTGTGTTTGTGTGTGTGTGTGTGTGTTTATACCTGCGGTTTAGAGGATTTCTGTGTGTGCACATGTTTACGTCCAGTCTGTGGGGAGGAAACCATTTGTGCCGGGAGAGCTAGCCGGTGCCAATGTGTATTCAAAAGTTGATTATGTTTTTGGCTCCATACTGCTGACAATTACAAAGTCGTTCTGCTTTGGAGAAAATTCTACTAGAAAGCCAATGTGTTCACATTCACTGTGCAGGGAATCTGCCAGTTTTCCTCCAATAGCCAGATGGAGAAAAAGGCTTTTTCTGAGTTGCATCGTGCATAGACATGAAATGCAGACAGGCGCTCACAAAAAAAACATTATGCATGCGTCCTCCATTGTGCATATCTTTTCACAACATTTTCCCCCAGACAGCAGCACTGAGCATTTTAGCCTTGGTTGATGGCCCTGGAGTTTCAAGTTGTCATCATCAAACACGCCAAATGTCCTGGTTTTATAAACAAGAACGTGGAACAAAAGGGATGATGGGACTGTCAAGTCGAAACAGCTCAATGTTTTTCACATTCTTTCTGAAATCAGCCACAATGAAATCAAAACATTTGCTCCAAACCAAATGTGAAATTAACTCCATCTTGCATATGACAAGTCTATTTAGTTCTTTATGTGTGCACAAATATACAGAGATATACAATGACATGAGAACATTCAGTGGTGGGTTAACAAAAGATATCTGAGGGTTTGTAAAGGGAATCCACCAAACATTGAAATTAAAGACAGCTCCATGCTTGCCACAATTATATATATATATATATATATACATATATAAATATATGTATATATATATGTATATGTATGTGTGTGTTTGTGTGTGTGTGTTTGAGAGAGAGGAGGAAAGATAAGGTGGAGGCTGGTGGACTACTGCAGGCTGGTGGACTACTGCATGTTTTATTAATAATAATAGTTTGAATTTCACATTCTAAATGTAACTATTTAGTACAGTCCTGGTGATTACTCATAGCTCTAAAGATGTCGGGTCTTGTTAGAAGAACGGAGAGCCACAGAACATGAAAAAAGAGATTTTTAAGCTGTGAACAAGTCGGGACTAAAGATGGAAACACAAATCTTCACTGCCATCTTAAAAAAACTCGCCAGTAGAAAACGTCAGCCACGACTCCACCTTTGTGGGTGGAGCCGTGGCTGACGTTTTCTACTGGCGAGTTGGCAGCAGCTGAGTTTGGCTCAGCTGCTGCCGGCGAGCAGCTGAGCCAAAACTCCTCCCACAATAATCACTCAACCCTGAGCTTTTTATAAAAAACAACTAAATATATATAGTACGTGCTGGCAAGACTCCTGGCAAGACTCTACGAGAGCAGTTACTACCAGATGATTGATTTGATTTATGGATCTCAGCATGCTCTTATGTAACATACAGCTGACTGCCAATACCTCGTGGCCAAGATGGCGACCATTGAAAGTGAGAAGTGTCCGGCGTCGGCCATTATGAGTACACCATCTGGGTTGTCCTCTGTGCTTTGCCATACTTGTCAGTGTGAACACAAGCTCCCAAATGTAAGTAGTGAAGTGCACACATTGAGACAGTAAAAATACCAATCTGAAGCCAATATATGTCAAAATATGTTTCATAACTCCGGAGTTTGAAGTGATAGGGTGGAGCATTCCAGCTAGTTAGTGATCATTCTAAAAATATATATTTCCTGATAAAAAGATGGTGTATAGATCCAAGATATGACATATATATATATATATATATATCATATTTTTTTGCAACTTTGTTTGCCACATTGATGTTATTTAGAACAAAGCTTCAGTCAGAAGCAGCAACATCGCCGAACAGCTTTATTGTGGTGAAGTATCTGTGATGCTGATCTTCACTATTCACGCTGCGGTTGACTCATTCATTGAATCACATTTTAAAGGTCGACTTTCAGTCATCAGTGTTTCACATCCTCCCTTAATGTCATCTGGTTCACTCACGGCTCTGCCCTTTGGAGGCCTGACACACCGAGCCGGCTTCCAGCAACCTGCACCGGCAGAAAACGACAGCTGCGCGGCCTCACGTCTCCTGTCACGGGATGCACATGAACGCATCACGAAGACAACGCAGTCGATACGCACAGACTGACATGAGAGGAAATAACCAGTCAGGGGTTTTATTTTTACAAGAACGTCAAGTCGTCATGATGTGGACAAATCAAACAAACTGTTCTCCACACTGTGAATTTATATGAAATAAATATGGTATATTTCAAGAAAAAAAGCCTTATTATATTAAAAGATGACAATTGGAAATTAACTAGTATGTTTAGCAAATTATGTAATGCAAATCAAATCATGGTATGCGGATAAACACATGTGTACTTTTTTATGATGATAGAAAGAACACTTCTAATCCATCATCATCCATCAATCAGTTTATAAATCATAAAGAAAAAGCTGCAATATGAACATTGAAACCATGCATTGTTTTCCAGCTGATACATTTTCAGTAGACAACAATGTCCTGCCCTTGAAGAGTTTGGTGCAACTATTCATGAGTTGCTCAGGCTCTGTTAATAATGCAGGTCTATGTTGAGCACACATATCTCACTGCTGCAGCAGACTACTACAGAACAGGGTCTGTATGTCGTGGATTCGTCACATTGCCGACCAACTGCAACTTTCTGAACACATTTGCAAACGGAGCGGCATGTCTCTATTTCTGACAAAGCGGATCCAGTTCAGTCATTTCCCGCTCTTTTATTTCTCCTTATTATCACAATAATGATAATTATAAGATTAACAATAATAATCATATTGTTAAAACAATATTAGAGCAGCCCTTGTTTTAGTTTTTTTGATCAGCCAACTGCTTGGATATGAATTAGCCCCGAATCATGTCTTAGTTGCTGATGATAGATTGTGAAACCAATATCATATGTCCTCATATGAAAACACACATATGTTGTGTTTTGTTGGGTATTAAAAGTGAAAAGGGGAAGGCTTTATTGATTGCTATGCCTGCACTCTTGTTTTGCTCACATTGCCCATCCACAGCTGGAGGGCCTGGTTTCCACTATGCTTTCCTGGATCAGTGCTGTTTGATAGATACTCAGCAAGAGTTTAAAAACTCTCTCGCTGCAGTCGGAGGGGGTGGCATGTACTTGTTTATGATAAGTCTGTATGTGTGGAGAGGAGGCGAGATAATGGGAGAGGAAATGAGAAGAGCGCTTTGACAGCGAGCTCGCTCAATATGCAGGAATGCAGCTGACTTGTGCTTGTTTGTTTTACACTGTAAAACCGAGCATTGTCAAGATGTGGCCTTCCTTTACAGAACCCAACGTGACATAACAGCTGACAGCCTGCGAGCTTACTGACAATTCTTAAAAAGCATTTGAAAGGTAATGACACACATGGTTAGCTGTGCTTGAGGTTCAGACTTGATAAGTGAGCAGAAACTTGGTCCACAGAAACTGTACAGACGGTTTTCTGAACAATACATATGTAAATAATAACTACCCTTTTTGGTTGCTTGACAAGTTCTTAAATGATTTGAGTTCCAGAAAGTCAGTCCTCAATCCAAAAGTCAACATGTATTGAATAAAAGACAGATGTAATTATTGTCAAAATTCATCTTATTATTTACCAAAAAATAATGTTTCAGCGCCAGGACAACGACATGACTTTCAACAAAAGTGTATCTAATTAGACTCACAGCAAAAACAAACTTTTTTTATATTTAAATAGTTTTGGCATCATATTGTATAGGTCACACAATAGTAGGCTATTCAATGTGCTATGAATTAATTTATCTATTTTGCAGACATTTTGGCAAATGTAAACCTTTACTTCAGTAGCTAGCGATAACGCTAGTTATTGATGTGCTAACCTACTCTGCTAATGTTAGCTCCACAGGTCTTTACATAGAAACATAGCGTTTTAGAAGCTTAGCTTAGCAGAGCCGTTTAGTTGTCGGACTCTGGTCAGAGCTGACGGAGGGCGGGATATAGTGAACGGTCCATTGACACCAAAGAATGTAATGCTTCCCCTGCTATCAGTCAGGGGATATTAAGTCATAATCAACAAAAACTAGATCAACCAATTTCAGTCTAGTAATATGAGAGTAAAGACAATAATGGAACCAGAACGTCATAGCGTGTCAATTCGTTGCCCCAGTTGTTTGGACACAGCCTCTGCTGTCTTTAACTAAGACTGTAAACACAAAACGTGGTGCAGCATCAGATACCGAGGCTCGGAGACATGGCTCATCTGAAAAGTTTAAACGTACTCGTCTCGCTGAAGTCTTCAATTATGGTGTGATATTTTACCAGCGAAAGAGTGAAACTGAAAATCTGCGTGCAATATGGTTGCAGCGCCAATTAAAAATACAAGGCATTTTCATTTCATTTCAGCGAAGCGCGAGCTCTTCTACATCATTCGCTGGCCTGTCATGTCACTCTGTGTGTGCGTGGGTGGAACAGGGAGCCTAATGGGTCACGCTGCGAGTTTCCTGGCAATTAGCCTGTCGTTCATAGATTGATTTGTCGGCAAAATGGAGGTCATGTTGTGAGGCGTCGGGACGTCTCGGCCCGGAGATCGCAGCCCGGAACCTCGAGCAAATACTGTGGTCGCCTGGTGTCCGTCGTCTCTGCTTGAACTCATATGCTTTGGCAGCGGCAGTTATTCTTTTGATGCGTTATTAGATGTCTGCCTCTGATCCCCTGGTGTGTAGCCTGTGTCTGCATGTATATATCTGAAATATCTTGTTACTTCTCCCCTCGTTACACCAAAAACACAAATGTAGCTGCAGCACGGTAGAGAGAATAAAAGTTAGCTTCCCTCCATATAGAAAACAATGTATCTTTAATCTGACGTCAGCAGTCTTCCATACAAATCACCAGCTAAATGTCTTGATACTGTCTGCTTAAGATCCTTCTTTTAAAAGGAATTGACACTGTTGGATCATTTGCAATATCCCTAAAATAGAATGAAAAGAATAATTTGATACCAATCATAAAATATAACCTTTGGGAAGAAAAATAAATCCTACTTTAATATTTTTTAAAGATTTGAAGTGTTAGATCTACCATTATCTCTGGCGAAATCACGATGGACCCTTTTTAATGTCCTCCTAATTCCCTCTCTAAAGACAGGTGACATGTCAGATGAGGGGCTGTGTTTTGTTGTCCGTGGCTTCAGATGAAAACTGAGAAATCAGCAAGGTGTGAAGATGCTGATTGGCAGTAGCCGCTGTTTCTTTATGAAACAAACATCTGGTGAAACGTTGGACTTGAAACATAATAAATCAGATGAATCAGACAGGAAACGCATCCAACTGCAAAGAGCCTGCCAATGTGTAACCAGTGCAGTCTGCAAACCCTCCCCAGACCTGCCGACCCTGCTCCGGCTAATTTCTAATTAATTACTCATATGCATGGCATATGGTAATAGAACATGATACTGAAAAAAAAAGGTTCTAAGATGTCCTTGCCACTGTTAAGTTGAGGCATCTAGGCAAAACAGCCCTCGCCTGATTAATGTTCAAGGCCTCTGCAGTATGCAGATAGCGGGGCCCGGGATGGAGAGAAATAGCGGCATGCCTGATCTTGTATACAGTCCAAGATACAACTTTCACATGATGGATCATGGCTGTCCTGCAAGGGATCTACCTGCAGAAGATATCACGCCTGCCGTCACTTTCTCCCAGTGATTGTGGAAATGAAAACTGTTGCAGAGTCTGGGCCGGGGCCTCAGATGCCCCGGGGCTGGGATTTACTGAAAGATACAAGACGCTGTCCATAATAATTCAGATTGATGAAAGATAAGGAAAACTGATTGTGCGGGATGATGGACAGCTGTATCACGGATAAATCTGGCTATCTCCGACCCAGCCAAATTGACAATTGTGAGCGCCATGCGACTTCTATTTCTGACTCTGGTAGTTATTCCGCCTCCGTCACGCATGTTAGTGAGATGTCAAATGAGAGCTGAAACTCCCAGTGCTCCGCCGTCTGAGCAGGGATATGTGTGAAATGATGTGGAAATTTCCAGACCAAATAAGAAAATTGATATGACTCTGAACAACACAAAAGCTGTTCTTATGAATATGCCTGCAAAACTACTGCACTCGTTCGAGAGCACAATTCTGTGAGATGCTGATGATAAAACAGATCGAAGGTGAGATAAGCATGACTCTATTATTTCCAAACACTTTTCTTGTCTTTGGTCTAAATTAGAATTATTAGTTTTTATTCTAAGTGCCCATTTCTTACAGCAGCCCCAGTTTTGACAGGAGCCTTTATTTTGGACATTCAGAGGATTCTGAATTCATATTATATTTATGCCAGCACAAGCATAATTATTTGATCATTTTTTTACAGCCGCAGGGTGAGGATTAAGCAGACACTTTTATTTAGACTGTGCATGCATACAGGACACTTCAACAGCTGCAACAAGGCATAGCTTGTGTTGCATTTAACTAGCCGGGACAGTACAATTCAAGCAGCATTATAACAACAACCATATATGGTAAATGTACAGACAAAAGTGAACGTTGTCACTGTGACTTCACATGTTGGTTTCAGGACTACAGTGTTGACAGCTGTCTTTGTTGGTACCAATTAGAGTTTTAGAACGTCAGATTGAAGACATCTTTCCTTAATTTTAGGTTAGAATGAAGTTCCTGTTACCTCGGTTTACATTCCTTGGTTTACATTCAGGGTTGGTGTCTGGTTTGGGTTTTGATGGTTAAGGTTAGGTAAACGGGCTAGGCAGAATGTGAATGAGTGTACTCACAAAGACGTGGATGTGTGTCCATGGAGTTCTTTAGTTATGATGGAGCACTGACTAAAAAGTCTAACTTAACAAAAGAATATCTTGGATCAATATCTGATCCAGCCTGAAGCTGTTAACGTGTAAACGTGACTGTTTGGAATGGGTTAAACTCCAGCATTGCTGTTCGCAACTTTCTTGTAAATATATATTGAAAACAATGTCACACTCAACACACCATGTCACTGTGGGGTCTTGGGTTCTTAGCAATACACCCACTAGGGCTGCAACAACGAATCGATAAAATCGATAAAATTTGATTATTAAAAGCGTTGGCAACGAATTTCATTATTGATTTGTTGTGTCGCGCGATTATTACGCCACTCAATAAGTCGGGAGATGTTTGAGTATAAAAAAAAAGTTGAGTTGAGCGCGGAGCAAAGCGGAAGTAGAGGAGAGACCATCTGAGAGACCGTAACGTTGTTCTGAAAATACATAGCGGAGGCAAGGCCGTTCAACAGCACAGTAGCAGCTCAAACCGTGGCAGCGGCAGCTAGTAGAGGCACTTCCAGTTGAGGCTCCGGTGCTGCGGCCAGTCGACAGGTTGTGTTCCACTTTGAAGTGAGGACGTAACGTCCCTTCTGCTGTTTACTCGTTATTAGCTTGACAAGTTACCGTTAGCTCGTAAGAACAGTGCAATGTGTCTGAACAAAGGGAGTGAGAGATAGAGTGAGAGTGTGTGCGTCTGTAAGTGTGTGTTTGTATTAGGGATGCAACGATACCATTTTTTACAAACCGGTACGAGTACGAGTATTTTTATTTGTGTACTTGCCGATACCGAGTACCGATACCGATACTTCTTAGATTTGGTCTCCATGAAAGTGCAATTAATTTGGAGGCAGATTTTATTTTATCCTCTGCAGATTATGTCAAACCTATAGTACAAAATTAACAGAAGGCTATCCCAAGCTTTAAACGTCTTGTGGAAGTCCCTCTAATGTCGGACCATAAAACGCCCCCGTGTCCGGGTTCATAATGTAAGCAATAATATTAAGGATCGAGCAATTATATAGGAAGCTGTGTTCCAAGTTATGTTTCCGGTGCTTTTATTGTGGAGGGAGAAACGGAAAGGAAAAGAGGAGTGGAATTGTGGGATATACGTGTGTGAAGGAGATAAAAAAGTGGTTCAAGTTACCCTGGAGCGTGTTTTCATTTTATTATAATTACAAATATAGACACACAACAGACACTCGGCTACAATAATATCATCCGTAGCCGCACAACAGCGTCTGAATGTGGCCGCTGCCAGCGCTACTTCTGGCGGATCAGCAACAGTTTGATTCAAACCGGCGGAACGGCAGTAATTTTCCGTCGCGTTGGATGTGAACGCACCATTACTCTACACACCTTGCTGCAAGAGCTGCAAGAGAGCGACGAAAGAGCCGTATGCGGCTCTGGATCACGGGTTGCCGACCCCTGCCCTAGACGTTGAAGTCAGGTAGGACAACAAATCTTTTTCTCCACAAAGTGCGACCAGTTTGTTGTAGCGAAATACTGTTGAGTGGTATCGGTTCTTGGTATCGACAATTGAAATCGATACGAGTACGAGTATTTTAACGCAGTATCGACACCCGATAACGATATCGGTATCGGTATCGGTGCATCCCTAGTTTGTATGTGTGTGCGTTTGTGAGTGTAGTGATTTTAAACCACTGTCAGATCGTCAGGTGTGCCATGGGAAAAGGTCAAATTTCACTTTATTGGTCCCAAAAAATATTATTTAGTTGCCGCAAATTTCATTTTCCATTGTTGAGCGCCTGGTGTTCACACCGATCGCGGCGCAAATATCCGCGACTCACGTTACTCGCGTGAGTTTACTCGCGTGAGTTTACTCGCTCGACTTTATCTGGTTCATTCGCGTCATTCACTTGCTTTTAGCACGCACCTGAAAGGGGGCGGGGCTGTTCTCCGGGGCTTATCACCGTAAAAACAGTACCGTTTCCGCCATCCACACCATGAGCCTGCAATATAGTGGCTGGCGTGGTAATTAAATACTCTTCCATCCCAGCAGGTAGCGCAATAATTACCTACCATATATGCTGTATTATGCTACAATGTGACATTTTGTAACATTTTTGGTTGTTGGTGTGCAGCGGGATTTTTTTATTGTAAAAAATGTGCCGCGGCTCAAAAAAGGTTGAAAAACACTGGTGTAGAGAACACGTTCTGACGTTCAAACAAATCCTGTTAAGTTTTCTGATTTGTATTTTTCTTTATTTATAGTTCTGACAGCTCAGGTTCCTTTAAACAAAAAAACCAAAATGTTTTGTACACTTTATTTAATAAAAGCCTATATATTTGGCAGATGTAAAGCATACATGTGTATGTTTTTGTTAGTCCATTTATTTTATTTTTTAATTATTACTTTAACAGCTCAGGGATGTTCAAGGAGCAACCTGTTTCTGCACTTTCTGAAGATTTTTGCACTGTCAGTTCTGTTTTTGAATAAAGGGTTGGAAATTAATGTTTTTTTGTTTTTTTATTCGATTCATCGATTAATCGGAAAAATAATCCACAGATTAATCGATTATTAAAATAATCGTTAGTTGCAGCCATAACATCCACAACCTAATAATCATGTCCCATAGATGTCTGGTCTCTCCCGTATGTCTGTCTTCAACTGTTTTTAAAAGCATTTTAACGGGCGGTGGTCATATTGTAACGAGCGTTTGCCAGCGTGTCCAGCATGCTATTTGACTGTGCAACGGTTTATAATAGGGGTCCCCTCTTAACACCTTATTGCAGTGTATTTCTACTAATAAATATGTCACCCGCAGTTCGTAAGAGCTCTAACCCGTCACTTCCTTTGTCAGGGTCTTCGGCAATACACCCACCAAGTTTGAAGTTGATCAGATGAACAGTTGGCAGGAAAATCCAAGGATAGGTCCTTCAGAACCACTTATCGCTCTTTTATTTTATTTGTATCATTGGCTCCATGGAATTAAATAACCGTTCTGTTGTAACGTTAGTAGATCCAGCATCAAGTGGCATAAGTGAAGGCAATGAGTCCTTCCCCGTCTGCACAGCTCCACTGCTGCACCGAGCGTATTTTGCTTTTTTATTCAAAGTTCAATAATGATGTGTCGCGTGAATAAATTGCACCAAATTAGAGTCGGCAAATCCCTTTGCGTACCCAGAAGTGTGAAGTAGATTGGGTGAACCATTCCTGAGACATGCAAAGCAAGTACCAACAGACAGCTGGACAGACAGATTCATGCTTTATAGATACAGCAACATCAAATCATCTTGAGGGAACCAGTTTTATATATATATAGTCATTGGTGGGGTGTGTGCGAGAGTTTACACCACAGACAACTTTTGTTCTTATGGGGCAGAAACGATCATGAACCTTTTCCAGCCATAACATCCATCATAGCTTTATCATCATTTATTTCTTCTTTCACTCTTTGGAGCAATATTTCCTCCTGTTTGGGTAAACTGCAATGATGAACAACAGTGCTGTCAGACCTCTTTTGCCCTCTTTTTCCCTGCAAGGCTGGAGGTTAGAATTGAACCTTGCCAAGGAGGCCTCCAGGGCGATCAGATAGCAGCTTCATGTATGTGGCAGATCATATTCTGCGTCAGCGCCTGTGGTGTGCAGTTGTATCTCTGCTCGCCCATCTCATCTTCTCTGACCCCCTGAGGAATGGGTTTTTGTCACCATATTGTTCATAATGCACCAAGGCCAAACTATCAGCAGCTTGTTTTACAGCCAGTTCAATTCAAACCATTGAGCCTGAAGCAGTTTTATGTTTTATACTTTGCCTCAAGTGATACATCAACATGCATGCGACTGGACTGTAAGGGGATACTTTATGGACATAAACTATTTCACTAAATGTCTCACAAATGATGACCTGAGTGGTCGCCTATATTGCTCAGCTGGAGCTTCTGGCTGTATGAGAAGAGGTATCGGGAAACGCTGTGCTTTACGTGGCTGATGAATGCAGCAGATACCGTATTCTCTTTAATCTGAGACGCATGTCTGTGGATAGAACATTTCCCCCACAGACTGGACAAGACAGCCGTTAAGTGTTTCCCTGCCTGGACGGATGCCTCTCGAGAATAGATACAGAATGCTGCTGAATTATTAACAACCTTCCATCACCAAACTGACAAACCAGATAATAACCTAAAACCAATATTAAAACTAACTTCAGTCGCTGCAGTGATCAGCCAGAATGGAAACAAAAGGCTTCCGTCTTCTCAGTGAAATTGGATCACACACACACATGCCGCATTGGTTTTTCATCCGGATCTCTCAGGGTGAGAACAGCAAGAATCATGGCAGGATCAGCACTGCAGGCTGTGGCAGTGAAAGTAACAGTGACCTTCAAAATGTGAAAGGGAAAGTAGAAAAAGTGTGCAGGGAGCTAGTGTACACGACTTAAGAACAACACCAAAATGCCAGGGACTGGTTGACGGATAAGGAACGATTTCAAATGGGTTTTTGAGTGCATAATGCGAAAGTTTCTTAGACTAAAACATGGATGGAGCTCCTCTGACACCCAGCACTCCCAGCAGACCAGAGTTTTTCAAAATGCCATTGTCATCTGCATTTCAAACGTCTGTGCTGAGGTGCTGTAAAGGACACGGTTTTCTTTTTCTTTAGAACACATCATCATCCAGAAAGTGACATAGTGCTCATACCTCCATGTGCTGTTGAAGAAGGGACCAGCTGTTTCAAATTCCTACCCACCTGCCTTTCCCCCCGAGCTGTTTTTGAGTGGCAGGTATTTCCACAGACAGACAAATCAAACATCTCGCCGAGCTCTCTTTCAAAATTGTAGATGTTCTATGATGTGGCAAATCATCCCATTTCACAAAGGAAGCATTATTATCGTTTGTCGACTCATGCACGTTCTCAGTGAAAGGTTCTTTCTTCTTCTCAATCATCGACAAGATGAGTGAAAGGAAGATACGGAAGTTTATCTCTACCCAACACCCGCCCCCACAAGTTAATCATCCACTTGTGCTCTCGTACCGGGCTGGAAGGTTCAGCAGAATCTATTGTGTGCGTGATAAAAATAGTGGGCTGTTAATATATCACTGACACCTTTTCTAAATTGTCTGCTGCAAACAAACATCAAGGTAAAGCGAAACACATGAGACATCACGTGTGGCATTTAACAAAAGCTAATATGGAAAGAAGGAAGCCCCAAAGTATAAAAGCCAATCTGTTATATTTGGTACAAAGAGGCAGAAATATGATTCCGCAGGGGAAACAAATGTTCTTACACAGGTTTAGTGTATGCTACAAAAGCTGTATGAACACTTTACATCTGCACGTATAAAGAGTGTTCCAGCAGTTACCTATGTAACTAAAATAACATTTATTTTCAGTGCTAATTTCCAAGTAGAGATGTGGCCTTGACCCTCATGACATGGACTGTTGTGAAGGATAATTACAATGTTTAATTGATAAAAAATATGACACAAAAAGACATCTGGCTAAAGATGTAAATGCTGCAGTGAGGGTAAATTAAGTGAACGGTTTGATAGCAGCAAACAACTATTATCTACGTAAGCATATAGAGGAGTAATGCTCTCCCTCTGTGTGTGATGTTATCAGAGCTCCTCTGTGCCGTGTGTGTCTGTTAGTGCATGTGAGCGTGCCCCGCTGGTATCCAGGCAAAATGTAATCTTTCATGTACAATTTAGAGATTTTGGCCCATTTTGCTTCTAACATGTCTTCTTTCAGACTAGTGGAAAGAAAACACTCACGTACTGTATGTGTTTATTTTACTACGCTGTCTGTTTCTGTCTGTAGATTTCTCCTAAATTCACAGCAGATTAACATTAGATAATACCTCATTTAAAACTCATTCCGACCTTGAATAAAGGAAGTAGCACTTCAGTAGCACTGGAATGGCTCTTACTGATAGCACTTTGTAGTTGAACTTTATTGATGAAATAGTACCTTCTTGATTCTTGTTGTTCTGATTCTTGTTTGTACTCACGGTGGAATGCACTTATTGTAAGTCACTTTGGATAAAAGCGTCAGCTAAATGAAATGTAATGTAATCAACAGAAAAGCCCAAAGAAATGCTTAATGTAGCTTATCATCTAGGGAAGTTTGATGGTGATTTATTAGTTCAACATTTTTACCCTATTCTACCGGAGGTGTCTTCCCTAAAAAAACAACAACAAATAGCTATAATGGTTCGCTAAGGTGATCAAGCAGCTTTGAATTAGCTTATTTTTTTTTCTGAGCATGAAAAAGGGCAGCTATTGGCAATCCATAAATTTCTGGTGAGATCAATGGGGTGGTGAACAATTTCACTTAAGTGAAATTCAGAGAAAAAAGTATGTATCCACAACCTTTTGGAATTATTTGTGTGGTGTAACATCCAGGAATGGAAGCCGATTTTGTACAAGATATAACCTCCCAGCATATGTGGTGAAGCGGGTTCAGAATAGCTCAAATCTGCAAGAATCCTACTGATAACAGGATGGTCCCGGGCTATGTTCACGGAACCTGCCAGGAACTCTCCCCTTCTCCGGGGAGGCTCGGCTATGATTGCTGGCGGGACTCACAACAGACTGCTGCAATGCTAGAGCCGTGAGAGATGACACAATTTTTTGCAATGATGGCAGGCTAAATTGAACTCTTGATGTGCCGAGGCTTTTGGTTTCGACTCCCATGACGGACACACGGTTCTAGGCCCAGATATGGCACCCGTAAAACTTTCTGCCAACTCCCAAATGAGTTTTGTGAGCCGTCGATTCCTTTTGATCCGCTGCTTCACCAGAATGTATCTGTCCCGCAACACAAATTAAACACGCTTCCCACTCACTCCTCTGTACTTTGGTGAACAGAGCAACAACTCCTATTGCAGGTAACATATTTGTAAATATAGATGCATAATCAAATGCTCATGGACCGCCGGAGAAGGAAGTGTTTATCCGACAGTGGGTTTAATTGTAGCCCCGGTCTTGAGCTGATTAACACTTCAAATCTTCGACTGCAGCATCTGTGTTTACCACTGAATGTCTTAAGAGAGAAGAAGCAGGTGGATCCTCTCATGCTGCTGATTAACGCTCAGACTCTGTGTAAATGTGAAAGTATATTACGTCTCCAAAAACCCAGTGGGCATTTAAATGCACATCTCACGTGCAACACAAGATGTACGGTGCAGCTGAGCTCAGCCTGTTAAGGTCTTATAGCACCAGCTGAGGCTATAATGGAGGTCGACATTGTCTTACAACTCTGTTACATACTCGTTGTCCCGACAGGTGTAACGTTTCTCCTATATGAAGGAAGAGGCAGATTCAGACACACCTCCATCAAACCATCAAACGATTATAATCCAAAGGTGTTTATGTTAAAGTGACACATAGTTTAATAAAGGGAATTTATAAAGAAAAAGGTTCTTCGAAAAATATAGAATATTACCAGTCTTTCCTTTTAAACTTGTTTTGTATTCCATTCGGTATCTACTACATTAAGTTTTATACAGAAGTGTTTGGACCATTTCCCAAAAATCGACGGAGCAAAAAAAAACAACATCTTTCCCACAACTCATTAAATAAAGTGAACATTTAACTGAAATCAGTGTTGTGAAACAGTCTCACTTTGTGAGCAATTAGGTGGTATTGTCAGCTACAGCCGTCTGGATGTTGGACTCCATCTGAAGTAGGATGATAGAAGGGTAGTGATGCTGAGGTCAGATAAGGCAGAACCCCCTGGGGTCCAGACACTGGTGGTGGTGGTGATGACGATGATGAAGGGAGTTGCTGCAACCTGATGATGAATGAGGAGCAGGACTGTGATGCTGAATGGAGGTGACCGGGGTGGAGGAGGGTCACATCTGGTTAGAGCTGAAATGACAGCTGATGGCAGCAGAGAGGAGAACATGTTTAAAGACAGCAACGATGGGATTGGCTTCAGGAATCTGTGCAGCACCTGGTTGGTTCATTTAAAGTGAACGCCCACAATCAGCCGTTGGAGTAATCACAGGGAGAGGTTGTGCATGACAAGGAGTGTTAGGAGAGTCTTCCTCACTGAACTTCCACTTCAGCTTCATATAGTGTACAGCTCCAGGTTATTCAAAGCAGCAGTACAGGGACAGTTTTCAGCATTTGCCAGAGAGGAGCTGCTGCAATCTGTCTGCGAGTGTTTTTGTCACACATCTCATGGACCTTGTAGCAAGTGAAGAGACATTTTCAAGTCCTGAGACAAACTGCATTTTTGAAACATTAGGTCTGCGGGACCAGTGTTGAACCTCTGATAGACAGGTTGAACCTCTGATAGACAATGCATATATATATATATATATATATATGGAAGTAATGGAAATTCATTTGGAAAAAATAATATTATCTTAACCAAAACAGAACATCTAAATATTACAATTCCACTAATAAAATGAGTTTGATATAGTATTTGCTATGAGAGCAAAAATAAATAAACACAGCATAATTAGTAGCTTTATTGACCTTTGGAAGCACAATTGATAAAGTGCCTTATTCCAAAACAAAGTTACAATCATTTAGACGGACATTCAAAAGCCGTAGACTTAATTGAAATAATATATTAATCTTCTCTCTCATTTCAATAAATAGAATGGCCACAGATGCTTGAATATCACTCTGAAACCTCAGACCTGCTGAGAATCAAAGCAAGACAAAGGACAATTGTTATGGCAAAAATAAATAATAGATTAGATAATATGACTAATATTATGAATATTATAGTTCAGTGGTGAGCAGGCTCGTCCTTCTTCAGAGGATCGGTGGTTCGATCCCCGGCTCCGCAAGCCCATGTCGATGTGTCCTTGGGCAAGACTCTTAACCCCAAATGTCTCCCGTAGCTGTGCCTACTGTGTATGAATGTGTGTATGAATGTTAGCTAGTCCTGATGAGCAGGTGGCACCTTAGCTCCTCCCATCAATGTATGAATGGGTGAATGATGACAAGTAGTGTGAAAGTGCTTTGGGGGATTGGAAGACTAGAAAGGCGCTATACAATATGGTATTATAAGCTCCCTAAGATATGATGGTGCATCACCAGTTAAGTCTTTGTAGGTAAGAAGAAGGACCTTAAATACGATTCTCTGTCTTACAGGAAGCCAGTGGAGAGCAGCTAGTACAGGAGTAATGTGATCTCTCCTCCTAGTCCTCATTAGTACACGAGCTGCAGCATTCTGGATCAACTGGAGAGACCTAAGAGACTTAGCAGAGCAGCCTGATAATACAGAGTTACAGTAATCCAGTATTGAAGTAACAAATGTGTGGATCAACGTTTCTGCATCCCTTCGAGACAAGATGTGCCTGATCCTTGAAATGTTGCGTAGGTGAAAGAAGGCAGTCCTTGAGATCTGTTTCACGTGGGAGCCAAAGGACAAGTCTTGATCAAAGACAACTCCCAGATTTCTCACGGTGGTGCTGGATGCCAGAGCAATGCCATCAAGAGAAACAATATCATTCGATAATTGATTTCTGAGATGTTCTGGGCCAAGCAAAATAACTTCAGTCTTGTCCGAGTACAACATCAGGAAGTTGCAGGTCATCCAGGTTTTTATGTCTTTAACACACGCTTGAAGTTTAGCCACCTGGTTGGTTTCATCTGGCTTGATCAATATATATAGCTGAGTATCATCGGCATAACAATGAAAGCTTATCGAGTGTTTCCTGAAAACATTGCCTAAAGGAAGCATATACAAGGTAAACAAAATTGGTCCAAGCACATAACCTTGTGAAACTCCATGATGAACGCCAATGTTCATCAAGGCTTCATCATTTACATATACAAACTGAGATCAATCTGACAAATATGACTTAAACCAGCTTAGTGCTGCACCTTTAATACAAATCTCCTGTTCTAGTCTGTAATAAAATGTCATGATCAATGGTGTTGAACGCAGCACTAAGGTCTAACAGGACAAGAACCAAGACAAGTCCCCTATCTGATGCAACTAGAAGGTCATTCGTAATTGTCACCAGTGCTGTCTCCGTGCTATGATGCTTTCTAAATCCGGACTGAAAGTCCTCAAATAAACTACTGCTATGTAAAAAGTCACACAACTGATTTGCAACTACTTTCTCCAGAATCTTAGAGAGGAAGGGAAGGTTAGAGATAGGTCTATATTTGGCCAACACCTCTGGATCGAGAGTTGGCTTCTAATTACAGCCACTTTGAAAGACTGTGGTACATAACCTGTTAGTAAAGAACCATTGATACATTCTCACACCTAGTGTGAGAATGTATTTTACACTGCAGAGCATGGTGTCTCCGTCAGAAGTAATTAGCTGATCGGGGAAAGAGGGTGTGAACAGTAATATTGTGACAGTGTATCACACAGCAAGTTATACGCAGTCAGACAGGATACAAATGCTATAATGTGTGCTTGTGCTTTGAAAAGGGTGTGTTTTCCAAACAAGTGACATCCCAGTTTACTCTCACCTTGACGGGCCAGCTGCCCTGTAACACATGACTGGAGCACACTTAAAGGAAAGTGGCTGCTTAATATTGCAACAGGGCACCGTCGTTTTATGTTCCAGGGTAATGGAAAACAAAGCCTCGCTTTGATTTTGCTGCTCTGGGTTGTGATGGAAGGATTTAGATTGGTTACATTATTTCCCAATTTTAAATGTGCTGAGGATAAAAAAATATTTTATGAAGTGATTTTATTGGGACATTGCCATTCTGGTGGTTAATAATAATGGTGGTTATGAGGGTGGATGATAGCATAGTTGCTGTCATCAGCCCTCATAACCACCTTTATTGCCTATTAGTGTATCTGCTCATAGCCATGTTGTGGTGGAATTGCACTAAGGAATGTAAGTAAATTAAGTCATCATTTAAAAACAAGACACGTTTATTATTATGACTAAGATTTTATTTTTTTAAGACAGTGGCACTAATCTGCAGATTTTTTATTTAAAAATGTATCTGTTCATCTTTATCCCAAATAAGAAACCATCATTAGAGGAGGCACAGAGATTTTTCCCAAATGCAGATAAAACAAGGTTGCTTACGTTGTGCTTTAGCAACACGAGGTGTGACTTGTTTTAGTTTTTTCATATGGAATGTCAGTTTGAGCTTAAACAATGCTGATTGCATTATCTACCTTTGATAACACAAGCAGAGCTGCGCCTTATTTGATTTATAGTCTAATACCACAAATGGATACGGATCAAATCACCATTCTATTTGCTCATTTTGTTCCTATCTGTGTTGTGTTATTTTTCCCTCCAGAGTAATAAACCACGGCTGGCACACAACATTTGTAAAGGTTCCAGGGGCTCCGGGAACACGTCTAGAACTGGCAGGGTGTGATCAATTTATAGACGACCAAGTCACTTTCTAGTGACTAAGGGTGATTCAGACGAACACATAATTGATGCCTCTGTCACTCCTGCTTAGCATTGTAACACAGATACCGTAATGATGTTGAGATGGGAAAGCAACTGAGTTTTAGAATGTCTTAAGTTCAATGTTAGTGCAATTTCATCAAGTTAAATGTGCTGAAAGTCTGGGATGTAAATCGTGAAATAAATGTATTTCATAATCTGTGTTTGTGTACTGGAAATTTAGAGACGCATGTTGCAAGGACAATAGCAATGATGCAAAACACAATAATTAAGAATGAATTAAACATTCTCACAGGGAGGGATGCCAACTGTGCCGTATTAGCCATGATGTAAATTGGTTCGTCCCACACGGACTCTCCCTTGTTCCATATTGACCCATGACCCCTTGATCACAGGCCCCTCATGTACATCAGTTGTGTTTAGCAAAAGCCTTTTGCTACATGACTCAAATGTTGTGAAGAAGATTCACTTTGGAACAATGAAACGTTGGTGATGATAATGAATGTTTTTAGGACCAAAGACTGTGCAGGACATTTTATATGGTCTGTCCCCGACTGAAGGACAGCCTGTGTATTTCTCTGTTGCAAAGGAATTAGAAATAGCAATAGCAGTTTGAATCAGTCAAGAGCAGCAAAGACATGTCCGTGGAAAAAGTAGACCTGAGTCACGATGGCCTTCAATTCCTTTAAAATATCATAGGGAGACTGTGGCTCAGTGGTTAGTAGGTCTTTCAATCAGGGGTTCAAATCCCAGCTCCGCTAGTCCATGTCGATGTCTCCTTGAGCAAGACGCTTAACCTTAATTGCTCACCGTTGCTGTGCCTACAGTCTACTGCAGGGGTATTCAACTAAAATTCCGCGAGGTCCAGTTCGAGAGAATTTCCTCATGCAAAGGTCCGACTGTGGCTCAGTGGTTAGCAAGTCAGTCTTTCAATCAGAGGGTCGGTGGTTCAAACCCCGGCTCAGCCAGTCCATGTCGTTGTGTCCTTGAGCAAGACACTTAACCCTAATTGCTCACCGTTGCTGTGTCTTCGGTCTACTGTATAGCATGTAAGTCGCTTTGGATAAAAGCGTCAGCTAAATGAAATGTAATGTAAAAAATCCCAATAATGTCAAATTTGTGCTATGATTTTGTGCCATATGTATTGAAGTAGCCAACAGTTATATTAACGTCTATATGTAGTCAACAACTGACTGTAAAATAAATAAAGTTCAATTAATTAACATCTAAACAATATTTAATATTACAGATTTCCTTGAATAATTATAAATAATACATACTCTAATAATACATAAATTATCATATCTTATTTCAAGGCAAATAAAGGCTGGATTTTAAACAGAAAGCTTTTGAAAAACATGACTATATAAATTAAATTAAATAAATCATGTTAGAAAGATTAATTTAACTGAATTGTCTTGCAGCTTCAAATTCAGTTTATTCGGGCATCTAGTGATGTCAATCCAAAGAGCCAATATATTATATCCTTGTTTTCAAAAAAGATACATGTGTGTGCATGGACTTCATCTGTGGTTATTAACCCACTTGTTTCAGCTCATTTCTCCTCTCTGTTAACATTATTGTTGGTCAGTTAATTCATGTGTTAGGATTCTGATCATATTAATTCATGTGTTAGGATTCTGATCATATTAATTCATGTGTTAGGGTTCTGATTATATTGGCCTCTTAGGTTTATTTTTCTGGGCCTTAATCTCTGATGTGAGTCGGTCCGTTTGCTCTAAAGATCTGGTTGTGGGAATAATACACATTTAAGTCTGTCCATTCCTGGTTCAAGGCTCTGGTTTAGATGTCCACATTTCTCTTTTGGAGCGCCAAGTGAAATAACTTCTCTGACTCACGTACTTTTCAAACTATCAGGTCTCTCCCGTCGCTCCCGTGTGTGCGAATGTCTTACTCGAGTCGAGGGCGGGGCTTAACGCAATACACACATGTGATTGGTCGAGTAGGATCAAGTGACAGGATTTTCAAGGCGTGTGATTGGTCGGAGTGTTTCCTGGACCGCTGAACGAGAGCCGTAAAGGCAGGAAAAGCTGCGCCGGTGAAATAGAAGCGATCCACCAACAGTTAATAATTTGGTAATAATAATTGGTTTTCGGTCCAGGGTCCAGAGACAACGGCGTTTGGGTCCGGACCCGGACCGCGGTCCGCCAGTTAGTGACCCATGGTCTACTGTATATCATGTAAGTCGCTTTGGATAAAAGCATCAGCTAAATTGAATATTTGAAGTGTTTTTTTTTCTTGCTGTAAGGGTCCAAATACTGATTTCTTTGATTGTTTATTTTGAGATTTAGTTTATACTAAATTGAATATACACCTTTTAGCCTTTTTATTTACACAACACCATACCAGCAACAACAGGTGCCAGAAGTCGGCAACCCTATCTACTACAGGTTATGTATCATTCATATAATCTTTTAAATGACAACACATCATGTAAGTGGTTTAACTATGGTTTATTGAAGAGAAAAAAGGTGTTATGAAAAAAAGGATTGTGAAAAGAAGGCACACTGCAACATTGGATTCAAGCAATTACATCGTGAATCAGCCTTCTATGGCCACAATGCAATTGAAGTGGAACTGTTTACATGCCAGCCAGCCATTACCAGCGCCACCAGTGTGTTTACCACCACAGAGCTGCATACGCTCAACACTACAAGCTTTTCACATTCAAGCAGCACGGCTAGCAGGCTGATTACAACTACAGAGAACATGTTCTGAATGCCCTGCAGCGATTTAGTCAAGTAGAAAGCAGCTGCACTGAGGAAAATGAAACACATGAAACATGTTTTTTAATTATTAAACAACAATGGTGCGGTTCTTTGATAAGCTTATGAATTCATAGAGGAGTGTGTCATAAGAGGTGTGTAGGCATTACTTGGTAATAATAATTAGTATACGTCACACTAAATGCTGCACAGCATTCATGAATTTATGCCTCTGAGCCATGTCCATCAGTCTGACTCTCGTGAGCACAATATCTCGGGATGCATGGAGGGAATAACTTGAAACCAGGTCCAATCGTCCACCTAAACTGGAGAATGAGCTGATTAGAATGTGTTGGTAAAGGGTCAAAGGTCAAGACCTCCCAATGCACGTTTTGGGCCGTAACTCAATTTATATTCTAATTATGACCACATTTCACACACATGTCTAATAGGATAAAATTATGAAGTGATGACATTTTATATCCAAAAGGTCAACTTCACTGTGACATCATAATGATCTGCAAGAACACCTTTCTGGCCATTATTAGACGCCATGACTCAGGGTAGACTGCGACTATATTTCACAATTGATACTGAATTGCAGACACTAATTGTGGTTGTCCATCTTAAATGTGAAGTGATTGTATCGATCTTGATGGCTGGTTGAATATTTGTGTGAAGCATCCACATTTTAGAATTCATAGCTTATTTGCAGCAACATCCATATTTAAAGCATTGACTATTGTCATGGCTACAACAAAGCCAGGCTGACAATGGTTACCCAAGACGGCCTCTATATAAATTATATTATATTAAGGCTTAAAGTTATGCATAATTAAAGAAATGGAGGCTGCTAGGTAATTTGAGTAACTGAACTTCACTTAGTGCCCATGTTTGTGGTGTTGGTGCCTTTTGTAGAATTTTCCGTGCAAATAGCGTAAAATAACAGGCCTGCTGTGTGGTTAATCTTACGCCTGGCTCCCTGCTGCCCAGTGTGCGGCTGTTGGATGATAGGCTGCCGCTGGATGACCTCAGTGATGGCAAAATCAGTTTTCATCGATCCATCAACATTACCGAAGGTTTCTTCCCTTTTTCCCTGTGAAAGTGTTTTTTCTATTTTTGTCGGGAGTTTTTCCTGATCCGATCTGAGGTCCCGGGACGGGGATGTTGTATGTGTACAGATTGTAAAGCCCTCAGAGGCAAATTTGTATTTGTGGCAAATTTGTATTTATTTTAGGCTATACAAAATAAACTGAATTGAATTATCAGAAACAGTAATATTCGGGAAAGTTGGCTAAATCCTGGAGTATTGAGGGGCCATCCACGGTCTACCTCTTCACCTGTTTTCGGTTTGCCAGGAGTTATGTTATATTAAACCGTTAATAACAGACGTTATTGTGTTACAAACCTGAACACCACTGTGTGTTTGTCAAAGGGCCCTGCAGGAATACTGACTGACCATAAACATGAACATTGTAAGGAGAAACAAAGAGGATGAGACACAGAGTGGGTGATGGCACATGACAGGCTGCCACAGTTCCTTTGCCTGACCTGATTAGACTGGGTATAATGTGGACCTCAGAACCAGGTGTTCCTGTGAAGACCCCTACTGTGGTTGGTATCATTAGCGAGGATCCCTATCTGCAGTGTAGACTGACACAGAATTACACTCAATGACATTACATGATCACATGCATTTGTAATTCATAGCTTTACCCCTGTGCATATATGACCCCTGTCTCTCACTGCCCCACATAGGCACACTCTATTTCTTTCTCTCGCTCTTCAGGGAGTCGGTTGGATGGCTATCAATTGATGAAATAAAGCAAAAAATTAAAACTAATTGATAAATAAAATCACTTAAAATGAAACTGTATGCTCTAACAACCCAGCGATCTCTAGTTACCGGATCTGCTTTATAATCAAGAGCTACAGAAAATATATTTGAGTGAAGCACAAATGGCTTATCTCTGCACAGCGACAGCAATTAACATTACATTACTCTCGCTAATAGCTAGCTGGATTGGACTCTCCATGGATGATTGGTGTCCTGGCTTCTTTGGTTGTTTTGATTGAGTAGAGCACTTGAAGCCCTCCCCTATAACACCTCTTTAGTGGATAGAATTCAAAGTTGCAGAAACAAGAAAACGACTCGTATTTTCATTTCGACCTCCCTGCCACCAGGTGAATGCCTCCATGGGTGGAGGGCAGGAGGCCACTCCATCTGTAGCAACCAGCATTCAGACAGCAGGGTGTGGTGCGCTGGTCTAACCTGTGGAAAGGGTGGGGAGTCGAGGTAGTTCCCTAGGATCAAACCCCCAATTTGATGTATCCTTGCATCTACATTGTATGAAACTAGGACAGGGTGAAATTATTATGCCCTTAATTAATGTATGTTGCTGCAACACCTTCAGCACTCGGTTCTTGGCTTGCCTTGAAGACCTTTCTCACACCTGGTTCAGATCCTTCTGAAATCCAGAGTAACCTAACCCAAAATCCAGCAAGTAATATGTCTATTTCTCACAGCATCAGAGTGTACGGAACTTATAAGGATGTCTGACCTGTTCTTCTCAGACACATATTATCAAATGCCCCAAAGTATGAAACCATTCCATTTTCGTAAAATGATTGAGTGACATCCAATCAATTTCCCTCATGGGATCATGACAATTTCATCTGATCCAACCACTGCAAAGTAGTTAATGAGTACACAAACTGTTTGAATGATGTTTGTAGAATGTACAAAGAATATACAAAGTATGTATGCAAGGAGCTCTAAGGAAGGGATTAGGATCAGCTTCATCTCCTCGTAAGGGGAAAGGGATATGTTGTTGAAAAAATGTTAATCTGGAATGTTAATCTAAATGCTGCAGTGACAACATTCAGCAGGATATTCTATTAATAACCATAGCAGATATAATTTGTAGCATGGACTATGAATTAATTTGACAAAGACCACCACCTCTGCAACTAACACGTCCAATGCAGCTTATGTAAGTAAAGACACAGAACATTCACACATTCCATTTCATTCACTTTCAGTGCCCGTCAAGTTGCCGCGACTTCTCGAAATGTCTGAACTAAAATAATTATTATAAATACTTTACTTCACTCAATCAAACCGAAACTTCGCACAGATACTCCTACCATATAGAGCTATTTTATATAATACTATTATTAGTTAATATAGTTACAATAATTAATTTAAATTTTCTTTTTCGAAATACATATATATTTGTTTCTTTTCTGTGTACTATCATAAACCAATATACCACTAACACATATATGAACTCATTATCTATGTTCACAATGATTTTCTGTATATTATACCTTTATTATTCAAATAGACTTTGTGAATGAGGAGATAATCAGGATTTAGTATGAGATGCAAACTTTTCACAATTTTTGCCATAAAAGGGCTGGGTCGCTGCCACCGGACCGTGTAACATATTTAACAAGACCTACAAATGGCAAAAGAAAGAAAAAAGCCACAAAACCAAACAGTCAGTTGCAAGTACCAGACGTATTGATAACCTAACATTAATGTACCTAAATGTAAGTACGACTCAATCCCCAGCCCCAACAGTCCTGACGTTCCATAATGTCCACAAAACAGCTCCGCAACGGGCGGAAACGTGACGAGATGCCGCGTTCCCCTGCCCCGCGCTACCTCACCACAGTCTTCCCAGGAGCTGGGCCACTGTGCCGGCTTTTGGCGCAGTCTTCTGCTTGTAATCCATTTAATCCTGGAACGATTTGTAAACCCAACACGGAGCAGTTGCCGGGTTACGCCGGGTTAGGCCTCTGATTGCGCTGACTGCTTCACCCGTCTACGCGCACCTCAGACCTCGGAATTCCCCAAACAAAAAAACCCTTGCGTCCCCTCCCCACCAGTCACATTTTATACCCAAACGACAAATAAACGCAATAGCAATCACAATAACAAAAGATCCGATGTAAACCGATGAACCGATGAACACCGATTTAAACCGGTGTTCCTTCAGGCCGCCGATAGCATCTGGTTGTTTTGTCTGTGTTGTTCACATCCATGTTGCATAATTGATTTGTTTGGCACTCAGATAAGCTTTTCTCCCACCAGTGCAGCACCGGCCTGTTTTGCCACAATGTTAACACGCTATTAATGCAAAATATCTCAATTGTATGATTTGATGAATGCGTGTAAATGCTGCTAACCACCTCTTGTTCAGATTATCACGTTGGCCTCATTCTTGTTCCTGTTCACTTCTGCACCGGCTGATTTTACAACAGGTCAATGACAGTCATTCAATTCCCACTTCAATTCATGCCATTCCACGTTCTGAGTGGCCTGCTCATAAATTAGCTTGAATTGCGTTTGAGGCTGGAGAAGCAGTGATGGAAGGTCCTTGTTAGTTTAAGATCGTGAGTGTCTGTAACATTTGCCTGCTTTTAGTATGTTCCAGCCATTTAAGTTCTCTTTTTTTCTGTTTTTCATTGCTTCAAGCTGTTTTTCAGAAGAAATGACTCTAATGGTGTAATGATTGCATGCTCTGGCCATTATCAAACTGCCACTATGCACTTAAAGCTGTCCGTGCTTACACCCACCATTGTAACAATGAAGAATCCTTGACATGAGCTGGAGGCTGCCCACCAGCTTTCTGTTTCTCATGGTTCATCGTGACAAGGCTGTCGTGTCTATTTGGTGTATATCACCACAGTGCCCATGACCTTGAATCTGTGACTACTGCGTGAATAATTACGAATAATATATGGTAATAAGTTGTTGTATTGTTGAATGCTTTAGTGCTCATAGAGCATTAGCACTTTAAGTGTTTCCGCCACATGTAGCCATCCTGGTGGTTCTGGTGAGTTGTTTAATCAGATAAAGTTTTCCAGGAAGGGGAAGGAGGATCAACAAGGTCAGCTGTGATCGATGCAAATATGCACGACTTGACAGCAGTATAGCGGTTCAGTTGTTAACTAATGTACAGTGTCATACAGTGTGCTGCAGCCCACCACGGGGCAGCGGACGCTTTAGTCTTAGATTAGTGTGTAGGACAGATGCTTGAAGCAAACAGCTTATTGCACTTAATAACAGATGGCAGTCATCACACAAGTAAATGCAATGTTTCTCACTTTGGGCTTTTCTCAAGTCTTATCAATTCAGAGCACAGTAGTGGAGGAAGTATTATAAGAACTATGTTTTATTTTGTGTATAATCACCTGAAAATGATTTTCCTTAGAATGAGTCCTTTAAATCTACACAAGGACCGGGTCTTCATGGAGCTGGCCATGTTTCTACAGTAGCCCAGGACAGACAAACCAGACAGCGGCTCTAGAGAAGGCCAATCACATTTTAGCGTTGGCCCCATAAATCCACATAACTAATTTTGCTCCATATCTGGAGTTTTGGTGCTTTCTCGCCACACAGGTTTAAATGGATCGGTGGTTTTATCTGGACCCTGGCCCTGCCTGACACTTCCTGCTATTATCATTTTTATTGCTAGTTGCATTGCTATTAGTATTGCCAATACCAATACAAACTGCCAAAGTTTTAATTGGTTGAAATCTGCAACCTCACTGCTAGATTCCACCATATCCTACACACTGGCCCTTTAAGAGTCTGCAGGGAGTATTTTGAGTATAACATTGTATGAAAGTGTGAGTGAAAACAATGTGTAATGTGAAAGAGGCTGATCATGGTGATGAACCTCCAGAGACTAATCACCTGAATCTGCAGCTTATCTCAGCTTTACGGCGCTTCATAGTGAATTCCAGCTCATTGATTAGCTGTCCGGCTGCAGCCTAGCTGTAGTGCTTCAGTCTCACCGCTCCCAGAGCGTCGTTCTCCATCAGGAAGCTGCTTTCAACAAACAAAGCTCTCTGAACCCGGAACACAACCGGCTCCCCAGCAAGCAGCAGTCAGTCAACATAAGGGCACGTCAAGTCCAAAGAAAAGAATATATATATATATATATATATATATATATATATATATATATATATATATATATATATATATATATATATATATATATATATATATAAACCTCGCATTGTGCACAGTTCGGCCTGACTCGCACTGGATCCCAAACAGCAATGAGTTTCACCAGATGACAGAACCTGGAGGTGTGCCTCATACATACCCAGTTGGTTCGTTCAGTGGCAGCTGATAATTAGCTTCAAACAGAGTGGCTGGGACATTGTTTAAAACTGGATGGAGTTAATCTTTCTCTTGAGCTCTTTGGCGGCTTTTTGAATCATGTTGATTTTTCTCATGGAGTTTATGGTTTTATGAAGCATGCCAATTTAAGAATTTAAACAAAAGTGAAATGAAACAGGGGCTGTCGTGTAGTGACTAACACTGTCACTTTGTCTTGAAGTAGAGTACTTCAGTAAATTTACTTAGTAACTGTTAGAAAATAATGCTTTATAGTGCTCCTAGTGAGAGCTAGATAGTTTACATTGGAGGGTCAAGACACTGGATCTCTGTCTCATGGGATCTCTCTCCCATGGGATATATTTAGTATATATTGTGTAGTATTTAGTGTGATTCATTTTGAAATGCTGTTCATCATCTTTTTATTAAATCAATTTTTATTATAACTTTCTGCATCTGGGACTTCTCTTCGCACAACCGCCCAAAGATTTTTGAACTTAACATAACTCTACTTTCCACTATTGTAGATGTCACCTACCAAACCGTTACAAAGTAGCAATATCTAACCCATATAGACTCAAGTTGCTAAACAATGTGAATAACTTTATTTCTGGTTAAAAAATCAATTAACTGACTGGGGTTCTATTTGATCCTTGAAAGCTTTGCAATGCCATGTTGTGTCTTATAGAGGTTATACATTGATTCTTAGGGCTGGGCAATATATCATTATTATATGGATACGAGATGAGATTTTGGACATCGTAATATGGCATTAGTGTTGTCTGTTTCTGGTTTTAGAGGCTGGTTTACAGTAAAGTGATGTCCTTTTCTGAACTGACGAGAATGTTGGAGCTGTTTTATAATTTGCCACTTAGTCAATATATCGACATTAATGATGATTATTCATCACAATTCCCATTGGAAATATTTTGTGTAGCATCAATGGTCAAACCTACAATATCGCAATATCAATAAAGAGGTAATTGGTCCAAACAACTTTGATATTTGATTTTCCCCAGATTGTCCAACCCTAATTTCTGGCATGAAAACAATGATTTCAACAGTCTAAATCTGGACCAGCTGGTTTTGATCATTCGAGACCAGCTTTCCACTAAACAGTTGTGAGCCCTGCTTTTTGGAGGCAACTCCTCAGTTAAGTTCGTACCAGGAATATATATACTGAATATATTTTTGCATTACCATGTATGCTAGACTTGTGTTTTTTACCACCAATATGGTCATTAATGTGACTAACTGACGTTTTACATTTGACATAACTTGGAAATCAACCTAAATGAAGAAGCAGTCTAACAAATACAATAACAGCCTATTTGATATAGTGTCGTGCTGCTTGCAAGGCAGTATATGAATAGTTTGAAGTTCTGAAGCTTCATTCATAATGTTGACATTCCAATTATTATTAATTACTTACAGAATCATTGTGTGGAATAGTTTATCTTCTCTTAACCTCCAGCTCTCTCAAACACACTCACCGAGTGCTGTGGCAGGCCCTCGGCTCTGTTATTTTCTCAGGCAGTCCTCAGTCCAAATGTCAAACGTACTGAAAAAAGACAGATATAACCATTCCCAAGAATTCCCATTCCCATAAAAACATTTTTAATAAATATTCTGCTTCATTCCATATTTGTTGGTGTTTAGCCTCTCAAAAACAATATTTCAACTCGGGTGCAAACATGAAATAGGATAAAAAAACATTCAAAGCTTCATTCATAGAAGCTTTGAATGTAATAAAAAAAGACAGTTGCCACTAATCCATTTGTTTGTTTCCTATTTATAGATCCAGGGATGGGTGTGAACACCGGCTCTTTTATAATCACAGCGGAGGCAAAACCATTTGCTACATATACTTTAGGTCAAACCATACTAGGCTTTTTAACATGCTATTCATGTATTTGTTTGGCATTGTTTCCCAGCACACATTGTGGCTGTTGATAATCTCATCTGCTGGTGAACTACAGTTAGGTCCATAAATATTTGGACATTGACACATTTTTCATTATTTTGGCTCTGTACACCACAACAATGGAGTTGAAATGAAAAAATCAAGATGTGCTTTAAGTGCAGACTTTCAGCTTTAATTTGAGGGTATTTACATCCAAATCAGGTGAACGGTGTAGGAATTACAACAAATTCAAATGTGGCCACCCTCTTTTTAAGGGACCAAAAGTAATTGGACAAATTAATATAATCATAAATCTAATTGTCACTTTTAATACTTTGTTGAAAATCCTTTGCAGTCAATGACAGCCTGAAGTCTGGATTCCATAGACATCACCAGACGCTGGGTTTCGTCCCTGGTGATGCTCTGCCAGGCCTCTACTGCAACCGTCTTCAGTTCCTGCTGGTTCTTGGGGCATTTTCCCTTCAGTTTTGTCTTCAGCAAGTGAAATGCATGCTCAATTGGATTCAGGTCAGGTGATTGACTTGGCCATTGCAGAACATTCCACTTCTTTGCCTTAAAAAACTCCATGGTTGCTTTCGCAGTATGCTTCGGGTCATTGTCCATCTGCACTGTGAAGCGCCGTCCAATGAGTTCTGAAGCATTTGGCTGAATATGAGCAGATAATATTGCCCGAAACACTTCCGAATTCATCCTGCTACTTTTGTCAGCAGTCACATCAATAAATACAAGGGAACCAGTTCCATTGGCAGCCATACATGCCCACGCCATAACACTACCTCCACCATGCTTCACTGATGAGGTGGTATGCTTTGGATCATGAGCAGTTCCTTTCCTTCTCCATACTCTTCTCTTCCCATCATTCTGGTACAAGTTTATCTTCGTCTCATCTGTCCATAGGATGTTCTTCCAGAACTGTACAGGCTCTTTTAGATGTTTTTTGGCAAACTCTAATCTGGTCTTCCTGTTTTTGAGGCTCACCAATGGTTTACATCTTGTGGTGAACCCTCTGTATTTACTCTGGTGAAGTCTTCACTTGATTTTCGACTTTGACACAGATACACCTACCTCCTGGAGAGTGTTCTTGATTTGGCCAACTGTTGTGAAGGGGTTTTTCTTCACCAGGGAAATGATTCTTCTGTCATCCACCACAGTTGTCTTCTGTGGTCTTCCAAGTCTTTTGGTGTAGCTGAGCTCACCAGTGCGTTCTTTCTTCTTAAGAATGTACCAAACAGTTGATTTGGCCACACCTAATGTGTCTGCTATCTCTCTGATGGTTTTGTTTTGATTTTTCAGCCTAATGATGGCTTGCTTCACTGATAGTGACAGCTCTTTGGACTTAATATTGAAAGTTGACCGCAACAGATTCCAAACACAAATACCACACCTGAAATGAACCCAAGACCCTTTTATCTACTCCTTGTAAATGAAATATCGAGGGAATTACACACACCTGACCTTGAAACAGCTGATCAGCCAATTGTCCAATTACTTTTGGTCCCTTAAAAAGAGGGTGGCCACATTTGAATTTGTTGTAATTCCTACACCGTTCACCTGATTTGTATGTAAATACCCTCAAATTAAAGCTGAAAGTCTGCACTTAAAGCACATCTTGATTTTTTCATTACAACTCCATTGTTGTGGTGTACAGAGCCAAAATAATGAAAAATGTGTCAATGTCCAAATATTTATGGACCTAATTGTACATGTGATACCAGCACAAACCCATATTAACATGTATATGAAACACTGTTTCAAAAATATACATTCACCATCTAAAACGCTGGTCTTGTTTTCACCTTGTGTGTGTGTGAGAGTGTCTTCGTGGAAAAACATGCTGAAGACACCTCAACAGCAGAACTGCCTTAGAGGAGGTACTGTCTGTCAGTCTGTGGACAGATTGCATCACTACTAAAGCGTCACAACCGCGCAAGATGCAGTCATGAAACTTTAACGGAATGTATTTGAGATCAAAGTGAAGTTGAGTGTAACCCGAGCAAGGGGGTGAAGGGCCATTGGATCCCATCACAAGATGGTCTCTGGTTAAAATAGGGTTTAGCCGTAGAAGCCTATTTCTTTGCAATACTTTAATAAAAACACCCTCCAGGTCAACAGTGGCTCAGTAACATATTCTGTACTTAAAATTTATGTCACACTTGTGCATCCTGTGGGGAGTGTTTCTCCACTATTTCTGATTCATGTCTGGACTTTGATGGAGCGCTGTGATAAAACTGGATTCCCATAGGGCTGTCTCCTCTGACCCTGCAGTGGCAGTAGGAAATGACAGTATGAGTGATGCTATTCATCCAGTCTGGTGCGTTGGATTGAAGGCTGGGCATTGTGTGGTGAGAAAACAATAATATGTCTTTAATATGAATCCTTTGTCACCTCTCTGTCTCGGGGACTCTGCAGGGCGAGAGCTCGCGGCGTCGTAACCTTCTCTTCTTTTTTTTTAAGACACATTTTCCAAACTGCTTCACAGAGAATAGCAAAGACATGCAAATATGGGACTGGGCGTAGATTTGTGGTAAAAGGACATTTTTACGGGTGCTGACATTTCGGGCAGTGTTGCGTGATGATCACTGCGGTGCACATTCACTTAGAGTTTGGCAGCTGTTGGCTTTTTGATTGCTGTTCAGCATCATTTTGAACGCTGCAGAGTGAAATTCTATTGAATCCTCATATCGTACCAACACACAAGACTTCACAGGACAATACATCTCACTTTCTCTACTTTTTAGGTTTGCAGGGGCCACAAGTCCCAAGTTCCATACCAGCCACATTGAGTATTTTTATCCATTTATTATGCACGGAGTCTCTGTTAAACTATACTTGTCGGCCCAGGAGGGAGGGAGCTGACTCACATATGTATCTCTTTTCAATGTCTTTTTTAGAACAGTCCTCATAGCAGCATTGGGCATATATTGTAGACATTTATTATTTCATTATTTATTGAATGCTGCTGAGAAAGCAGCTGCTTCCTGTTCCTTCAAGTTACTGTTTTTGGGTCTGGCACCTGAAATATTAATGCGGTTTGCCGCATATCGTATAATAAAAAGAATATTCTAGGTTTGGAAAATAATAGCAGAAAACACAGTGCCTGCAATGTGATTGCCATCGTGGGGGTTTTGTCATACGTCAAGAGCTCACGGTTGATTCTTACATTCCTGTGAAGAGCAAGCTCCGAAGGTTTAGCTGAGAAAATCAAGTTTTCTGAACATCACCACATCATGTGAGAGTGTTATATTATGTTCTGTGTCATTTATGTTTAACTTTCTAGTAGTCATTTCCAATTCCCAATGTGCACTATGGTCTGGTTTGCTTTTGACAACAGTGTTGTACTGGTCAAGATACAAACCACCAATCTGACACCAGTCCCTGCTCCTTTAACAAACCAGATTTTAAACCCTCCTGCCAACGCTGCCACCTGGGCGAATGTGTTTGGACTCTGTAACAGCCCTCATGTTGTGTCAGTGTGCCACAGAATATGGTTACATTTACCCAACAATTATAGTTTCTAGGTCCGAAGAAAACAGAAGAGGGCCTGAGTGTACCCTGAGGGTTTAGAGAACAGGACGACAACGCATAAGTATTGGTACAATAATAGATCTGTGGCATAGAGTAGAGACTTGTGTATGGCAAGCTGAAAGAGGAAAATAGAAATACCCCTTTAGTGTTTTTGAGTTTGCACACAGAACGCAAAGAGACATTTGAAATGGTAAATATGCTCTGTCAGCATGCTAACATGCTCAAAATGACAATGACAATGTAAATATTTAAGAGAATAATGTACATTGTCCCAAAAAGATATACATCAGCTTAAAACATCCATCCATCCATCCATTTTCCACCGCTTATCCGGGGTCGGGTCGCGGAGGCAGCAGGTCAAGCAGGCTGACCCAGACTTCTCTCTCACCCGCAACATCTACCAGCTCATTCTGGGGGATCCCGAGGCGTTCCCAGGCCAGCTGGGAGATATAATCCCTCCAGCGTGTCCTGGGTCTTCCCCGGGGCCTCCTACCAGATGGACGTGCCTGGAAAACCTCTAAAGGGAGGCGTCCTGGAGGCATCCTAATTAGATGCCCGAACCACCTCAGCTGACTCCTTTCGACACGAAGGAGTAGCGGCTCAACTTCAAGCTCCCTCCTGATGTCCGAGCTCCTCACCCTATCTCTAAGGCTGAGCCCGGCCACTCTACGGAGGAAACTCATTTCGGCCGCTTGTATCCGCGACCTCGTTCTTTCGGACACGATCCAAAGCTCGTGACCATAGGTGAGGGTTGGGACATAGACCGACCAGTAAATTGAGAGCTTCGCCTTCCGGCTCAGCTCCTTCTTCACCAAGACGGCCCGGTGCAACGCCTGCTTTACTGCTGCAGCCGCACCGATACGCCTGTCGATCTCCCGCTCCATTTTACCCTCACTCGTGAACAAGACCCCGAGATACTTGAACTCCTTCGCTTGTGGTAGGCACTCTGTCCCCACCCGGAGGGAGCAATCCACCGGTTTCCGGCAGAGCACCATGGCCTCAGATTTCGTGGTGCTGACTCTCATCCCCGCCGCTTCACACTCGGCTGCAAAACGCCCCAGTGAATGCTGGAGGTCATGGTCCGAGGAGGCAAACAGGACCACATCATCTGCAAACAGCAGAGAGGCTATCCTGAGATCCCCGAACCTGACATTCTCCGCCCCACGGCTGCGCCTAGATATCCTGTCCATGAAAGTCACGAACAGGACCGGTGATAAAGGGCAGCCCTGGCGGAGGCCAACACCCACCGGGAACGTGTCTGACTTACTGCCGAGGATACGAACACAGCTCCTACTGCAGGCGTACAGAGACCGGATGGCCCGTTGCAACGGGTCCGGCACACCATACTCCCGCAGCACCCCCCACAAAAAGCCCCGAGGGACCCGGTCGAAAGCCTTCTCCAAGTCCACAAAGCACATGTAGACTGGTTGGGCAAACTCCCAGGACCCCTCCAGTATCCTTGCAAGGGTAAAGAGCTGGTCCACTGTTCCACGACCAGGACGAAACCCGCACTGTTCTTCTTGAATCCGAGGTTCGACAAACGGTCGGAGCCTTCGTTCCAGCACCCTGGCATAAGCTTTTCCCGGGAGGCTGAGTAGTGTGATACCCCGATAATTCGAGCACACTCTCCGGTCCCCCTTCTTGAAGATGGGAACCACCACCCCGGTCTGCCAGTCCATGGGCACTGTGCCCGACCCCCATGCGACATTGAAGAGGCGTGTCAGCCAAGACAGCCCAACAAAGTCCAGCGCCTTCAGCATCTCAGGGCGGATTTCATCCACCCCTGGCGCCTTGCCACCAAGGAGCTTTTTTTTTTAAGCTAAACCCTGATGAATAGCAGCACACGGAATGTAGCTACCTCGCCCGGACCAGGGAAACCGGGGCACCCTCCCGGAGCCAGACCCGGGAGGCGAGCTCGTCGGCGAGCGTCTGGTGGCCGGGCTTTCGCCCATGGGGCCCGGTCGGGCTCAGCCCGAAGAAACATCATGGTGCAGCCACCCTGTGGACCCACCACTCGCAGGGACAGACATCGGGGTCGGGTGCTATGTAGACCGGCGGCGGGCCGGGCAGGGGGCCTGGGCGAGCCGATCGCCGGCGACATAGACTAGCTCTAGGGACGTGGAACGTCACCTCGCTAGCGGGGAAGGAGCCGGAGCTGGTGAGGGAGGTGGAGCGTTACCAGCTAGATATAGTTGGGCTCACCTCCACGCACAGCGCTGGCTCTGGAACCAAACTCCTGGAGAAGGGTTGGACTTTGTTCTTTTCTGGAGTCGCCCAGGGTGAGAGGCGCCGGGCGGGAGTGGGGATACTCACGAGTCCCCGGCTGAGCGCCGCCGTGTTGGAGTTTTCCCCGGAGAACGAGAGGGTCGCCTCCCTGCGCCTACGGGTTGCGGGGAGTAAGGCTCTGACTGTTGTTTGTGCTTATGCACCAAACAGCATTTCGGAGTATCCGGCCTTCTTGGAGTTGGTGGGAGGGGTCCTGGAAAGGGCGCCGCCTGCCGACTCCATAGTTCTCCTGGGAGACTTCAACGCTCACGTGGGCGACGACAGAGAAACCTGGCGGGGAGTGATTGGGAGGAACGGCTTGCCTGATCTGAACCCGAGCGGTGTTTCGTTGTTGGACTTCTGTGCTAGCCACAGTTTGTCCATAACAAACACCATGTTTGAACATAAGGTGGCTCATAAGTGTACCTGGTACCAGAACACCTTAGGTCGGAGATCAATGATCGACTTCGTAATCGTATCATCTGATCTGCGGCCTTATGTTTTGGACACTCGGGTGAAGAGAGGAGCAGAGCTGTCAACTGATCACCACCTGGTGGTGAGTTGGATCAGATGGCGGGGGAGTCGGCCAGAAAGACCTGGCAAGCCCAAACGTGTAGTGAGGGTGAACTGGGAACGTCTGGCGGAGGATCCTGTCCGGGAGGTCTTCAACTCCCACCTCCGGAAGGACTTCTCACACATCCCGAGGGAGGTTGGGGACATGGAATCCGAGTGGATCATGTTCAAAGCCTCTATTGTGGACGCGGCCGCTAGGAGCTGTGGTCAGAAGGTCATCGGTGCCTGTCGTGGCGGCAACCCGAGAACCCGGTGGTGGACACCGGGGGTGAGGGAAGCCGTCAAGCTGAAGAAGGAGGCCTTTCGGGCTTGGTTGGCCCAGGGGTCTCCTGAAGCAGCTGACAGGTACAGGCAGGCCAGAAGGACTGCAGCTGCGGTGGTCACGGATGCTAAAACTCGGGCATGGGAGGAGTTCGGGGAGGCCATGGAGAAGGACTTTCGGTTGGCCTCAAGGAGGTTCTGGCAAACCATCCGACGACTCAGGAAGGGAAAGCAGGGCCTTCCCCAGGCTGTTATCAGCGGGGGAGGGAGGCTGCTGACCCAGACAGAGGATATCGTCGGGCGGTGGAAGGAGCACTTTGAGGAACTCCTAAACCCGGTCAACATGTCCCCTGAACAGGGGGCAGCGCCTGAAGACTTGGGGTTGGATGAACCCATATCCCTGGCAGAGGATAAAAAACATATTCATAATTAAATAATACAAAGTAACCTAGCCTACTGATTTTTTTTCAAAACCCTCCAAAAGTTCTCATTCTAGAGCCTGTCGAAATCAATGTGTGCTCTTTATTTTTGGCTTGTAAAGGCCTCGCTTCAATAAGCGCACTAAAGTTATATTAGTCTCAGACATTTGTGTAACCACGGTCAAATTATCCAGTATTTGAGGGCTCTCTCGCAGGGATGTTGAGCCCTTTATGAACCCTTTCTATAAGTCTGTATTTCTGCAGACTTTGCCTAAGGGAATTACCCACAGTTCATAGCAATGCAACTGAATTTACGAGGTCCAGACTGTGTTAATTATGAAATGTTCGTGCTTGGTGCTTTCATCATGTTTACATGGCAGCCCCTTGTGTCCCCAATGTTTTAAAATAAGTATGGATAAAGTAATAATCTAATCCTGGTAGATGGGATATTGTTGGACTGACATGCTGTTGCAGCTGTGGATGTACTGCATATGAATGGTAGTTGCGTGGTCGATGTTGTGTTTTATTCTAAATACCTTCATATTGTTGACTCTTCAGTAGCCGAGGCTATCCCCTTCTGTTACGCCGTTATGTCATTATTCTTAACGTTACCATACAGGGCCAATAGAGAAAATTAACCAATAAATAACAACAAATGAAAACGCTGAAATGGTCCTTTAATCAACTTTCTCTTGCCACACTGATGCAGTTGAGAAGAGAGAAACAATTTAATTTCAAACACAACTTGAAGTCTCATCAACAGACAGCGAGCACAAACCGCTTTGGCCTGAAGTGCAATTGAGAAAAGTGTGCTGACGGTCAGCTGAGTGTTACAGCAGGACACTTTTTGACAGCTCACCCATTGTTGGCCTCACTCCAACGCTCTGGAGCCCATTTGAAAGCTGTCTGCTGTCTGCTGTTAAGGGTTGAGACCCGATGCGCCATCTTGTCATCAAGGTGTCTGCGTCGGGTAAACACTGTCACACCTGTGGACTAAATACCTCACATGGAGATATTCTCTGGGATTCTCTTCTTAAAACAAATGCAATAGCTACATATAACCCCCAGTGGATTATGATGACCAGGAGGATAAAGGCATGGAGCATACACATTCTGCCTCTTCCTTCTCAGGGATTGGTTGCCCCCGGTCTCCCTGTAAAACAGTGCTGCTAATGCAGCAGAGCAGGGTTTTCAGGATGTGACATTGTCCGTGTTTGTTTTATCCTCACAGCCAAACAAACAACTAAGCAGCCCCAGGAGTGTGAGGTGCTTTAGGACACCATATGTGTATGTTTAACGGGCACTTTACCAAAGCACATAAACAGTATATCCATCCAGAACCCGTGTGATTGACTGAGGTGTGGAGCTGCCTCCGCCCCCATGCTCGGAGCTCCACCAGCAATGTTGCTTTCTTGTTTCAGAAGTCTTACTCGCTGTGATCTACAGACCTTGTGAACAATGTTGCTGTGTTTTTACACCTAAAGCGTCCACATACTGCTTCTGCCTCTGCATAGAAGACAAGCAGTGACACAACCATAAGGCAATGGGTGTGGATATTATTGTGCTGGTTATTTCTATTTATTTTTTGTCGCTTGTGAGCATCAAAAACAAGCTCCACACTTTGGCAAATCCCATTAAAGATTTCTGGATGAAGAGATACCCCTCCAGGTAGGTGGGGAAATGTGCCATAACAAGGTCGTAGACACTGGAAGGTCAGGGGTTTGAATCCCAGGACCAACTGGGAATGACAGTTTTTCACAGAAGGGATGACAAGGTGCTCTTGTGTGCTTAACCTGTGGTAGCTCAGGTAGCGAGCAGAGGGAGGGCACCATTATGAATATGAAGCAGGACAATGGCCAACACACCACGGACTCTCAACAAAACGACCCTCACCGTCTTCACAGAGCAATAACTCCACTAGAGGAAGTCTCATGAAGTGAATACAAAAAGTTTTCTCCTGTTGAACCTTCACCTGCAGCCACTTGGCATGCATTCAGCTAAATCTACAGCAGCACCCAGAACCTGCCAGCGGAATACGAGGAGAGGGAGATAACCTTTTATATTTATATTTTATCACCTAATACATTTATATACAGCACAAATGCAATCCTTAGTGAGAGCTTTTTTCAGTGTGTGCAGGGCTTTTCAAGTATGTTCTGCTAACTTCATATTTTTATCTCTGTTTTGCCAGGATTTGTTATTGGTGCATTTCTCTCCAAAATGAATAGACCCTATGAAAAATTGGTTCCTGTAGATAGTCATAAATAATATAGTAATATCCTGTACATAGTCATAGGTTTGGTTTTAAGACCAGTATCCACATTGGTGTGTGTGTGTGCGTGTGCACTTTACATTTACTTGGCCTCAATCGCTTGTCATAACCACTGACGACGTGTGCTCACACACACACACTCAACACGTTAAATTTACTCTAATACCTGAAGTTAGTAGTTAGTTAGTTCTAATACCGCAACAAGCTGCAAGGAGACTCTTGCACTTTTGATTAAATGTTTACGTTACGCCGTTACAGTTTACTCTTGCGCATGCGCGACTCGCCGTTTCTTGGCTTCTGGCCAAAATCTGACCTGAGATCCCCCCCCCAAAAGAAAGCTGTAAACCATGGGGAAAGTATAGTTCATACTAATTCTACCCTCTGATTCCATTTCCTTATTGTGGTCTTTCTCTGCTGACATTCATTCCGTAAGGCTCTGTAGTTATACGTATAACCATCTGATTCTAGCCCAGAGTTAAGCATATTCATCTAACTACTGTTAAGTTCAAAAATCCCGGATGCAGAAAGTTATAATAAAAATGTATTTAATAAAAAGATGATGAACAGGCTTTTTAAAAAGCAAAGCAGCCGGCCCGGACTCTGTCCCCCCCTCCACCCTGAAGCATTGTGCTGATCAGCTGTCCCCAGTGTTTACAGACATCTTCAACACCTCCCTGGTGACATGCCATCTACCAGCCTGCTTCAAGGCCTCCACCATCAGCCCCGTCCCCAAAAAACCTAGGATCATAGGACTCAATGGGACCTCACCGACCCACTCCTGGACCCCCTGCAGTTCGCCTACAGATCCAGCAGGTCTGTGGGCGATGCAGTCAACATGGCCCTCCACTCCATCCTCCAGCATCTGGACTCCCCAGGAACCTACACCTAGATCCTGTTTGTGGACTTCAGCTCTGCCTTCAACAACATCATCCCGTCTCTGCTGCAGGACAAGCTCTCCCAGCTGCACGTGCCCGACTCCACCTGCAAGTGGATCACAGACTTCCTGTCTGACAGGAAGCAGCATGTGAGGCTGGGGAAACACGTCTCAGCCTCTCGGTCCATCAGCACCGGTTCCCCCCAAGGCTGCGTTCTTTCCCCACTGCTCTTCTCCCTGTACAGCAACAGCTGCACCTCCAGTCACCAGTCCGTCAAGCTCCTGAAGTTTGCGGATGACACCACCCTCATTGGACTCATCTCTGGTGGGGACGAGTCCGCCTACAGGTGGGAGACTGACCACCTGGTGACCTGGTGCAGCCAAAACAACCTGGAGCTCAACGCCCTGAAGACAGTGGAGATGGTTGTGGACTTCAGAAAGATCTCAGCCCCACTAGCCCCTCTCACCCTGTGTGACTTCCCCGTCAAAGCTGTGGAGTCCTTCCGCTTCCTGGGCTCCATCATTACCCAGGACCTCAAGTGGGAGCTAAACATCAGCTCCATCTTCAAGAAGGTGCAGCAGAGGATGTTCTTCCTGAGGCAGCTGAGTAAATTCAACCTGTCAAAGACAATGATGGTGCACTTCTACACTGCCATCATCGAGTCCATCCTCTGTTCCTCCATCACCGTCTGGTACACTGCAGCCACTGACAAGGACAAGGGCAGGCTGCAACACATCATTTGCTCTGCCGAGAGGGTGATTGGCCGCAATCTGCCGTCCGTCCAGGACTTGTTTGCTTCAAAGACCCTGAAGCGGGCGAGGAAGATTGTAGCTGATCCCTCTCACCCTGGACACAAACTGTTCGTGTACCTCCCCTCTGGCAGGAGGTTGCGCTCCGTCAGGACCAAGACCCCATGTCACACCAACAGTTTTTTCCCGTCTGCAGGCTGTGTAACTGTTTGTGGGCTCCTGATGTTTTCAGGATTCCTTCCACAATCACCTAATACATTCCATAATTGTAATTGATACATTTGTGTAATACATAGTGTCATTCATTTGATATTTGATAATCATAATCCATACAGAGTTATTTATATATATATATATATGCTCTAAAAATCAGCTTAGTAACACACACACAAATACGTGTTACTAAGCACATATATATATATATATATATATATATATGTGTGTGTGTGTTACTTCCCCATTTGAGACATTTAGAGTGACTGTGGATCAGTGGTAGAGCGGGGTCATCCTTCAATCAGAGGATGGGCGGTTTGATCCCCAACTTGTCAATGTGTCCTTGAGCAAGACGCTTTGCTGAATTGCTCCCACAGGCTGTTGTTGCGGTGTATGAATGGTGAGTTAGTCCTGATGGGCAGGTGGAACCTTGCATTTGAGCACTTTGAGATACAAGTACAGTCTATTTACCATTTGGGCTTCTTTGTGGTCAAAGGACATTTTCACAGGTGCTGAAATGTTGTGCAGTGATGCGTGACGATCACTATGGCGTACAGTCACTTTGAGTTTGGCAGCTGTTGGCTTTTTGATTCCCCACTTAGGGTGAGTGAAATAAATAGTAATATTTTAAAGCAACATTTTAACATTTTAGGAAGTTTTTACAATGGAGTGCAGAGGAAGAGGTGGAGGTGATGCCTCTCACAGCCTGAGGTCTGTCTGGGGTCTTGTGAGGAAGTCCACATACCAGCTGCAGGGTGAGGGATTCAAGCCCATAGGGCTATATTCGCCAATCAGGTCCTTGGGGGAGAGTGTGTTAAATGCATTGAAATTAACAACCAGCGTTCTAAGGAAGGTGTAGTTGTTTTCAACGTGTGAATGTTATCTGAGAGATAGCCTGATGATTTAAAATTGCTTGGTGGAGCAGCTCCAAGTTTCTAAATTATGTAAAAGGGAATGTGTTAATTAGCTTAATACAACCTTGAACATGTCTGGTGTTATTATTTGTACTCTTCATCTTCATGGTAGTGTCTGGTTCTTAACATCTACAGTTTGGTGACCTGGCCTCCTCCTTCCATGAGCTGTAGCTTTCGTTAGTGTCACTCTGGTTGCTGATGGAGAGTCTTCTTCCATTCACAGCCCCATTCCTTCAAATCTCAGCCTCACACCAGCCTTGTCCTGCATGCAGCACCACACACAGACGGCACACATTCGTTTTTGGCCGGGACGTCTTGTTTTGCTCTATTTACTGTGAATGCTGTGTGTGTGTGTGTGTGTGACACTGAGGTTAGTGTGTGAAGCTGCCTGCTTGATGTACATTAAACACTGTGTGATAAATAGACTCATCCACACAATGCTGACATGTTTTGCCCTAAATTCACCTTCCCACATCAGGGTTTTTAAAAGACCAGTTTGTGCAAACGAAGGCCAAATTTACAACAACCATTATTTAAAAAACAGTTGGCACAGAAAGCTGACTTTCCATTCGTTCACTGGTGCATAACATGCTCTGCCAAATCCTAGTTTTATAGTATAAATACCTCAGTGCATTCTGAGGCTAGATTTATTTGATCTAAATTTCATATTCTCCTGTTGTCCTGCAGAAAAAAGTGATTTGAATATCTATTTGGTCTAATACAGAGAATGTTTAAGTTACTGATTTTATAAGTTAAGTTATATGTTTTAATTTGGTAACTGAGGTGTCATGTGGGCATGCAGACATCAGCATATGCCTTGCTTCAATATGTGGAAACACATGTGTTTGTGGGATCATGGTGGTTGTAGTGCTATTTGGGAGGGCCAATGTAACACAATTTGTCAAAAAAAGTAAATAAAAAACCCAGTTGCATTTCTTTTTCCAAACTTTGCTTCAAATTTGCTTGGAAATGAAATGGGAACGCGACCAATTATCTATTATTAATGTGAATACCTTAATATACAATATTGTTTGACTATATTCATAGTGCTGTTTATTTGAATTAATTCATTTTAGTTATAAAATGCAATAAAAACCCAAGCGCTACGTAACATGGCCAGTAATCTCCTCCCCATAACTCCTCTGGAAGTAGTTTAGTAACTGGTGATACAAGCTTTGTTTGGAACATAATGAGTAGAGGCGTGTGGGCCAAAGTTGCTGTTATTCATCATCATTCTACAATTTCATGTCAGTGGTTTGATAGTTTTAGAAAGTGTTAGAAATGCATGCGACTGTGAGGGGATCGCCCTACGCTCACAATATCAAGTGCCCTGAGGGAACTAAACCAACAACATGCATGTCCAAGGCCTTGGAAGGGGATCACAAACGTGACCCACATGGGTCAGATTGCCTGGTGCCTGTTGCAATTTGACTTGGACAATGACTGTTGTTGTCCTTTGCTTGTAGCTGGCAAAGGTGAGTATGTATTTTAAAGACAATAGTAACTGTGGTCACATCATGTGTTAATCAGAATTTGAGATCAAACACCTTACTGCCCACCAGCCCCGGGTTATTGTTATAAACTACACCGCTGGTAAAAAAAAAAGAAGGGGAGTGGTAGGCTTAAACTCAGCTGTGTCCATAGCGCATTATGTCAAATCATAGATGTTAACACTGTTTGTGGCATGCGCGTTGTGTGTCCTTTTGATGGAACATGACGCACAGGAGCACGTCTGTTTTGTTGTTTATTTGTTAACTTGTTCACCGTTTAATCTTTTTGGAATCAGAGAAGGAAGGAAATGTCAGCGTGCACATTATCTGTGTCAGCTGGATCACTGGTACTACGTGTCACAGTGTGATGTGCAGTGCGTGTACATGCATTTGCTCGTCATGAAAGAGACCTCTCATGTCTGATGTGATCTAAAGGACGAGGCATGTGTCACAAACAAGTCAGTGATGGAGATGTCTGATTACTAATTCAAAATCAAAGCTTTCCTCCCCACCACCATTGGGTTTTATTTTTAAATTGCAAAAATGCAACATGACCCCCATGTTTTTCTCGAGTATTCTGTTGAAATGAAATGTCTCGCTTCTAAAACTCACTTTTACATGTGCACTCTAAAAAATAAGTTGAATATTTAAAATAAGGTTTAGCAATCTAACCAAATGTCTGAAAGGAGCTATAACCAATATTTGTATGATACTAATGTGTGAACAGAGCCCGTGAAAGGGGTCTCTGGTGATGAACCCCCAGAGAATGATCTGCTGACTCTGCAGCTCTTCTTGGCTTTACGGAGCTTTATAACGAGATCCGGCTCACATTCTTTCTCAATGTTGGGGTTATTTTTGACATAAACAAAAGCATTATGCTGGAAGACATCTCTGACTTGTTTGTGTGTCCTCTGTCTTTCTTCCTCCCAGATGTAACGTGGACAGCAAAGTATCTCGAGTGGCGTGGCTCAATCGCACCACCATCCTCTTCGCAGGAAGTGAGAAGTGGTCTCTGGACCCTCGCGTCGTCCTGATGGACAACACAGCAGTCACAGAGTACAGCATCAAGATCCAAAATGTTGACGTCCACGACGAAGGGCCCTACATCTGCTCAATCCTCACCAATAAGAAGCCAAAGTCCACCAAAGTGCATCTCATCGTTCAAGGTAAGATCCCGTCAGCATTAATAAGCAAAGGTATCAAACCGGATCTGGATCAGGATGAGGAATGTGGGTTTTTCCTTTTCTTTTTTGCGGTGTGGGTATTTCATTTACAGATGGCCAATTGTAAATGACTCATCTCATTGTGATTTTAAGCATATTGCGATATGCTGAGTATTGCTATAACGTGCATTTGTGACCTATTCAATTTATTTAATGTTTTCACCTGCAAATGTAGCAGTTTTTCAACATCTGTTTTGTCTCATTAGATAGAGGTTTGGTAATCTGACTTCAGTCATTTTATTGCAATAAAATGGGACTCTTATCCAAGCAGATAAAACAAACAATAAGCTCGGGGGGTCTTCTGTGGGAGCCACAGGTGTGCCCCCTTGCTATATTTTCACTTCCACTTCAGCTATGGCAGTTCATGGTTTTGATGAGGCTTCAACATCACTCTAAGCCTGGCCAAGCACGGCTGCTAGCCCACAGGACTTCCTCATCTCGGCGGGTTTGATGGGGGGTCTGGGATCCTCTCCAGTGGAGCCAGGCTCCTCCTGATGTTCCTGGTTAGGAGATGGTCTGCTGCCTCACTTCATAGAGAACACACACACACACACACACACACACACACACACACACACACACAGAGACACACACACAGAGACATACACACACACACACACACAATAAGAGAGAGAGAGATTTAAGTATGCAGCAAATATGTTGTTTCTCTTTGGTAAAGCACGACAGTGGTGGAAGAGGTAATCAGATTTTAATTTTGGTCTTGGCATCAACATATACTTAAAGTACCAAAGGTAAAAATATGAATTGTTTAGAACGACCCGTTATAGAGTCATCTGGATTCATGTGATGCATTAATGTGTTGTTGCAGCTGGTAGAGGTGGAGCTCGTTTGAACCACTTTATATACTCTGTAGTGTGTAGTGTAATCTTTCATAGTACATCATCAGCCATTAGTTGATTTGTATGTTGTGTTGATAATCTTAATTTGCAAACTGAAGTAACAAAAGTAAATGTAGAATGTAATAGCGGGTATAAGTACAATACCTCCCTTTGAAATGTAGTAGAGTAGAATATCATGGAAATATTCAAGTAAAGTACACTAGCTGTACATCAGAATTGAAAGTACATTCCATTTACTTCCATCATAACTCCACTATTGGTAGAGCAGTGATATAGTTGAAGTTAGAATACATGACACCATTCCTATTAAAATGCTTGTTTACCCTGAAGGGGCAGCCTCAGCATCAGTCTTGGGCTTGCAGCTCGGGATCTGGAACATCAACACTTTTTTCTCCAAAGAGTGGTTTGACGCCTGGTGAGGTGAAGCCTTCTGTTCGCAGCATTCCCAGAGTATTGTATTTTCATACGACACTCCTTCAAATGGCAGTGGTCACATCCATGTCCTCTGCTTTCTGATCTCAGACATCCTCCCTCCTGTTTTCGGATGGTGAGTAGATAGATTTCAGTGAGCACGAGAGCTGGTGATGAAACTGGATTCAATCTCGATTTAATTTTAGATTGCTGATAGATATTGATTCAGTGCACAGTATGTTGAAATATGTCCTGGCTAAGTTTCATTACAAAGTTCATCTAAACCAACTATCGGCGTTGAGACTCGTTTTCTTTAATGATTAAATCAATTTCCTTCACTGAGAGTTTCCACAAACAATTAGCACGAGCGCCATGAGTCTGCATTAGAGTGACATATAATTAAAATCCAGATGAAGTATTTGTACCAGGTACCTCTTGTAGAACCACAAAGAAAAAACGCTGCATCAAGGAAATACTTTCTTTGAGGATATGTTCAGATTTTATAAAATATTAAAAATATTATTGTGACATGATCTTCACAAAAAGAAAACAGTTCAACTTGATGATATTCTCTTTCAAGCAGTCATAATTAACATTGAGTATTTTTCACACTGTATAATTCATGATGATATCTCATTAACTCTTAATTGATGCTGAGACGCATCAGGCCATGGTTTTAATCAAACAATAGACAAAGCATATTCTCGCACAGACCAGGAGACGCGCCTCCAATTATACTTTCCCATGGATTTATATCAGTCCCTTTCTCCTGACCTTGAATTACCCAACCATCTGGATGCTGCAAGCTCATACTTGGAACTAAAGAGCAGCCACGGGATCCACAGAGCGGGCGGAGCAGGGCGCTGATACCCCAACACCCTGATGATGGCACTCTTTGTTGTCACAGCAAGGAGGGATGCACCTGAGGGCTGCAGCGTCTGTCAGCGGAGCACCACAAACCAACTCCTGCCACTCTCCATGACAAGGAGGGATGCAGATTTACAGAAATGTACTGTCTTTATTCAATTATTGTCTATGTTAACAATTCATTCTTGATTAATACCTTGATTCCTCAATAGGGGTTTATAAACTACTTCTGCGGCCATGTAATCCAAATGAATTACACATTATAGTTGCAGATTATAATAGCAAAATAATGCATTCACTTTGCCTTTTGTCAATATTTAACAAATTACAAAAAAGTTCAAAAAAAGTTTCATGGATGGAAGCCAAGTCATCAAGGAGGCTAATACTGTGAACAATACCCACTCCACCACCACGCAACAACAATGTCCTGCAGCAGAAACGCTACAGCACACTCGCCTATCTATCTACCAACACACACACACACACACAATAATTCCATCTACCTTCACAGAGAATGGACCATGGCCGTGCGTTAGGCTCCCAGACTTGATGCGTACTGAGCATGTGTAAATATGATAATGAAGCAGAAATAACAGAAGATATATTTTGTGATAATTGCAACTGAATCCCAGCGACCCCTAAACATATAATACTGCTGTGGCAACTCTGCCCGGCCACTGCAATGCATTCCTCTTCCAGAGGAAACGTGTATTGACATCCAAAGCAAGGAGAAGAATGAACAAGCGTGTTTAGGGGTCCATAACTGGGCTCTCAGGCTTCTGACAGTGTATTTTGCGTGGAGGGCACTGAATGAGGGGATCTGTTGTTCATGGGGGAGGCCTTGACACTTCCCGGTCACTATATACGTATTTGATAGAAAAACACATTATTAACTAAGATTGACATCCGTAATTACAGAGGCCATGCAGTTGGCCTAGAAAACATCAACACGTCAAGTAATTGGCCCTACATCATGATGAATATAGCATATCTGTATATGTATACGCATATGATTAGCATATGCATATGTCTATATATGAATATCAACACCTATGTATAAGTGTTGCTAATAGTACAAAGGGTCCAGCTGTACAATGTGTTTCTCAGCTGGTTAGACTCTCCTCTGGATGAGGTTTGAGATGGAGGGTCCTCGGGCAGAACGTTATTTTTTACAATACAAGAGCAGCCTGTGTCACTGATCTCCCCATACATCCTTATTACACTTGTTTTTCTGACATTTCATGGTGGAGAGGGGAGGACGGGTGAATTCGGAGAGGCCTTGTGTAATAATTCTTTCATACTGCTGTTGTGCTGTATTTCTGTATGGCCTCTCTATATGACTGTAATGCATAACCATAGTTGCCATGGCAGTAGACTTTGATATGTTTACGTAGGCAGCTCTGCTGTTTATTTGGATAGAGAGACAGGCATGGTCCAGTGTTTCTCCTACGCTGGCACTGGTTTACGACCACAGTGGTGCAATGCTGCTTTGGATGATTACACACATGCCAGTGCACAACATGAATACAGAGGCAACAAGCAATGTCTGCCAGTTGTTCAACTTTCTTTAGTTCTGTGTTGTGAGAACATTGTGTGGGGAGGGGCACTGATTCATGTCAAACCCTGGAGTCACCCATGAATGAATAGAGTACATCCTGCCACCTTTATGGCAAAGACAGATCAGGAAGTCTCCTCTCTCGTCCCTCAGAAATGGAGATTGGTGTTGAACCTGAACACAGGGAAGGAGGCTCTGGAGGCTAACATCAATCAGCCCAGTGACCTTGTCAGCTGATACCCTCAGGAATATAGGGCATCTGCCTCCATAGTGACTGCACACAGGGAGTGGACTGACTGCAGTTAAGCCCAACTGTGGCTCAGTGGTTAGCAGGCCCGTCGGTGGTTCGGTCCATGTAGATACGTCCTTGAGTGCGACACACTTACCGTTGCTGTGTCTACGGTGTATAGAATGTAAGTCGTTTTGGATAGATGTGTCAGCTAAATGTAATGTTCAAGAATGGATGTTATCTTGGAGTGCTCCGTAATGCATAGTGAATGTCCCAAGGACTGAAAGTCAAAGAGAAGTCGCATGGACTCTGAATCGACACCAATGTTACACTCTGATAAGACTATCTATGATAACAACTTTAAGGACTTTACTTCTGTTTCTTTAATGAGCCGAGAGCCGAGCTGTTTCCCTCCTATTGACTGCTCCTGTAACACTACAGCAACAGCTTGTTGTTCAGTTCAACTGCATCTTGAGTTTGGACAATAACATTAAAAGAGCGATTCCTGCTTTGCTCTCTGAAGATTTTGACGTAAAGCAACTAACGTTTTCATAGTTGTTAGCTGCTCTTCAGCTAACAAATGAAAAGTCAATGCGCTGACTAGTCTCCCCACTGCAGCTTCCCATAAACCGTCTGGTGAGGCCGGTAGCTTATGGTGGCTACTTCAATGTGTCATTCTGCTGCCACATTAGCCACAATGGTCGCCGTTCAGTGATCATCACTTGGTCCCAAGTGATATATTGGGGGCTAACCAGTGGGGCAGTCACATGGAATCAGGCAGATGGTAGACGGACATCTTCTGAATGGCGGGGGAGGGGGGGGGGGGGGCAAACAGAATGGCAGGGTGGGAAAACGTAACACACAGTGTGGTGCTGAAAAGATATTAGATGGAGGAGGACAACAAGTTCGAACTCTGGACGACAATGTCATCTAGTCAGTGTTCCCTGTCGACCTCTCCTATTTTTACTGTCCATACTAAATTGATATCCGGTTTGCTATCTGCCTGATTCCATGTGAATGCTGCAATAGACGCTATGAAAACAAAGCACAGAGCTCTAATTCCAACACACAAAGGGAGAAAGTGACTTCATACTCTGCTCAGGTAGACCTTACTCCTTTAAATATCTAAATGGATTGTAGTTGTTAGCTGCTACATTAATGCCCTGAATATTAAATATATAACTTTTAAATATGTGCAGTGAATTGGGTTATGGGTAGTTTTACAATATTCTAGCATACAGCAAAAGCTGAACTGCAGTAGGTAAATATTGCATTCAGTTTTTGTTTGTTTTTAAAGTTTAAGCGAACGTTAATCTTTATGGCTGACCATGTGTCTGCTCTGTGTTGCTGCTTCGCCCTGCAAAGCTTTTCATGATGAGCAGCAGAGCAGGCTGCTGGAGGAGGAGCTGGCATTTTGCCTTCAGTTGTAGATCTGTAAGTATGAAACCAGCTGATACTATTAGAGACGGATGCCAAACTTGATCAGGGCTTTGCAATCTTGCATCATAGCAACAAAAAAAAGTGTCTGTCTGATATCTGACAGTCTAATCACATACAGGTCAGGTAGTGTGGAGATGTACTAAAACAACTCTGTAGGCAGATTAATATGGACGACAATTTCATGTGGACATCAACAATTCATTGTCATGACCACCTTTTCCACCCCATCCATTTTGTGGCAAAAATTGCGAATGGTTTGCATCTCATACTAAATCCTGATTATCTCCTCATTCACGAGGTCTATTTGGAAAATGTCAAAAGGTATAAAATACAGAAAACCCTTGTGAAGATAGATAATACAGCCATATATGTGTTAGTGGTATATTGGTTTATAATAGTACACAGAAAAGAAAAGAAATATATATATATATACTTCAAATATATATAACCCCAATGCTCACATGGGATTTTGGGGGTTCAGAGCCTATCAATAAAAACCAGCCCCAAAAAAAGGCACATCCTCACAAGTCCATATAAGTTAATTTGTCATGTTTATAACAATATTACACAATACATATGAACATAAACCGAGTATGAGTCAAAGTGACTCAAAGTGACCCCCAAAGTGTCTGAGAATGCACCCTGAGTTTTGAAAAAATGCTGATTGAAAATGTTAGCTACATGCTACAACGCTAAACTCAGCGGTTTTGGAATCCCTAGAGCCTACAGAGTTCGCCAATAGCAACCATTACATTCTCAGACAAAGCATCGTAAAAGAATATGTGCGTAAGATACGCACAATAATGTAAATATTGTCCAGCAAATAAATTCAAATGCTGAAATATGAATATTCCGGACCTTCCTTCTATGTACACACAGCTAACGGCACGTAGGAACCGGATGTGACTGAAGCAAGCCCCGTTCAGGTGCACCGAGGACTATAGGACATTTCTTCCTTCAGCGGAGTTGACATGAGTTCTCGAAATGTCTGAACTAAAATAATAAAAAATACTTAACTTCACTCAAAGCCAAACTTTGCACAGATACTCCTACAATATCGAGCTATTTTATATATTCTTTTTTTTAAAAGCATTTGTTAAAAAGCTGTGCCAGTCACTGTGTGCCTGATGGGCAGAAGCGACCAGAGCAGCCACTCTAAGAAGGAACATGTTGTTTTCTGGGAGGCTCGGCGAGCAACGTGCAACAAGCATGACCAATCTGCAGCTGGACTTCTAATAACTCCAACATGACTGTGGCAAGGTTCCTTCTTGCCCGGAGATTTGACCAGCGCGACAGACAGGACAGACACCGTTTGCTCCATGTTTCACAGGCTTTATTTGCATACACTGCTCACATGTACCATCACCAACCGCCCCGTGCACCCCACTGTGCGGCCTTTTGTAGCCGCACCCCTTCCCCGCGCTCATCAGAACCAGCCGCTCCCACTAATGAGAACGGCTGTTTCCAATGAGCGCGCCTCCCTCTCTCTCGCGTCGCAGGTGCGCTAACCACGCCCCCCGCCCACAATGACACTTTTATTTTGCGAGACGGTGATCCATTTAATTACTGTTGCAGTGCAGTTGGTGTAGTATTCCTTTAAATGACAAGCATGTAATGCCTGCACGTGTCAAATACAGATCTGGATGTTGAGAGTAAACAGGAGGGACACTGAGCTCAGGAGAGGCTTAATCAATGTCTGTTTGTGCCTCGCCGCCTCAGACTACAATAAGACAGGAATGTTCCTCTGTAGTAATATAACTACAGATGCAGTTTGCTATGTAGATTTACTTTATGTCCAATGAGTGCACACATCAAATATTTCATTATATTCATACATCTATTTAAGGTACATCAGATACATCAGATTGTGAGAGTTGCTGAGAGGAATGCAATGAATTGCCTCTGATCAGTATTCCGCCACTGCAAGTAGTGTGCTGCGTCTATAAGAAGAAGAACAGCAGGGGCTGGAGACGCCCTGACCTTGTCGTAGCTAAGAGCTTCCACAGGAAGTCATGCGTTTGAATTTGTTATAAATACAGAAAGTATATTGAGTAATAAGCACTGAAAGAAGATCAGCGCATTGCCATGCTGCATTTAGTTTGGTGTCTTTTTGCACCGGTTGTGCTAAAAGCGAAGTCTGGTTTTATTGTGGAGTTGTTGTTAGAAGCTAGTTAGGGTTAGGGTTAGTTAAGATGATGAGATTATTATTAACAATAACCGACAGTCAGACAATTCAGAATTATCATCTGTCATAATAATTAGTGATGGTAATAAAGTTATTAAAGCAACAGCTTTATTTTTGCACCATGGTTACAAGGAACCCTCCCACATTAGCTGCTCTGGGAAAACTCTGCCACTGGTGCCAATCTTGATCTTTCTCCCTCAGTCAATACCAATCAGGGGAGACAGGTGAAATTAGTTCTTGAGCCATTGCTCCGAGACACAGACTGGGGAATTACCTGGCGTCGTCTGCAGCATGCGTGCACCTTAGACTGCTATCTGTTTAAAATAGAGGCAAGCTGGTATTTGTAGACACTGGTCATGGGTGCTCCCAGTTTGGGGCTTGCATTAATGAACTAGTTAACTAAGTGTTCAGTATATGCTGTTGTTATTTTTTCCAGGGGTGTCACAGTACTTTGACATGGAATCAATTCCTTAATTTAGCAGGCAGATTGTTGAGAAGAGGCAAAGGCATTTTCAGGAGGTCTGTAGTACTGTTAATGGGGTTAATCTCAAATATTATTTGTTTATTATATTGTTTAACTTTCAGCAATTCAGTCACATGCATATGCAAACTTGCCTAAGATGCACTGAAAGTACTACAGCATATACAATTGTGTCTAAAATTAGATATCTGTCTTCTTTTATTAAATAGTGCATTGTCTAATCTAATCAGAATCAGATTCCCACCTGTTGTAATATTAGGAAAAATAAAAAAATAAAAAATTCTGCTCTAGCTGTATTGAAAAAGGTTCAATCATTGAATAGTTGCGCTTTTTACTTGAAGTCCCCCAAGTGTCGGGCATCAAAAAGATATGAATTACCTTTGTATTGTGATGACAGCCTGAAGGAATTCAATCATTTATTTTACACCTGTATCAGAAAGGTCAAAATATTCTACTTATCAAAAACAAACTAATTAAATAATAAATATGACATGTAATCCGATCAGCGTGAGTTCATTGGTTAGGTCAAGAAAAGTTTGAATTTGAATGATGTTTAATCATTAGACAAAGTCTGGATGAAATGTTTATGACAAGGAGAAACAAATTGTTGTAAACAACACCTTTCACGGTTATATTCATCACAGGTAAAGCAGGAGTAATAGGAATTGAAGCATCAAAATCAAGTCATGGACATTCACAGTAAACACATGTATTCTTCGTGATGTATGAGTTAGTATATCATTAAAATAATACATTAAATAGAATATTGGTTTGGCCAACAAAAATATTCTCTAAGGATTGGTCATATATTCAGAGGAGTACACCGTCTGTGAGAAATGGTTTGAATCACAGGGTTTATCTTTTGAACACCGCCCCATATGGGGTCTGAATTGCTTAAAACTGAGCTCTAGTCATGTTTTCAGGTAGTCATATGAACCACAATCAATAGCAGACCCATTGATGTCAATATTCAAAAGATTCAGCAAAGTCTGAGCTTCATAGTCAAAACAAATAATATGTGAATAAAGAAATACAATTCCACCATAAACATTAACAAAAAAGCATACATATGAATAATCCGGGCCTTCCTGGTCTCTATTGCAATGTCCTGCATTTATCTTCTATTAGATTGTGCGCGTGGAGAAATTACAGATTGTTGCACGTTCTGCAGAATTTTACCATGATCAAAAGAAAGAATGGTTTATTGGAAAACAAACTCATGTTTATATTGTTTTTTTTTCTGCAATGCAATGAAACAGTTACTGTTTATTGAGGCCTGTGTGTTGACTGTACTAGTGTGCTGGTGTCTTATAACACATGAATTAAGCAGGGAAGGAGTGTGTCCATGTAGGCATTTCAAAATACACTTTAAGATGGGATGTACATTTTTAGAAGAATGTGAAAAGATGAACTACAAACTGGTGTATGAAGATACGTCGACTTTAGCTAGCATCCCTTGTACACATTAGATTTACAGCTTTCCCTCTACTTGTTGACAAAGATAAATCAAGCGCATTTCTCTCAAACCAGAGTAACATCAACTCGACAGCAAGATACATTTCTGAAGCTCTCACCACAACAACTCTGCTGAATTTGCTTGTTTCTGTCCACAATTAATATTTACAATTAAAACTAAAAGGCATAAAGAAAACTGTACTATTCATACAGTTTTCTGGAATGCCTTAGTCAGCAAAGCATGGATTACAATTAATGCAAGCTTCTACAGATATAAAATGTAACTGTATCACTGTGTATTAATTTCTAAAAGCATTTACATTGCTTGACTCTGTAGAATACTACAGCAAAAGATGCAGAAGCACTTGACATACTTAAATGCCGATGAAAAACACATTTAATTTACTCCTTTGTGACTTTTACATTAGATCTTATTTAGCTGACGCTTTTATTCAAAGTGACTTACATGATATACAGTAGACACAGCAACGGTGAGCAATGCGGGTTAAGTGTCTTGCTCAAGGACACAACGACATGGACTACTGGAGCTTGGGATCGAACCACCGACCTTCTGATTGAAAGACAGACTTGCTAACCACTGACCCACAGTCACCACCGTAAACATTGACTTCACTCGTAATTCTTTCACACACACTTATCTCACATCTCATCTTCTAGATATACTTGCATATCTAATGATATATAGGAATAGGGAATAAATCAGCCTCATCATTAGCTCAGTAGAAGTAGTGCATGTATGCATACCCAATATGCTTATTTTTCTTATTGAATGTGATTTTACATTATATTTCATTTAGCTGACGCTTTTATCCAAAGCGACTTACAACAAGTGCATTCCACCATGACTACAAACAAGAATCAGAACAACCAGAATCAAGAAGGTACAATTTCATCAATAAAGTTCAACTACAAAGTGCTATCAGTAAGAGCCATTCCAGTGCTACTAAAGTGCTACTTCCTGTATTCAAGGTATAGTCGGAAAAGATGTGTTTTTAGATTGCGACGGAAGATGTAGAGACTTTCTGCTGTCCTGATGTCGCTGGGGAGCTCATTCCACCATCGAGGAGCCAGGACAGCGAATAGTCGAGATTTGGCGAGATTTGGCACTTCTCCTCTCATCTTCTCACACACAGTTTGGGTTTCTCTGCTTTGATGCAAAAGACCAGCAGTCTTCTGCGTTGGTTTTCAGAAAAAAAAAAGTATTCAAACATTTCTGACCTTCACTTTATGTCTGTATGCACATTGTTCTGAACAGGACCAGACTGGGCTCATAATTCAGAAGTTGAGTCTAAAGTCCCCACACATTACATTTAGCTGATGCTTTTATCCAAAGCAACTTACATGATATACAGTAGACCATAGACACAGCAACAGTGAGCAATTAAGGGTCTTGCTCAAGGACACAACGACACAGACCAGCTGAGCCAGTGATTGAACCATCAATCCTCTGATTGAAAGTCTGACCTGCTAACCACTGAGCCACAGTCGCCCACGTGGTCAGATCCTACCAGCACAGATCATACCAAGAGGTATACAGTAGGCCCCAGTACAGTAGGTACTCACTGACTGTAGCGGCCCCTCTATGCCAGTGTCCAGTATGTTCCTTGGGCTCATGTTCGATAGCATGATAGTTCTAAGAAATCCCTTTGAAGGAAGACATGACTGTTCTGGGTTTCAGCAGCTTACAGGGTAGAATCCTTTTGGTTGAAAGTGGACTTTGTTGGGCTTAGAACCTTTTGATGCTTTAGTTGTAGGGAAAGTGTGTCATCAGGCTTAGCACTGTCAACTGCTACTTTCACGAGGAATGCAAAATGCAAAGATAGCTTTGCATGTACCACATTGACGGACCAGGAAGGCATCTCCTAAGGGCGACTGTGGCTCAGTGGTTAGCAAGTCAGTCTTTCAATCAGAGGGTCGGTGGTTCAAACCCTGGCTCAGCCAGTCCATGTCGTTGTGTCCTTGAGCAAGACACTTAACCCTAATTGTTCACCGTTGCTGGGTCTACTGTATAGCATGTAAGTCGCTTTGGATAAAAGCGTCAGCTAAATGTAATGTAATCTCTGCATGGCTTAAACACATAGGATATTTGACAGTAGACAGCCTTGTGAGCTCCACCAAATGCCCCTAGGTGGAATTCCGAGTAATAAACCAGTTGGAAAACCCTTGCATTTGATTAGTTGAGGAGGACATGCAGCTTGGTTTTAACGGGTAAGAACAATGCAGATACTGTACATGCTGTGCATTGTTGATTTCATAGAGAAGCTGAAAAATGTCTTTAGATGGCTTGTCCCCTGAAGCTCGTCATTACATTATCTTTTATGAACCCGAAGGTTTTGGTGCCAGCTCCTGACTTGTGTCTCAACTATTAGAACAAACAGGGAAGTTTTGAATGTATGCCATTAAAAAACTATACCTGGACAAACTTTCTATGCGCTGTAGGACAAACAATTATGGAATAAGTGGTGCTAATATTGGTTATTGATTGGTGTACATGTAATTTATTAATGACATTCATGGAAGGGCCCCATCAGCAGCAGGTTGACAGAATAGAACAGTGAACAGTACCTCTCTTCTCTGTGCCATCAAACCAAATAACCTTGCATATCTAATGACATAAAGGGATAGGAAATTAAATGCATATACAGTTTAGCTGAGCATCCCTAACGCACTGGAGTCCAGTGAAAACAAAAGCTAAACCCATGACAGTGAGTACATGTCACGTAATGTGGTGCAAACATGTCTTTGTGCTTCGTGTACTGCTGCTACAGATCTCTGGAGTCCTTATGACATTACATTTCATTTAGGGACGCTTTTATCCAAAGCGACTTACATGATATACAGTAGACACAGCAACAGTGACCAATTAGTCAAAACCTGGGAGCCTGGGATCAAACCACCGAACCTCTGTTTGAAAAACAGACTTGCTAACCACTGAACCACAGTCAGCCTGACCTAGTGGTCTAACATCATACCTCAAACAGTACACTTCAGGGAAATGCTTCAGTGAATTAATTGACATACTTCTAAAATAATATTAAAGAGATAAATTTAAATTTAAAATAAATAAAAATATAATGGAACCATTTTTTCCCCACAAGCTGAAAAGTAAAGTCTGGCTGTCTCTTATGCTGTGTTCACACCAAACGGAAAGCTACGCTGAGTTTGTGTGCGGCCGTAGTGTGTGTACGGTAGTTATGTGAACACACCATCCAAAACAATAACAGTGTGCAAACTGTTTCCGCCCCCTGAAGAGTAGCAGCTTGGGGTCATAGATGCACTCAGCTGTGTTATCACTAACGGCCCCTACTGGCCCGAGACCGGTTAAAAGTAGTGAATGGGGACTACACGGGCAGTCATTGGCAGAACAATACAGGCTAGAAAAGGTTCTGAGAGTCACTGCAAACACGAGATGTCCTTGATCATGCAGGCATAACTCTCTACCCAAAATAGTATGCATCTTGCTGCAACAGAATACAAGATTAAACATGGACAGACACAGAGTTGCACACTCACTCAGTCATGGATGCACACAGTAACACTCACAACCGAACACCTTTAGTTATTAAACATGAGGTTAACCTGTGGTCCATGTTGACAGATTTTGAGCATTGTCATGCAGTTTCTTTGCAATAAACTAACCTCTACAATTAAGATAATAATAGGAATCCAGATGAACGGAGCGTGGTCCATTACCAACCCATCTATGAAGGCAAATCACTGTCATAAAGAGAGAGCGCAAATGAGCTCCGCGCGCGCGCGCAAATCAAACAGCCGCGCGCAAATGAGCTCCACGCGCGAGCGCAAATCAGTCATACGCGCGTGAAATTTACTTTGACGAGCGCTTTTACATCACTCGAGCAAACCCCTCTCAAAAGTTCGTCTCTCGCGAGTAAAAGTCCCTCTCGCACATTTTTAACCTGCTCGCGCGCGAAGCTTCAATCTGCGCTCGCGTCTCTGTAACCTGCTCGCTCTCGAGTAGATTAGGATTGTAAGACTAGGATTGTAACCAATTAGATGTAGAGATACGATGGCGACTGGCTCCGCCCACTTATTGTCAAAAAGAAAATCTACTCGAGAGCGAGCAGGTTACAGAGACGCGAGCGCAGATTGAAGCTTCGCGCGCGAGCAGGTTAAAAATGCGCGAGAGGGACTTTTACTCGCGAGAGAGGAACTTTCGAGAGGGGTTTGCTCGCGGAGTGATGTAAAAGCGCTCGTCAAAGTAAATTTCACGCGCGTATGACTGATTTGCGCTCGCGCGTGAAGCTCATTTGCGCTCTCTCTTTATGACAGTGATTTGCCTTCATATCCATCTGCTTTATGTGTAAATCAACATTGTCCGTCTTGAACCAGTTGGAACTGTTTGCCATGTGTTTCACAAAAGCTTCAGTTGGAGGTGTATTTCATGTGACATGCTGGTACCAAAAGAAAAAATGAAGAGAGACCTCTATACCACGCACCCACACACAGACACACCCACACACAATCCACATCTACAAATTGAAGGCTTGCAATGTAAAGTATGATGCATGCCACCTACAGTATAGTGGTTGTAGAGGTTAATGCGTTGTTAGTGTCGTAATGCCTGGAATCCTCATCAGAATTCACAGGATGAACTGTTGATACATCTGGATACAGTGCTCAAAGAAACGCTTGCTTGAGGAATGTGTCATCCTTTTTGAATAAAGAAAAACAAATTATTAAGATTTATTTTTCTAGATGTTCGACAGTTATGATTCTAAAAGTCTAAACGTTCTGGTACATTTGATAAAACTAATACTGTATATGGCTTGCACTGCAAGTTAGGATGAAGGAGGTGGTGAATGGAGACTGTGTTAATCGGTTTAGCCTTATCAACAGCGCGGCAACACATTGCCAACATGGGTCCATCCCGTGGGGAGCCTCAGCATTTGTTCCAGCGGGAAACCCTTTTAATCATATGTCCGTTTTAGGGCATCCATTTGGGATGGACTTTGACAATATATGGCATCTCCTGAACAGAATGCCCGTGCACCGTGATATGTTGGAAGGCAAGGGTAATTCATTTCAATTATAAAATGCCCGAGACGGACTGCAGGATTATCCTCTTTAGTTTCGTCAAGTGTAATGATGTGGCTCTGTGTTTTTCTGATCGGCTCGAGCCTTTCTCTGCCATAAAAGGAAGCAGAACAGAGAAAGCATCGGCCCTCTCAGTTCAATGCACGCTGGGCTAATAAGCTTCAGAGCTCATTACAGAGTAGAGAGAGGCTTCTCCCTTTCTTGCAAAATGCAAGTAATGAGGCATTTGAAATATTCCACAACATTAGGATAACTGAAATTGGAGAGTAAGGCCTTTAAGCCTTGCTTGTGTAACACATTTAAAAAGTGCTCCTTCTTTCCTGAGGCTGGTTCAGATTTAACATTCAATTTCTCACCTACCGAGCTGGATGGCCTTTTTCACTGTTTTCATTTTGTGCACATGATGAGTGCATGCAGAGATGTTAAAACAGCCTCCTTGGCTTTCATTCAGATCCATTATTTGATGTTTTATAAGCAACCGCACTGTTTGTATTATTAATGATTTGCTCTGAGACACTTTTACATCCTATCCTGTGGTTTGTATTACCCTGAGGCCTAATTTTGGGATATGTAAGCTTTCTCATCACTCCACCTTATTTTACTGAGATGGTTTTATTAAATGAATGAGTGTCAGTGCTGCACAATGACACTCATCTTCCGGGTAGTCAGTCAGTTCAGTCTTAAAAGTAAGCTCTGTTTGAGCTGATGCGACCCATTGCTAAATAGATTATCTACTGTTTTTTAGGCGTGAAGCGGCTTAACCATACACCCCTCTGGACAGGAAGCCAGTCCATTGCAGGGGCTCAACCCACATCTATCTTTTGAAGAGAATGTGGCAAGCAGTGAAGCTCCCTTATTTAACTGAACCCTAGGTATAAGGACATGCACTGATTAGGTTTAGTTACTTATCTACCTCTGAGAAGTCATCTGTTCCAATTTGGAACACCGGGCCAGCTGGCAAATCGTACGGTGTTCGGTGTGAAACAGCAATTTCCTTTACAAACTTTATTTTGGGAGGCTTCTTTAATGCTATGATAATGAATATCTTCCAAAGCATGTACCAAAACAGATTATTCTGTCATTAGATAGGCAGGGAAATTAGTTTCTAGAAAGAATCCTTGCAGAACATTAGACATGTCTAATGTAAGTGGCATCAATCATTTCATCTCCGCAACAAAGCAAATACATGCATTTCCAAAAATGTGAAACTATGAGTTGGAAAAGAGGTGGGTGTAAATGCAGGACTCAGCCGTCCATACATTAGAGAGACAAGACAGATATTTGGCTGAAGGTTGTTATTGCTCTGCAATAGTGCATGAAGTACCAATATTTGCACTTCATGTACTGTTGCAGAGCTTTACCATGTCCTTACATCCCATGGCCACTATAGAGCCATGCAGTGTACAATAATTATTGTACTTCTAAGAAGTGGTTGCCTGAGTCATGACAGATGCAGCACTCCTGCAGGCAACGGCAGACATTGAGCAACGAATGTGCACAATGTGACAAGCAGAATACTATTTTCTTTGAAAAATATACAACGATCAGCACATACTGCACTTATTAAAACACACTTTAGAATAGTGAGCTAGCTCATGCAGTATAGAATGTTGTACACAACTGTCAACTTCATCATCCATGCTGTCTGTGGATATGCATTTCAAGGTTGTGGTTATAAAAAGTTGCTGAAAAGCGTTTTGGTAGTGCTCAAGTCCACAAACTGACTTAAACCTAAATCTATACTTTGGGTTGCAGTTATGTGCCTCAACACAAGCTCTTATTTTGTCTCTGTCGATTCAAATAGATAGAGATAGAAGTGTGTGTGACAATTGATTTAAATATTTGTCTGAAATGCTTCCTGTTTAGACACACAGGCCTTTTCCAACATTACACTAGCTAATGAGAGTTCATCCGCAACATGGACCCCATAACCTTCGTTACGTAGCAGTGAGAGCTGCTGCTGAAATATTTCAGACTAGTGCTGAAACCATCACTCAATTAATCAATCAGTTGAAAATAAATCTCCAACTATTTTGAAAATGAATTACGGTAAAACTCAATTAACAGCTGAGAGATAACTAGACTGGTTAGATTACCCCCAATTAACTTGTTCCGTTTTATTTGCAGAAAAGACGAGCACTTCATTCCTGAACCAAATTCCGATTTACCAGCATTTTAAATAATAATCTACTAATTGTCATGTTTTTACTTAGGTTTTTAAATGAATCTTTGAATATCCATCCTCATATTGTATAATCAAATTACTGGTCGGTCTACGTCCCAACCCTCACCTATGGTCACGAGCTTTGGATCATGTCCGAAAGAACGAGGTCCGGGATACAAGCGGCCGAAATGAGTTTCCTCCGTAGAGTGGCCGGGCTCAGCCTTAGAGATAGGGTAAGGAGCTCGGACATCAGGAGGGAGCTTGGAGTTGAGCCGCTACTCCTTTGTGTCGAAAGCAGTCAGCTGAGGTGGTTCGGGCATCTAATTAGGATGCCTCCAGGACGCCTCCCTTTAGAGGTTTTCCAGGCACGTCCAACTGGTAGGAGGCCCCGGGGAAGACCCAGGACACGCTGGAGGGATTATATCTCCCAGCTGGCCTGGGAACGCCTTGGGATCCCCCAGAATGAGCTGGTAGATGTTGCGGGTGAGAGAGAAGTCTGGGTCAGCCTGATTGACCTGCTGCCTCCGCGACCCGACCCCGGATAAGCGGTGGAAAATGGATAGATGGATGGAAGTCTGAATATGTGACCATTATTATTATTGATTATTAATTCAAGTTTAGTCTGAAAGGGTCCACTGATCAAAGGAATTCAAACAATATTGTCAATTGTCATTTTTCAGTCCATTACTCTCTACACAATCTGGGTATGCTAGTTTTTGTTGTTTGCTGGCCACAACATAAAAGTATGCCAAATAGGATGGTTGCTGACGGGCAGGTGGGTTTTAAGAGGACCGGTTTCCATAAATCGATCTTCGTTAACTGTCTCAGAGCCAGATTAAATTAATAGTTTGTTATTGATAAGTTATTCCATAGGCACATTTTTACACAAGTCATTTTCATATCAATTCAAAGAAACACTTCCGTGGTAATTCCCATCTTTGCTGAGCAAGAGTTTTGTGCGAAAATAATTTAAGGTCTGTCCCATAGACCTCTATCCCAAATATATGGCGGTTGTGTTCTGTCATTGAAACAAATAAAACCTGGGTTACTAAAGGCAGTTTTAGGGTATCACATATAATCAGTAGTTTATTTCAACACTCTTGTTCTAGCTTCACAGCTATTTGCTTGTTCCATAAGACTTAAATATATTTACTTGTTGGACAATTGTTTGGACAAAACACCTTGATATTAGTCACCTTAACTCAGCTTTGGGAAATTGTGATGGGCATTTACTGATTTCTGACACTGTATGGACTAATAGTCCATCAGGACTAACTAACATTCATACACTGATGAGAGGAGCTACCATACAAGGTGCCGACTGCCCATCAGGACTATCTAACCATTCATACTCATTCATACACCACAGGAACTTCGGGCACCTTTGAGCAATTTGGGGTTAAGTGTCTTGCCCCAGGAGACATGGGGTTGCGGAACCGGGGATTGAACCGCTGAACCTCTGATTGAAGGACGATTCTGCTCTACTAATGAGCCAAAGTTGCCCTCCATCATTTGCAGCCCCATTAGAGACAAAATAATTGCTAGTCTAAAACCTCACTTAACGGCTAACCAGAGTGGAAGTTTATGATGTCAAGAGAGCATTTGAGAATGTTTGGTTGAAAAACTGGGATATCCACCAATCATATATATCTAAAACTGGCAAAGCCGCCTCGTTGTCATGTTTGTGCCGATCAAAGGAGAGTCTCAAGGCTCTGTGTCCTGCCAGAAGCCGCTGTCTTTTGTGATTTTGGCTCTTTCCATCTAAGAAGCAACATCACTTCTAAAGCATGTTTATTTTGCCTTGTGGTTCAGTAAACCTCATGTGTTCGACGTGGAAAGAAGAATTTGCCCACTAAAAAGGCATATTACTGAGAGGTATACCTATGGGGATCATTGGCCACCTACAACTACTGTATCTTGCATTCAAAACACATCATTGTGATCACTTTTTGAAGAAGATGATGTAGATTGATTGCAGAGGTGAGATACATTTTTTTGGACTGTGGTGTTGTTTTTCCCAATTACACACACACACACACACTGTCAGAGCTAGGGGCTGCCTGTGGTGAGGCGTCCCCTATCGTTTTGGGGGTTTGGAACCTTGCTCAAAGGAAACTCCAAAACTGGCACATCTCCAGCTGCCAGTCATCATTTTGTATTGGTTCCGATACGTGGACTTGAACCAACAACCCCTTCTTGCACAGTCCCCATGGATTGAGCAACTGCTGCCCTGTTTGAACTTTTTGGAGCATGATCATACTGTCGGTCTGGACTGCCATCACATCAGTGGTGTGCGTTCTGTCTCCTCAATAAAATATCAACCGTCCACTTCAGACAGAGAGTTCTGTTGGACTAAAGTCCTCAAAGGCAAGTACAGAGGTGTCTGTGGATTCTGAGTAAAGGCAGTACCACGATACAGATCATCAGATCAAACCAAACAGGGTGGAACTTGTCTTTCCCTGATCTGAAGTCAGTGATGCTCTTACTGCAGCGGGGATCAGCAGCAAACAGGATGTGAGCCAGATTCAAGGCAAAATACATGAACGATTACAAATGTAATACATACATATCTGATCTCATTAACATCTTTCCAAAGGAGTGCAGGGTAACACTTTATATGACACACATGTCTAGAATGCATTATAAACATACATAATGTGTTACAATCTGCTTCAGGTACTATATAATTATAGTTATAATCATAATGCATTACAAGTTACTCTCACAGATTGATATTATAAAACATTATGATTAATTCTGAACGCTTGTAACTATAATTATGCATAGCTATAAGCAGATTATAATGCATTGTATGTTTAAAATGCATAATGGGAGTCGTAGAATGTCTATGTAGGGGGAGTTTTTCCTGATCCGATGTGAGGTCCCGGGACAGGGATGTCGTATGTGTACAGATTGTAAAGCCCTCAGAGGCAAATCTGTTTTTGGGATTTTGGGCTATACAAAATAAACTCAATTGAATTAAATTGAATTGAATATGTGGACACAGATCAAAAGGCTGTTGGTCTCCAAACACTCGATAATATTTGTCACGATACCAAGATTATGACTTCAATACAATACTTGCAATAAATATCACGATACCAATACTTACGATACGATACCAGAATTTGATACAATACCACAAATATGATATGATACTGGTATATTTATCTATAATAGTAATAAATAAAACATCTGTATGGTTCCCTTTTTTATCAGCTTGTTCCTGCCCAGCTTTTTAAACACTTAACAAATGCCATTTATATTAGTATTAGCCTACAGCAAGATATTAATGAAAACCATCATAGCATTGAATATACACGGATATGTAGGCCTATTGTTTGGTGTCTGTCTGAAAGGTGCTTTGCCATGTTTGACGTGTCCTCCCTTGGTATGTTGACTGGTCTCGGTGTGTCAGCGGGTATGTCCGACGTGTCCTCCCTTGGTTTGTTAGACTGGTCTCTGTGTGTCAGCGAGCTTTCCTTCAGTCTGTAATGAAGCCAAAGTACTTCCAGATGTCACTTCTGGCGTCTTTTTTTCCCCAACAAGCTGAGGACGGTCGGCAAGAGCTCCTGCACTGAGGCCATGTCTCCCCTGATCACGAGTTAGCACTGGGCAGCCCAGCCCCCATGCAGGCAATGCATGCAGGCAGCATGAAGTATCAATACTAAATATATGCAAAATCGTATCGTTTTAACGTACCGCTGTACCTTTTTAGTATCGGTATACCGGGCAATATTATAATATTTGTCAAATTTTCATCAGGTTTATTCTTTTAACATTACCCTACTCAAACTGGAGTCTTGGTATTGCAAACATCTACCAGATTCAAATTGTCTTGCTACTTTCTGTCAGCATTCAAATGTACAAAAGCTTTCTTTTTCTTTTTTTGTCTGAAGAAAAGTTACTGTAAAACCAGAAGAATACCACAACAATTTACAAAAAAAGTACACAGTTTTGGAAGAGTTATGACTGTATATCTGCACGGGCACAAGTGGCACCACATCCCAGATATTCTTCCGTTTTATTAACAGGCTGAGATTTTGAAATTGAATGTAGTCATAAGCTGAAGCTGGGAGCCACATTAGCCTGTTTTGACACATCACACATTACTGCCTCAAGTCTGCCTGGTGCCATCAATGAGAATGCTTGCTCAGGCCACAATCTGACACGTTCTATCCATAAAGGGTTTAGCATTAAGACCCTGGCATTTACAAATTCTTATTTCTGGCTGCTTGGGAGGTTGATCCATTATATAAATTACACTGACTGTAAATATGTGGTTGTACAACCACATATTGCAAGCTCAGAATGTAAAAGTATGATGTGTCCTATTCCCATCCCATTGATTTATCCCGGAGTTGTACTTAGCATGCCAAGAGTAAAGCTCCTATTACAGCCTGAAACAAATGCATTTTTAATATTACGAGCTTGGATTACATGAAGGATCATTTGCATGACCTTTGTGAAGAGCAAACAACTCATCAGTGAATCAAACTCATCCCTTGTATGGGGCTTAAACCTGATACATTTTATACATCTTGGGAATACACTGAGGCTCTTTTAAGGTCTCGTTGGGTTGGATGTTTGTAAGAACCCGGTCTTCCTTCGTCTGTGACCTGTCCGTGACATCCTCCTCATGGGGGATTATGAGTAGGTCTTTCTGGTGCCCTTTTTGCTCTGAGGCTCAGACGAACAGGAAGTGAACAAAACAAGAGCATCACCTTACACTCTGATCATATCAAACTCCTAACAAGGGGAATGGCCTCTGGACCTTTTTTCCTGTTCCAAGAAACATCTACTTCTTTAAAGTTGTGAGGAAGGTGTATATTTCCATTTGGTTCACTGAAGTTAAGTCTTGTTTGCTGTTGGGAAGGCAAGAAAGGCAATGGGCTGAGGTTTGTGCAAAAGCTCTTGGATTTCTTTAGGAATCTGTCGTTTAAACATCATCAGTTTGGAAAAATTACCACAATTAATGACCTCCTTTGAGGAACACTGGTCCAAACACATTTGTGTTTGTGGCTTGTACAAGTGATTTGGGAAAAACTGAAGCGTTCTCGGATTTTACATTTTATTTTGTGTACAAACACATTGGTCCAGACCAGTCGAAGGAGTCATGTGACATTAGTCTGCTGTTATCCAAGCCAAAGTTTTTCATTAATGGATTGTACATTTCATTACCACAAAGCAATTTTTTGTCTGAAAAACCTAAATATTATTAAACTACATAATTATCTTGACATTATCCAGTTTTAAGAGAAGGATTACAACCTGATGCACCGACTTGCATGAGGCGGTTGCCCAAGGCATTACAGATACGGCCGTCCTGCAGAGAGCAGATATTGTACATTGAAGGTGCACAAGGTCGGATCGTTAATACACCTTTCCGACGGACTCAAACTTCAGCTCATACGTCAGTTTGTGGCACAACAATTATCCATTCAGACAGCAAATGCAACTGTCAAAGGTGTGGTTAAGACCGAATAAAGATTGAAAACAAAGTGGTTTTGATTGAATTGTTGTTGCTGCACCATGCCTCCTCCTGCTTGAAGAAACTGCAGAATATATTTAAAATGCTCTGCAAGAAAGCCTATTGATGCACTGTACGATGCATTGCATTTGAATTTGGCCCAAACTTTTGTATGAAAAAATGACTGCAGGCATGAAAAGGCAAGGATGCGGAGTGGATGAGACTATAGGATGGAAGGGAAGAGTACATTCTACCTCAATAGCGGTTACTCTGCATCTTTCCATTTCTAAAGCGCACATTCTTATTACATCGCTCCTCATTTAATCTGTAGGCTGACTGGGCCTGTTAGTCAACTTTTTTGTTTTACCTGTCACTGGTGACAAGATAGGATTGGTTTCTCGATGTCATTGTAAAGTATCACATTAGATCACAGATTAACAATCATACCAAAGGGGGATATCCATATTTATTTGAATGCACCCTCATTGTAGTGCATTTCCCGTCAAACAAAATGTTCCCCGTTGTCCCAGACGTATAGCACCTTGTGTGCTTGTTAATCACATTCATGTGGCATCAAAGCTTTCAGTTTGTCAAACAACAAGACAAAACCAATACAAGTTTGATCACCTGACATGCATCTAATCTGACTTTGACTTCCCATGCCTGATGGAGGCAGTCTTTTGGGATAAACAAGCAAACATGACATTTCAGCCCTAAATCAAACATACACGTTTCCCCTTTACTGTACTGCTATTTATTAAACTAAAGTGTTTTAGTGAGTTGTCCAGTTGTCTGTCTTGTGAATAGTTTAATGCAGAAACTACATGAAGCTGCTCAGAACAAGGTTTGTGATTACCAACTGATCCATTCGCAGTGATAGAAACGTTAAATGGTTTGGATATCCCTGACAAGCGTGCACCAGCTAGCAAGAGATCTGCTTAAAATGTTATGATACTACTCGACAAGTAGTAGTAACTGAACTAAGTAACAAATAGCACCCCTCCTGATTATTTCATTGTTCAAAATGTAGTATTATCTGGGAAAAAATAGGGTGCACAAGTCGTGATAAGATAAGTGCAATGATGTATGGATCAGGTGAGTGGCACGCCTTGTTGTTGTTGTTCCTGCGTAGCTTAGATGAGCAGATAAATGATGACGTGATATCAGATCAGTGGAGATGCTTGCATACTAGCTGATACTTGATCCGGCATTGTATACCGTGGACTCTCTGTGAGAGTAAAACAGTGCTGCGCAGGGGGTGTTGTCCTACTGTTAGTACCTTTGCGACTAGTCTTCAAGTAAATGCAGTATGTTAGCATGTGAGGAGAACACACAACACATATTTAGTCTGGTCCAAAGAGCCCTGCTCCACACTCAGCATTGAGCGGGGATTTGATCAACTCGTTAATGAATGTGTGGCAGGAATTATTGACGTGTACAATGCTGTGATGTGACAGGCTTTTATCCAAATGAATAATGGCTGCTGTCATTTCATTCAGCCCACAAGCTTAGGCGTGCTGTCACTGACCGCAGGCCACTTTGGAAAAGGTGTTACGCTTTGTGGGACTCTGAAAGAAGTCTCTTATCACTTCAGGGGTTTGCTGTTTGAAATTAGGATATTTACCTAAAAGATCTACAACTATAAATGAGCAATAATGGATTAGTAGCATCAACATAGACTGGAATAAATAGAAAACGAATAGGCAACACTTGTCTGTCCGTGGTGCAACGGTTAATAAAACTCAAGTTTTGGATTGTTTTACGGATCAGAGTCACTGATCGGATCAGCATAAAAAAAAAGATAGCAAAAAACAATTTAATAGTTGACGTTTTTTCTTTGTTGTTTGATTATAGCAGCTGGTCTACGAAGTTGCAGACCATTTTTTTCACACACTGTAAACCATCCACATAATTTTCATTTCATATAATCACCTATAATATTATTATTTTTTCATAAAAACACGCAATCAAAATGATATGGAGATACAATTATATGGAAATATTATATGGAAATAAAATATTTTATTTTTATGGGTACAAAACTGTACCAAAAATCTGAACCCATGAAAATGTAAATGAACGGTGCTGCCACCTTTACCAGCCCTCCTCTTGTCAAATCAGAGATCAGCGACTAGAAAAGCATAAATGTCCTGATCACATATTTTACTGAATATCGGCGGATAACAATCGTCAATAAAACTTCATTTCATACTGCGAAGGTTAATGTTGTGAAATGAATCCGCGGTTCACAGGTCTGCCGATCCGTACAAATCACGGATCGACAAATGTTCAAGTACACCACTACTGTTCGTCGATGGGCTTTTGGAGGTCATGATTCTTGACCTCCACAAAATGGCAGATTTTCATGGTCAATTTCTTCTTGTATGAAGGGTGTTTTCAAAGACTGGCAAAAGAGATGTGTTCAAATGATTTCAGATGCTTGAATGATGGTCCCAAGTTAGTATGAAGGCTGTAGAGAAGATAGAGAAAGGAACAATATGCAGAAGGTCTCTAGTACTAAGATGTTGTCAGCACATATATCTTATAAATTGAGAGCTGAGGGATGTATTTCTGTAGGCCAACTGGAAGATAGTGTCTCACTGGTTCCCTCTACAAAAAGCCAATGGGTTAATGAGATTTTAGATTAATGGAGAAAATAAGCTCACTGGAAAACACACTTTTATGATACTAACAGGTTTTCTTCAGTAAGATAATCTTCACAAATCTACTTTATGATTTTTGATGCTTAAATTCAATCGGCAAAGGTAACAGTCCAGCGAACACTATCAACAAACTACACTGCGGTCACATGACTTCATGTCAACACCACTGAGCTAAAGGAGGCTTGTGCGAAAATGAGACACTTGTTGCCTTTTTAAGACATAAAAGCTTCTAAATTCATCAAATTGGTATTTACCAACATTTTATAGCAGAACAAAATGTTAGAATCTCTTCAGCTTCTGACCTTATTTCAGATATCTAACGAAAAACACATTAAAAACACCAGTAACAAAGGAACCGGAAGTGTAACAATGCTGACTCACATGTAACTGAAATGTGAAATCGATTATCTTTTTATGCTCAGCTTAAAATCAGCTGGTTGTTGAAGAGAACATATGGATCTACACAATATACTCACAGCTTTAAAATGCGTTAGCCATGAAACACTGAAAAAAGGTACGTGAGGCCAGTACTGCTAGTAACCGTTAGTCAATTCATCAATAAAATGAACACATGGCTGTCTGGAGTTGTCCGGAGTTGTAAATACAAGGAATTAAAGAGCCAGCTATCTCAGCCAGCATGAGGTGCTTTACTCATGCGGATCACAAGGTAATATATTTACGCAGTGCATCACGCTCCTCCATTTGGTTTCACTTCAGTGCTGCTGTCATTACTTTGGACCGGATCTTGGAGCACAAGATGCGACGGGTCCCTTATGAAAAGCTGCCTTTGAACCAAGAACGCTTGGAAGTTTGAAGGCAGGTGTCACCGTTTGTACCTTCTGCCAGCCAGTTGGAGAACTAACCTAGTTTACTTTCACCTCCACACAACAACCCCCCTGCTATGTGCTTTATCACACTTTTCCAAACGGGAACATTTGGATTCCTTTCTTGTTTCCTTCTCTTGGAGGTGGCTGTGCCTCTGAATTAACTATAACTACTGACAAGAACACTGAATGTTACCGAGATATCTGTCACGGATGTCTGTTGTTCCGAGATGAGATGGCACATTGGAGAACTCGCTGACAGTGATTCCTTTGATGTTTGAGTTGAATAGTAATTAGTTATGAAAGAAGAGTTAGAATCTATTATAGATCTGGTGAATGTTGGCACAGGAGCAGAGGCTTTGATGATGGGAGGTGTCAAAGGTTCAGGCTCATCCTACAATACTGAGCAAAGCTGCTTTTCTTCCTTCAGCTTCACATACATATTCATATCTGAAATCACGTTTTATTTGGTAGATATATTTTAATCACGATGATACACACTGTTCTCCTGAATACTGTTAATGTTATTGTAAAATCACTCGGAAAACACAACATTGTCTGGTTGTTTACCTTGAATGAATAGAAATAGGTGTGTTTGAAAATGTATTGCTTTGTGAGGGCACCACCGGGGTGACAATGGGAACAATGGGAACAATGGGAGAGTGAAGAAAGAAAGAGGAGCAGTCAGCCAACTGAGTATTGTAAGCTTCCAGAAAATCCAGGCAACTTTCCCACCTACAATTAGGAGATAACATGATACAAAATAGCACCCATCATCCCAAAGCTATGTATTATGTCTATAATAGCACATGCTGTAAAATGAATACAGAGCTGCCATGGTCGGGGAGTATACTCTATTCTGATTGGCTGCAGAGTGTCCATTATTTCCTCAGCAAGTAGTTCTAGTGGAATTGTTCAGTGTTCCAAATGTATGCACTGGCTACATAAATGATAATAATACTTTGTAAATCTTATTCATAAAAATGAGTGCAGTATTTGCAATGTTATTGTCTTTGAATCTTGATAGCGTAACCTTTTTATTTCTGGCTCGTAGCTGAACCAAAGGGCTCTGCGCTGAACTAGAAATATCTCGTTACAGGTTTGGTCTTGTCCTATTAACTGGAGCAGTGAACAACATTTCCATTGCATGATAGCCTTTTGGGATAATTGTGGTTCCAGGTATTAGCAAACCCTCAGGGTCACCAGGGGAACGCAGGGCGACTGTGGATCAGTGGTTAGCAGGTCTGACTTTCAATCAGAGGAGCGGTGGTTCAATCCCCGGCTCTGCTAGTACATGTCGATGTGTCCTTTAGCAAGACACTTATTCCTAATTGCATACCATTGCTGTGTCTACAGTTTACTGTATAGCATGTAAGTTGCTTTGGATAAAAGCAACAGCTAAATGAAATGTAATGTAATGGAACAGAGTTACAGGCTGTGACAACCTTTTTACTCTCGAAAACACAAGAACTTATGAATGAATGGTCCTCCTTTGTTTTTTTATTGCCAAGTATCCACATACCTGCCATATTGTAGATGCATAATGATATAACACTGAAAGTGGCCATTGATTGTAAATCAGATTTATTTTTTCATGTAAGTAAATCTTTTCTACATGTGTACTTTTATTTTCTGTTTTTTTAAATGCAGGACCTGTGTTAAAGTGTTGATGCAACCTGAGCTTAAGTAACAGATAGCTCCATTACTGTGGAAAGTAGGATCCAGTGGCTCCGCCTACTTTGAAAACTTGTTTTGAATTGTCTTGACTCAAACCCAAATTTCTTGAACTTTCTCATTCTCATGAGGTAAAGTGGGCTGTGGGTCAGCGGTGAGTAGGGTTGTCCTTCAGTCAAAAGATCGGCGGTTGGATCTCCGGCTCCACTAGGCCATGTCGATGTGTCCTTAACCCCAAATTGCTGCTGTCGCTGTGCCACGGTGTATGACTATTAGCTACTCCTGATGGGCAGGTGGAACATTAGCCACTCCCACCAGTCTATGGATGATGTTATGTAATGTTGAAGTGCCCTGAGTGGTTGGAAGACTAGAAAAGAGATATATAAGTATAGGTCCATCAAGTTGCTGTTACAAGCTCCCCTCACTCAAATGTCACCATTGCATTTTCTAACTGGAGAATTGCCATAAATGAACAATGCAACTGCTCCTATGCCTGTGAATAAAGTACATTTACCTGCAAAATGATAGCTGACACTAGAAAATAGATACACATATTAATATTATTTCAAAAAGATACAATCATAGTCAAGCTGGTGTTAAATCAACTCACAGAGAAAGCATCCTTTTCCTCTTTGGGAAGCCTTGTGATTCCATTTTCCAATTAATTACTGGCAGCAACACCTTGAAGATGCCGACATGAAGAGTGACATGTCCCTGGGCCCCCGGTCACATCCACCAGCAGCCCCGGTGGCAGGGGAGCTGTGTTTTTAATCACCTGGCCAATGGCATTGTGAAGCCGGAGGACCCATCCCCCACTCTGCACACAGACGCTGGTACATTCGTCTCTGCCGGAGGTCAGTGTGTCTGAGGAGGCGCTGCCTGCTGTGCCCTCCAACCGCTGCGCTTCCCCCCTTCAGAGCCTCTTAAAGGCGCCACGTGTAGCATTTTGCCCTCAATGAATCATTACCACATTAGCTCTGTGGCGTTGGTCTAATTGCTGTAAACACAAGACAGTTGCTGAAGCCTCTTCATTACATTTTGCCACCAGGTTTGGCAAGAAATATATTGGAACACAGCTAGAGCCCCGTTCATGGAACATATGAGGGAATGGTTTGACTTTGTACATGCCCAACACTACTCCTGTTATTGTGTTCAAAGCAGTTTGTAATTGCCATTCGTGGAGCTTTTGGCTGTTATGGTCCTAAAAGATTGAGTTGATTTTTACCTGAACACTGCCTCTCTAAAGTAACGTCTGTATCTCACCACCTCTCTGCTCTTTTTGTAAAAACTTGCATCTAAGTAAGACGCCTCTGATATCCACGATCTTAGTGGTGCAAACCGACATCGCTGGGGGACGATGTCTGATATACAACAGCATATGGACATAATACTTATATGTGATACAACATTGCTGTTGTAATTTCCCACTCAGTTTTTACACAACAGCTGTTAGCCACTAACTTTACATTAGCCACTTCAATTCAACATACAGATGCAGAAATTGGCCGCTCTCAGGTTCCCGTTGGTTGCATTAGATACATTTTAGGAGCTTTAAAAAATCTTTTGTGGTTTGATATATTTTTATATTTGCGTACACAAACTGGTCTTCAGACCATAATTTGTTCAGAAAACAATGATGTTCTTGTTCAAGAAACAACTATTGAGGACCGGGCCACAATATGAAGATATGAAGACAAATTGCCTTATAATAACTGAGGATTGCAGATTAAGACATCTCTTTGGTCTAGGTGCTGCAGTTACCAAGAACAAGTTGAAAAGCCATTTTCAACATACTGATTTAACTTTAACATACTGACTTGACTGACTCTGTCACCCCCATTTCCCACTGGACACTCCCCTGCACACACCCTCATGCCTCATATTTAAATACACTCGCCACTTTAAAACTACACTTGTCACTTTCACATAACACTTACATTCCATGCACTTTATCTTATCTTCATTTTATATTCTACTGTTCAACTGTAAATATCCATTCATTCATTCATTCACATTTATTGCACTCTGTTTATTGTTAAATGTTATGCACCTTCCGCCAGGACAAATTCCTTGAATGTGAAAACAAACATGGCAATAAATGGTTCTGATTCTGAAAATGATTACATTATGAGAAACTCTCCTAAAAATGTTAAGATGTCTTTTTTTGTATGCAGGGCCCTCCCTATATGCTCACTAGGCAAGTTATGTCGGGCCAGGCAAATTAGGCAGAGCCCCGCCTGTCAGTGTTTACTTCAATGAGAAGGTGAAGCGAAACATATTCATATTTGAAAATGTATAAAAGGAAATGAGGGACAGCTAGTTTGAATGGGCCTTATGCAGCTGATAACATGAATAATGGCATAATATTCAGGCACTATGCAGCCATAGCTATAGGCTTATGTTCACATTGTATAGCCAGGCCTCATTCTATCATATTGTAAGGACTAATTACCAGACAGCAGAGCCACGGCTCAGTGTTTTATTTGATCATTTTCTCCAATTTCTAATTCAATGTCAATGTTAATATTCACTTATCTGATGATAGAAAATATTGTATTCAATAAAAGTTTGCGTGTACCTAATTTTGTTCTGTATAAGTAATACTTTCTAAGACCAACAGATTGAGCAAACTGGTTCAAAAGGTATGCAACCGTTTAAAAAAAAATGAATACATAAAACACCAGTGGCTGGCCACTTGCCTTAAGGAAGGCACTGATCTATCCTAATTATTGTATGTAGTCCACATCACAGAGTACGTCTCTCAGTGTACATGTTGTGTTCAGTACATGCGTTATGTGTTTTATTTATATGTGTTAAGCAGTTTTTGGGAGGGTCATCCATCGGACATTTTCATTGGCCCAGTAATTCTATGTGAGTTGGCTACCACAAATTAATTCATGATCTTACCTCCTGAAAAAATATGAGAAGTATTACATGTATTCCTTCAGCTATATTCAGAACAAAATAAAAATAAATTAAGAGCAGCCTCATGTAGCTCAGCATTCCAACTTTTCATGGATTTGGGAAGTGGTCTAGGCCAAATAGATGTTAGGACAATATTTAATTTCATAATTTTTCTCTATAAATTCTTTATTTTAACTTTATTCACATTTGAAATGAAACCATACTTACACTGTGTACAGTATATGTGTGTGTATGTGTGCATGTTATGAGTATATAGATATTACTTGTGTCTATGGGGCAGATTCATTTGTGGGGATGAAGGGTGAATATAGTCAGCCAGCATTAAAGCCATTACACTTATATTAATGGCTGGTCTCAGCACTGAGCTTTGTCATGTTATGGAATGAGTGTTGCTTGTAATTGTCCTTCTCATAAATCAATTCATGTTGTCATCAGTCCTGGTTGTGTAATCCAGTTTTGTGAATGGGTGCATCCTTAATATATAAATGTCTGCATCAGTTACAAGTAATTACCCAAAGGAGGGACTGCACAGCTCATTTATTTTCAGCTAAAAGTGAAACATAGTTATGACGCTGCTATGGCTGGAGTTAATACTAAACGTGGATATAATTACTAATTGTACAATACAATCAGTAAATTCAAAGTCAATGGGATACGTTGTAGCGACGTGAAGTCATGTGATCGTAGTTGTAGTTTGCTTGTAGCCTAACGGGAGCTTTTTACTTCTGAAGATTTAATTCACCCTTCAAAAATGGTAATGTGGTGTTCATCTTAGAAGGTTATTTTCCCTCACAAAACATGTAGGTATCATTCAATTCAATTCCGTTTATTTTGTATAGCCCAAAATCACAAATACATATTTCCCTCTGAGGGCTTAACAATCTGTACACATACGACATCCCTGTCCCGGGAACTCACATCGGATCAGGGAAAACTCCCCCCAAAAATAGTGAAAACCCTTTCATAGGGAAAAAATAAAAAGGGAAGGAAACCTGAGGGAGAGCAACAGAGGAGGATCCCTCTCCCCGGGTGGACAGAAGCAATAGATGTCATGTGTACAGAATCAACGTAACAGAGTTACAGCACATTCAATGAATATCACAGAAATTATTCATGCAATCAGTAGTAGGCATGGACCACGATCCAGATAACCACGGTCCATGTCAGCAGATGGAGGCAGAGATGAGGGGCATCAGCAGGGCCGCCATGACAGGGAGCAGATGAGAAAATGAGAAAGAAGAGGAGAGAGAAGCTCAGTGTATCCTAAGATGTTCCCAAGCAATATAAGCCTATGGGAGCGCCCCAGGAGCACCGGAAAGTTCATGAACATTATTTACCACAGAACTTTTCCTGCAATAATCCCAAAACTAATGGAACAATCTCTTGGCTTGTTGTGGAGGGAACCGGTGTGATGCTAACTTCCTGTTGGACTACATAAATAAGTCATCCCTGCAGCTTTATGTGGTAAAAAAAAGAGGAACTTATATGGTCAGTGTTGTAGTCTAGTTGCCTTGATTTTCTATACATGTACATGAATCTATAAATATTATTGTTAGTTCTCTTGTAACACCCTTGCCAGCTCTCAGCCACAAGGATCAATCATTTTGAAGCGCAACTCTCTGAAACTACACACAAGAGAATACATGCATTTCCCTCAGACTGTCTGGTCCGTTGCACTAATTATCTGAGCATTCAAGTTAAATTACACTGAAGAAGGATAACTCCTGACCCTTGATTTGATGCTACAATCTCACAGGGTACACTTAGCCAAGAAACCGGACAAACACACTTAAGCTCCCACACATCAACTGGTCAGTCAGAGAGATGGAATTCTGTCTCACTCCAAATCAGTCTGACGGCTGTCTAATGAGCAGTGTGGCAGAGATACACGATGAAGAAAATCAATCACATATAACACCACGGCGAGCCAGAGAATTGTCAGATTTGTCAGCTAATTTCATGCTAATTGAGTCCCCAACCCGTAGGTTATTTTTAACCTCATCGCTGTTCTGATCACGTGGAGCAGCGAGCACTTTGCTCACGTGTCATTAATTAAGCTAAAGGCATCAATCATGATTTTCTTTCTCCCCTCAGTACCCGCCAGGATCACTAACATATCGAAGGACGTCACGGTGAATGAGGGCAGCAACGTCAATCTCATGTGCCTGTCGGTCGGTCGACCTGAGGCCAACATCATATGGAAGCATCGCTCGCCAAGAGGTAGGCCCCAAGGTTATTTATTTTGATTGGATTTGTCTTGCTCTTGAGGCAGTGTTTTATTCAAATGTATTGAATGTAGAAAGTGTTCATTCATACAGGTAGATGAGCAAAACATCAAGTTGTAAACTGTAAATATCTGTGAGCGGTTACAGGAAACAGGGTTACTGAGCATAGGGAAAACTATCTTTGGTCACTATTTGGAGCTTGAAATATGAGTGCAGCTTTAGTGGGAAGATACAGAACCAATGTTAGGATGAGTCATTACTGATTCTAATATGTTATTTGTTTCTGCATTATTATGTCATCTATCTATGATCCATACCTCAATACCTCAATTTTTTCAGAAATCATTTATTTTCAAACTGTCAGAGGTAATTTAGACATTTCATGAAAACAAATAGCAAAGCTGCAGCAGCATTACCTGGGTGTTAAGGTGACTGAGCCACTCCTCCTACGCACATGGCCTGATGTCGACGTTCCCACACATTACACACATCAAACACTTGCTGCACATGAATACTCGCCTACATGCAGAGCAGCCATTTACCTACAGCGGGATATGAATCTGTAGCTTTTTTGTTAACATAGCCACAAGAGGATTTATGATGAATAATAATCTATTGTCTGAGGCCTTGTTTTCTTTTCAACTTGTTGGATTGCAGAGGTTGAAACTGCTCAACCTGTGGCCTGACACGACCCAGTTCCAACCAACCATAATTTGGCTGGAAGCCACAGCTGCCTGAGTCTGTTCAGTGGTGCTGGCACCTTGCAGCCTGAAGGAGAGCCAAGCTGCTCAGTGTGTGAGCGCACACATGTGTGTTCTGTGTTCTAATTGTGTCGGCTCGGCACTTCCTACCGAGCATTCAGCGGTGTGAGTCATGCGCCTCTTCTCTATAGGATCAGATGTTCAGCCTCCAACATGACATGAATGCTTACAGCCCAGCTGTTCCTCTCCTACACCCTGTAATCTAGAGCCGGCAGAATCTGCTTCGCACAGCCCAGTGGCTCTTCACCACCTCAGCCATCCACAGCCTTTATTGGTTCCCCAATATTTACTCTGAATATCCTGATTGCTCCCCAACATCCCGTTTGTTTGAAGTGGGGATTGTAATCACATTCAAAGGTAAGGGACCACATTAATGACTCACCAGCCAGATGGTGTCATTTACACTGACTTTATACTTCATATTACCCTCTGAGGTCTGAGTTCAAGTTATGTTTTCGATATACATAGAATTTGACACCAGTTTAGCACTTAAAAGCTAATATTACCCCCTACAATATTGTCATATTTCTCTCAATACAAGCTGCTGCGAGCAATCAAGGTTCTGTCAATAAAGGCTGGTAAAAGCTACTTAACACAGTGCCCTTTTTAATGCTGGAACCCTACAAGCTCAGATGTTGTTCACTAAGTCACAAAGTAAGGAAGAAGAAGTGGAACAATAGACACAGACAGTGTTTTATTGTGATTTTACAAGATGATTATCATAGGAAATGTGTCAATAGGTTGACATGTGGTTGGAAATTGCCCCAGTAGAAAGAAAAGAAGTCCGTCCTCACTACCAAACCCTGAGCTGATGCAAAGCAAGAATGGTGGCACATGAAGCAATAGAATCACCAATCATCAAGTAATACGCAGGCATCCAGGGGGCCTGGTATGATGACTTTATGTTTGTGTATAAGTGTTATTGTCAGCAGGGTAGATGGGTTATCTTCCCCGACATTTGTCTGAGTTGCACTAATGAAAAGAGCCACTTTGCGGGGAGATGTTTGGGCAGCCGAAGAAATTCTAGCTGGCAGTCAGAATCTTAAATATTTTGTTTTTGCAGAGTGGCATTTTCCTGACTGGCTCCTCACCGTTTGCTTTTCATGTTTGTCACTAGCGATAATGAACTATTCCCTTAGAGGATAGTGTTTGTGTCTGTCAGTAGTACAGCACAAAAGAGACCGGTCTTCCCTAAACTGCATTTATAGGAAGTCTCAAATCTGCAAAATAACTGCCTTTCCAATGTTAATGTTGTTTTTCCGTGGCATATCACGGAACATGTTCACACCGGCATGGTGTCGTGAACACAAGCAAATGCACTGTGGCAGCTGAGGATGCACACACTTTACCTTTCACCGTGAAAATGACAAGTGATGGGAGAGAATTGGCAAACATGGAAGAAATATGGAAATCCTGAAACAATTGCACAGCCTAATTTGAACCTGGAGTTTGCTAACAGAACCTAAACTGAGTTATTGTCAGATTCCCCGTCACCGTTTAATATGATTCTTGTGTCTGCAATGTTTAATGAAGGGAGACTCTGAAGCCTCTACAGCACATGTGTCAAACTCAAGGCCCGCGGGCCAAATGTGGCCCGCCACGTCATTTTATGTGGCCCGCGACGGCTTGGAAGGCATGATCCCCACCGTGGACCCGTTTTCAGTCTGTCGCGGATCCGTTTTCAGTCGGTCGCGGACCCGTTTTCGGTTCGTCGCGTACCCGTTTTCAGTGGGTTGCGGACCCGTTTTCGGTTCGTCGCGTACCCGCTTTCAGTGGGTCGCGGACCTTTGCATGGGCAATATAAAAATATTGTGCTTTTATTTTGAATGCAGCAGAGTGCGTCTATTCACACTCCTCAGTGCTGCGTTCACAACACACTTTACTTGCATGAGTTTACACACGCACTATTTGTGATAGTTCACTTCATTCCCGACATTTTTTTTATGTTTGTGCATGAAAGCATTGCTGAGTCTGTTAAAAAAGGCTGAAGTTATAAAATGATTATGTGTGTTGTATTACTTTGTGTCCTTAAGATGCACTTTGGGGTTTTTAATTGAGTGTAAAAGGGAATATTTCAAACTAGTTTTTTTGTGTTGGCATGTGAGATTCTGTACCATTTCAGGCTCAAACTGCACCATCTTTTCATTATATCCATTTGAGAAGTTGAACATGTTCCTTGCTTTGGGTCACGGCCGGTCATTCAGGGGTGATGGTGCAGCCAGACCAGTTGAGAACCACTGCCCCAGACCACATGCATGTTCTTATTGGCTAGTTATGTCCTTCTCAACTGTGACAAAAAAAGCTTTGAACAAAGTTAATATAACAACGATTGTTTGATCTTTGTCTTTGTTATTTTCTTCTGTTTTAAATTTGATCTTTGATAGAATAATGTGGTTTTATATATATATATATATATATATATATATATATATATGTATATAAATGCATGTACAATATTTTTACACTTGAATAAACAATACAAAGACAGTTATTTAACAATATGTTCGGTAGTAGTTAAATTTATACAGTGTTACAGTTACAACCGGCCCTTTGAGGGCGACCATGATGCTGATGTGGCCCGCGGTGAAAATGAGTTTGACAACCCTGCTCTACAGTATTGATGCCAATAAATCCTCCAATACAGATGGTGACACAAGAGCTCTGTGGTCCTTTACGTAATGTCAGTTTAAGTCTCACCTTTATTGCGTTCACTGAGAGGCTCAGTCCCCATTTCAACTCAGTGGGTATATATATAAATTATTCAGCAGTGTCCAGCAAATCTCTGGCCACTAGAAGGATTAGAAGATATATGTTTGGGGAAAACAGTTTATTCTGGGGACAATGCGATATGGATCCCTTCGACCCATTAAGACTCATTAAAGTGGATAGCTTGTGAATGTACACTCTCTCAGATGTCGCTTTGTGCCTCTCCTTCTCAACCGACTTTGACAAATGGCTGTAATGTATGCTGTCTTTTAGAGGTGCTGCGACTAGGTGCTATTGCTATTTGCTCTGATCCAGTGTAAAGTGGCCTAGAAACAAAAACAACCAAAACTGTTATATGACAACCATGATCTCCACGTTAATGGGATACATGCTCTTCTTTCAATCATGTATCATAGACATTATGTTTGTGCATAGCACAATAGCGTAATAATAATGTTGCCAGAAAGATGTTGTAATAATATGATCGCGTCATCATCAAGTCAACATTTCAATTGTATCTTCACTTTGACCAACATCCTGCAAAACTATTGAGCTTCCCATAACCCTCAGCTGTAATTCGCAGACAAGCTAAACTAAGATGGTTAACATGGTAAACCTGATAGGCATAAACATGTTAGCATGTTAGCCTTCAACTGAAAGCAACACACTGTGCAATGATGTGATGCTGTGCCAATCACATGACAACATATTTAATTTGTTAAACCCCATCCTACCAACTCTACAAGGACTGAAGAAGACTACTGTAAGAGACGACCATCATAACGAAATGAGAGAAAAAAATCTTAACACATTATTAGATATATAATCAATGTAATGTGTAGGGAAAAAAGCAAGTGATTACTATTATTTTAGGAAAGTTACAGTTAATTTACATATGATGTCAAATTAAAATATACAGAGCACACGAGGAAACCTGTGTCTGCTGCAACAGTGTGTTTACTTCAGAGTGACTGACATTGTTTGATAGTGTGTTGTAACTTTTAATTAGGACCAACGGTAAGCGTTTCATCTATCTGTTCTTATTCATCTATTTAAACTTCATGGGCTCCAAGTGGGTGCTTTTGGCTGGGACCCGAATATATTGGTATTTGAAATGATAATTCAAAAATCACTAATTACAACAATGATATGAAGCCATTAAGAACAAATTGAAGTCATGAAAATGGAATGATAAAATAAAAAATACCTTTGGGGTCTGCAGGGACCTGTGTTGGCAGGGTGAGGGTTCATGTTTTCAAGTTTGAATATGTGTTTTCCTACAGAACTGGCTTCATTTCTATTTTTTCACGAATAAAATTGTTTTCGCAGTTTGGAGTCTTGACAACTAAATTGTGAGATCTGAAGGCTAATCGTTTAAAAAATTGTCAGTGTTGCATGATTGACAGAACCACAGCAGCACAGACAGATGTTGTCAGCGACATGTCATTAGTCTCCTGATGAGTGTCATTCACAGTGTGTTACAGCAGAAATGAATGGCATGCTATTGCCAGCGATGTCGTCTTCCATTGAGAACACTATGATAATGGTGTTATCACTTGGACAAGAAAATGCATATGTGCAGGTGTTTCTCACTGTAAAATGCAGAAGAAATGATCCTTAGAAAAATAACATTTCACGACTTCACAACATGCCAGCCACACTGGAAAAAGAAAAAGCCTCACATGTAATCTGTCATTTTAGATGTGGAATAGAAGACACACGCCTGTTTGATTGCGAGTTCCAATATTCATCAAAATTGGTGGAGTGTGATTTCCAGTCGGTTTCAAACAGACAGCTTCAATATCCCAACATCAATCCATAAATACAAGCCACTAATCTAGGATTTGAGCTGGCAATAACTTATTTTAGAAGAAAATAGGCTCATCCCTCTGCATGGTTTACCTACAAAACTGTCTATTACAAAGACAGGCCCCATTACATAGAAATAAAGAGCTGGATGAAATAACATACGCAGACTACGTAGTTTTTTGTTTGCACAGGAAATAATGAATGTCTCTGGCTGACTTACTCCCCATTACTGACACACGCACATGTAAAAAGCATGTGATATTGTGTTTTTTATTTACAAGTGCTTCCAGATTCACACTTTCTGAAAAAAACCTTTCACTAACAAAGACCACTCTAATAACGATAAGGGTTTCAAATGTTGAAGCGACAGGGATGGTCTTCGAGAGGGAAAGGTGGTTGAGGAAGGAAGGGATAAGAGTTGTTGTATGAAGGGATGGGGATCTTGGAATGAAAAATGTAGGCTAAAGGGATGAAAGTATGAGGGTCGTGGGATGAAGAGATGTAGGGTAATGGATGAAACGGCGTTGACTTCATAGTTGTCTGAGCAAGGGTGCCGAGAGCTGTGGGGAAAATGGATGGCTGAACACTAGTAGTGCAACAGATCATAAAACTAGCTGAAGCTCATGGGGATGAGTGGTCATCCTAAACCACAAGGTAGCCGGTTTGATCCCTGGTCTCCCAATAGTTTGCATCTTGAAGTGTCCTTAAGCAAGACACTGAACTCCTAGTTGCTCCCTGGGTGCTTTTCAGAAGCCCACTGCCCTGCTAAGGATGGGTTAAATGCAGAAGATCTATTTCATGTATGTATGTAAGAAGTATGTAATATGACAAACAAAATAAAGTTAAAATATTGGATTGTATCACGAATCAAAGTCACGGAGAGGATCACAGATCAGCACAAAAAGAAAAAAGGAGCAAAAAGAAAATTTTAGAGATGCCTGATGAATCCCTTTTGCCATCGATACTAATTGTTGATCATTGATGATCCATATCATCACATACTTTGTTGTTTGATTACCGTGGCTGGTCTAAAAGGCTCCATCCGTCCCAAAAATTATTTCAACCGCGTTCAGTCAATGTAAACCATAAAATGTTTTAAATATTACCCTTTCACTTTATTATAGTTATTTATAGAGTTTTCTTCTTCATAAAAACACAATTTAAGTGATTAGGAAATCAAATATTGGATTTTTATTGATTAACAGTTGTGCGGAGGAAATTAGATATGTTCGGGGTGTGGTCCTTAGTCATAGACCTAATTTATAAAACCTCTTGTATTTTCTGTTTTATACTGACATTGTCTGCCTGCTGATTCCACACACACTACTCTTAACTGACCCCCAGCCGGTAGGGGCAACTACTACAGCTGGGTGCATCTCCGAACCCCAACCATGACTCGGTGCCCATAGGGTTTTGGAAGAACTACTGGAACTACCAGTACACACTCTGCAGTGTGCAGTCTGCAGCTCAATGGTATTGTTATGGACTGTATGTTAGGCTAACAGCTAATATATGAAAGAACTAGCAGTACCCACTCTGCTGCATTCCCATAGGCTGTTGCTCTGCATTTCACTCTTAATGTTTTGAATGGTATGTTGGCTATCCGCATCAGCAAATGGAAATACCAGTACACACAGTGCTGAAACCTCATCGCTGCTGAACAAGCTGATAGCTTGATGGGTTTCATTTTTTCTTTTTTGCATGGTTGTATGAGGTGTATTATATAACAGCTTTTAGCCGATTGTCTACCTACATCACCATTTGATTTTCAGTTTGAATGAAGTGTGTTTTACAATGCCTGACAGCCAATTTGTGTCTAGATGAGGGGCAGGTTAATTATAGGTTGTATTCATTCCATCACACAATGCAGCCGTGGTTGCTACAGACACACCTGGCAGAGATCTTTCCTCTACTGAGTACACCCTTTTAGTTTCATTTGGTTTGACAATTGTTGGACATTTAGTTCTTGGGAACCAAGCTATTTTATAGTAGTAACATAATTTAAACAGTGGCCCATTCTTCTCAGTTCCCCTGCTAGTTACAGCTGATTAGCTTGTGAGGCTAACCGATGACTCGCAGGATGATATACCTTTGCTTTTCCATGACCTGCCCTCTCCAATGGTCTTCAGAGTCAGCTCATGAAGTAGACCCCCCACCAAAGATGTATTTTCTCCCAGATTGCATGGGTTTTTCAAATATTACAATTATATATTTCTAAAAAGTCAGCCGAAGTCTGCATTTGGAGGTTGGGGTGGATTATTGGGTCAAACAACAGGACTGTCAGGGGACTGCGTGAAGCCAAAAGTCAGTGTTGACTTGTTTTAATTAACGTCTGTAACTTGAATAACTTATTGTAACAAGGTTCTCTCTACCGGGCGGACCACAGACCACAGAGGCAGCGTTGAATGCAAGTGAATCTTTTATTTTGGGTTTCTCCGTCTGCTCCGACTGGCTCGGCTCGTGCGCTCTCGCTTCCTCTCCTCGCCAGTCCCGCTTCTCCCTATGGCGGGCTCTTTTATCCCCGCCCACACACACACACACACACACATTAGTCCCTGGTGTGGCTCATTTCCCCTGATTCCCCGCACCTGTTCCCTGAGCCGCCCTTCTCTCTCCCTCCCTGCAGCCGCGCTTAACCACGCCCCCACCCCACATACCCCCACCGCCCGACTTAGGCCGGGGAGCCACCGGCCTAGCCCACTCCCCCCCCGCCCCCTCGGAGCGTGAGAGGAAGTCCGCCACAACCATCTGCGTCCCCGGCCTATGAACCACCTTGAAATTAAAGGGCTGCATAGCCAGATACCACCGGGTGATCCGGGCGTTGGTATCCTTCATGCGGTGGAGCCATTGGAGCGGAGCGTGGTCCGAACAGAGGGTGAACTGGCGTCCCAGGAGGTAGTAACGGAGGGCATCGACCGCCCACCGGATGGCCAGGCATTCCTTTTCTACGGTACTGTAGCGGCCCTCCCGCTCCGACAGCTTCCGGCTGATGAACACGATGGGCCGGTCGACCCCCTCCACCTCCTGGGACAAAACGGCCCCCAGCCCTCTGTCCGACGCGTCGGTCTGCAAGACAAAAGGGAGAGAGAAGTTAGGGGTGTGGAGAGGCGGCTCCCCACCGAGGGCCTGTTTCACCGCCTCAAACGCCAACTGGCACGGCTCCGTCCACTGGACCGGATCTGAAGCACCCTTTCGGGTGAGGTCGGTCAAGGGGCTGGTGAGGTCCGCAAAGGCGGGGATGAACCGTCTATAGTACCCCGCCATCCCCAAGAACCTCCTCACCTCTTTTTTGGTCTTGGGCGGCGGGCAGGCCTCAATCGCTGCCGTCTTGTCTACCTGCGGACGCACCTGCCCTCCGCCCAAGCGGTACCCCAGATACCGTACCTCCCTCCGTCCAATAACACACTTCCCCGGGTTGGCGGTGAGCCCCGCTCGCTTCAAGGACTCCAGCACCGCAGCCACCCGCTGCACATGCTCCGCCCACGTGGTGCTGTGGATGAGCACATCATCCAGGTAGGCGGCAGCATATGCAGCGTGCGGCCGCAGCACCCTGTCCATGAGCCGCTGGAAGGTCGCTGGCGCCCCGAACAACCCGAAGGGAAGCATGGTAAATTGGTACAACCCGTACGGAGTGGAGAAGGCCGTTTTTTCCTTGGCCTCTGGCGACAGGGGAATCTGCCAGTAGCCCTTGGTCAAATCCAGTGTGGTGAAAAACTGTGCCGTGCCCAGCCGGTCCAGGAGCTCGTCGACCCGGGGCATTGGGTAGGCATCAAACCGTGACACCTCATTCACCTTGCGGTAGTCCACGCAGAACCGTATCGACCCATCCTTCTTCACTACAAGAACAATGGGGCTACACCAGGCGCTGTTGGACTCTTCTATTACTCCCATCTCCAGCATTGCCTTCAATTCTCTCTGAACCACCTTTTTCTTGTGCTCAGGGAGTCTATAGGGCCGTGACCGTACCGTCACCCCTGGGGTGGTCTCAATCTGATGCACTATGAGGTCCGTGCGCCCTGGTTGAAGCGAGAACACGTCAGCAAAACGCTCCTGCAACTTGGCCACATCTGTTTGCTGGGCCGCGGAGAGGTGGGCTTCACAATGGAGCGAGGCGGGAACCCCCGATTTCGGTACCTCAGGCCCCAGCTCCTCCCTCTCCGGAACCGCGGACACCAGCGAAACAGACTCCGCCTCCCTCCACGCTTTCAGGAGGTTGAGGTGATATATTTGCGTGCTCCCGCCCCTATCAGACCGCACCACCTCATAGTCGACCTCCCCGACCCGCCGTGTGACCACAAAGGGCCCTTGCCACTTGGCGAGGAGTTTGGAGCTGGAAGAAGGAAGCAATACAAGTACCTTATCTCCCGGTGCGAATTGTCTCAGCCTGGCCCCTCTATCGTACAGGCGTTTCTGCCGCTCCTGGGCCTGGCGCAAATTCTCTCGTGACAGCCGACCCGAGGCGTGAAGCTTTGCGCGCAGGTCCAGGACGTGCTGTATTTCGTTCCGACTGGTGCTCGGACCCTCCTCCCAGTTTTCCTTAATGAGGTCGAGCACCCCCCGTGGCGTCCTGCCAAACAGCAGTTCAAAGGGAGAAAATCCCGTGGAGGCCTGGGGAACCTCCCGCACTGCAAACAAAAGAGAGTCAAGCCATTTATCCCAATTACGCTCGTCCTCGCTAATGAATTTACGGACCATGGTTTTCAAAGTCCTGTTGAACCGTTCCACCAGCCCATCCGTCTGGGGGTGGTAGACACTGGTCCGAACTGACTTGACCCCCAGTAACCCGTAAAGTCCTCTCAGTGTGCGAGACATGAACGATGTGCCCTGGCGTTTGAGGAGGCCCCGGTGGGTCGGGAAGAGTGGCGGGGGTGCGACCACCGTGGGGTTCTGGTACAGCTGGGGGGGTCGGCGGGCTCAGGGCGGCCTGCGGTGGCCCCGGCGTCCCCATCCTCCTCCGCTGGCCCGGCGCAGACCCCACCGGTGACGCCGACGGGCCGCCGCCCCCTTTCGCCGCCGGGTACACGGCCAGGTGGTCCTCCGCCAGCGTGACGGCCTCCTCCAGAGCCTGGGGACGATGACAGCGGACCCACGCTGCGGTCCGGGCCGGCAGACCCTCCATAAATTGCTCCATCACCACCGTCTCCAGGATGGCCTCTGCGCTTCCTGCCCCCCCGGGCCGCAGCCACCGCCCCGCCGCATCCCGCAGCTGTTGGGCAAACGAAAACGGCCGGTCCTCCGGCCCCAGTCTGGCCTCGCGGAATCTCCGCCGGTGATCCTCAGGGGTCAGGCCCAGCCGAGCCACCACGGCCCGCCGGACAGCGTCATAATCCCTCCTAGCCACCGGCGGGAGGGCCATCGCCGCCGTCTGCGCCTCCCCCGCCAGCAACGGCAGGAGACGCACCGCCCGCTCGTCCTTTGGCCAGTCGCACACCTCCGCCGTCGCATCAAACGCATCCAGAAACGTCTGCGCGTCATCGGCAGGCGTCATCCGCGGCATGGAGATCTCCGACGGTCCCACGGCCGACGAGCGCGGCCCCCGCGCCGAGCCCAACCCCGCAGCGAGACGCTCCAATGCGTCGGACTGACGCTCGGCTTGGCCCTGGAGAGACGCCATGAACGCGCGGTTCACCACCGCCTGCTCCTGCTGTATCGCGGCGAGGCTCGCCATCATCTGGCCCAGCGCTACCAGCGGCTGGGCCGGAGCCTCCGGCTGTTGGTCCCGTTGATCCATCCCGGTGCCCAGTCAGGCGCCACTGTAACAAGGTTCTCTCTACCGGGCGGACCACAGACCACAGAGGCAGCGTTGAATGCAAGTGAATCTTTTATTTTGGGTTTCTCCGTCTGCTCCGACTGGCTCGGCTCGTGCGCTCTCGCTTCCTCTCCTCGCCAGTCCCGCTTCTCCCTATGGCGGGCTCTTTTATCCCCGCCCACACACACACACACACACACACACACACACACACACACATTAGTCCCTGGTGTGGCTCATTTCCCCTGATTCCCCGCACCTGTTCCCTGAGCCGCCCTTCTCTCTCCCTCCCTGCAGCCGCGCTTAACCACGCCCCCACCCCACACTTATGTTGAGCCAAACCATGATGATGTTCTTGCCTTTTTGTTTTGTTTAAATAAAAACAATTGTTGTACTAGAACGCAGTGGCGGGCCGTGCATTTTCTACCTGGGCCTTCTGTGCCGTCTGATTTCGTATACATAATACGTATGTCATTAACATACAATGCATGTAGTCCACATCAACAAGAACCAGTCACATTTAGTTATAACAAAACAATCCAACAAAACTGCGGCATTGAAACACTGCACACTCAAGAGCACGAGCCACGATCAGAAGGTACAATATTATCTACCGTAAAATTCCCCACCACACTCACCCGAGGAGGTGCGATGGAAAACAGGTCTGACAGCGAGGGCACCCCTGCTTCTCCCTGCCGGCGGTGGGAGCTAGCGCAGCTAGCACAAGCGCCGGCAGAGAACCAATCGGGGTGAGAGGTGAGAGTAAAACCGCCACCAAGTCCGTTTCTCCTCCTCCTTCAGCCATTGAGTGTTACACAACACCAAGCAAAACACTACATTTTTTTATAACTTCTTTTATGTTTCAGCCTGAACTTTGCTTACTCCTGCTGAGTTCTGCTAGCAGCTAGGTAGCTTTCTGTTGACAGTGATTATGCTGGCCCACTGACTAATTACAGCGCATGTTAGTGGTCACGCTAGCCCACTAACCAGTTCGCCGTCAAAGAATACGCCCAGCAAGTCAGACTAAAGATCGGATTTGTTAAAGACTATGACAATCAACGGCAACGTCCCCATGTACTTCAATCTGCAAAGGTTAGCTAGATGGCCTCTGTCTGCTCTTCTTCCACAGAGACATAGAGGTGAAATCTGATTGAATCTCCTTAAAAGAAGTTGCACTGGAAGCAGCGCTGCAGCCTGGAAGCAGAGCAAATGACGAAGACAGGAGCTGGGCAATAAGAAAATAAGCTAAAATAAGCTAAACATAATTATAATACATGTAGTGTATTTGTGAAAAACAATTCAATTAAAAAATAGCAATAACTTTGTGATTCTGTTTAGGCCAGCAGAGAAGGCTTAGCTGGCCCTGGCGGCCCACCACTGCAGAACGTAATTTAGTAGGAGACAGGTTTGCCCACAAATGTCCACAGAGAAGAACTTTCAAGGACACTCAAGCAGTGGAGGATTCCTCCGCTCTGTCCGCTGTGTCCACAATGATAACCGTGCAACAGCTCAGTTACGTGCTGACATCAACAGTGGAGGCTGGGTTGAAAACAAGCCACATTTCAACTGGTTTTGCTCAATTGGATGCAGCAATCCACAGATTCATCCAAGCACATTGACAGTCCCGAGACAGTGAGCCTGATGCTCGTCAATCGAAGGCAGAGGACAGTCCTAGCAGTAGCATGAGATCTGACACGCAGGGAAAAGGTAACCATTCAAGGATAAACCTTCCTGGCTCGTTTGTATTTGTTGTCAGGTGTCCTGTTCTCAAAATGCTCGTACTGAACATATTAGCAAAATGTTCTTATTCTTGATGCAGACAATGCTTTGGTAATTTAATCAATGTGAGTGTTTTTCTTTCTTCCTCAAAAGATGGCTGTTTTATTTTTGACAGATAAGGATCTATGTCATTAAGAGTGAAAAATAATATGTGTATTGCACCATGATTCTGATCCGTTCCTAATTCAAATGGCTTATTCTGTGACTCATGCTTCAGCTGTAGACCAAGTATTATGAAAATCAGGCCAGTAGTTTTTCCATAATCCTGATTTACAAACAAACAGACAGGTTGTGAAAAGTGAGGAGGATTGTATTAGCAGTGCTTTGGTGGAGCTATACCCCATTATCGAGGCGCTGGGGAACACAATAAGCTGTAAGCATATTGAAAGAAATTGAATTACTGGGCTTACCACACGCTGTGCAGGGGAAAGGACATTGTTTTCAAGGGAATAGAGCTAAACAACTGCCACTAAATATGATTTGGACAAAACCTATGAAACAACATGGTATCTCATGAGGCAATTCCTCACAAAACAGAGCCAATTGTTTTGCTTTACTTCTGCACATCAACCAAGATGTCAGCAGCTATAAATGCCAGCTATCATTTGAAATGTCACCGAGGACAAACCCTCGATTCTCAGGGAGCACATTCTGGGCTGTGTTAGTCCCTCGATCAATAGAGTTCCAGTTGCCCACCAGTATCCACAAGAGGCAGCGGGAGCTTGATGTAGGCCAACCCTCTCTGGACAATAATATCAGAGAATAAGATAACAAAGATAAAATGCAAAAATAAAGTATGCCAGGCTGAGTGTTGGAGGAAAACCTTCATGTTCCCTGTGGGGCATACACTCTCATGATAGCTGACTTCGCCGAAGAATGCTTTCACAACGTCAGCCTCTGTGGAGTTGTTCAGAAACTCTACAGACGGGTTTATCGGTTTCTGAGTGGTGAGAGAGACAAATGGAAAGAACAACAGAAGAGATTCATATATTTCCCTTTAGTTAGTGCTGGAATGAGGAGACAAGGTGAGGACAGTCAGTCCTGAAACAGTGTGTTAGTGTTGTGTGTAGTTTCTTATAGAAGTACATTAACCATTGATTAGGCACGTTGAGTATTTACAATTATTTTACAATACTTGATTGGAGCCACCTGAAAAGTGTCTGGTGTGTCGTGGTTCCTTCCTCCACAGGCAATCTCATCTGATTAAGACATCTGATCTTTACAGCGCCTCTTATTTTTCAGCATTCTCTGCACCGGATTAATTCAGGTGCTGTAAATGCAGTTTCTAATTCCAAGCCCTTTGGTTATCAACATGATGGTGTGAACACTTAGCACAGTGGCTTGCGTGCAATAAAAGCGTGGTCTTTATCATGACAAAGTGTACCGTGTCAGAGGACTGAGTTTAACACGATGAATCACATATCCATTGCTACGGTGCAAGTCAAAAATAAAATGCAGCTACTCAGGCTTCTCTCTTATAAAACTGGGTCAAACTAATTGGCACCTGATTGCCACCAAATAAAGAATTCATTGGCACAGAGACTCAACTGTGCTTCACACAACAAAGCTACATCAATCTTGGAATGATTTAAAAAATCCTCTTCCTCATGCCATTTTTTACTTTGAAAATGAGGATTTAGAGATACGGCTGTTGCATTTTAAAACTTCCCTAATGCTTATAACAGGATGATGTTGAAGAAGATAATATAAACTATAACTTCTATTTTATGGCACTTTTTATTGCTTTCATTTGCTTTTCTATCAAAAAGAAAAAAGCAATAAATAGGCAAGGTGTGTAAGAGTAGACCCTGTTGATGTCTTAGAAAGAGGGATTTCAAGTTTCTGTGCATGTGCATTAAATCCAGCAACAGTGGAAGGTTTTAGTCAGATAATGTGAGAATATAGTTACCAACTGCTATTAAACCATGTCAGTGTGTTAGTAGATCTGATGTACTATATGTTTCCACAAAATATTATTTTGTCTTATTTAAGCATAATGCTCAGGTAACATAATGAGACAACATACTGTATAAATAATGAAGAATTTTTTGGGGTAAAACTGAATTTGAGTTTTCATGCCAATCGGCAATACGCACTGAAAAAAAGTGCAATTTACTTAAAAAAAGCTTGGTAACAATTTCCACACAGAAATTGTAAGTAATTTTTACTCAGACAATTCTCAAGTTAAGTTTACTTACTACTAAGAATGTTTTTTCATCCAAAATTTTCAAGTAAATTTTACTTGAAAATGACTTCCTTGGACAAAACATTTACTGAGCCTTTGATAGTAATCTTTACTCGGCATTTGTTAGTAATCTTTACTCAACATTTGTTAGTAATCTTTACTCAGCCTTTGATAGTAATCTTTATTTAGGCTACACTGAAAGTACACTGAGTGACATTTACTTAAAAAAAGCTTGGTAACAATTTCCACACAGAAATTATGAGTACTGTTTACTCAATAAATTATCAACTTAACTTTACTTACTAGTAAGAAGTCTTTTATCCAAAATGTTCAAGTAAATTTTCCTTGAACATTTCTTCCTTAAACATAAAATGTACTCAACCTTTCGATAGTCATTTTTACTCAGGCTACCTTTACATCTAATTACAAAACCCCTGTAAACATAGTTTAAAATATCATGGTTATAACTAGCTTTTCTTTACTGTTTCTATTGAAAAATATAAAATACTATTTACATAATAAGTCATCCATCTACCACTACTCTACTCCACTATTCAAATATACATTTATTGCATATATTAATCAGCGCTAAATAAAACAGTAAAACATGAAACGAAAGCTGCTTTTAAACTAGAACACCTTTATTTGTCAACACTTGGAAAGAGGTAACTGTTTACCGAATGCCAATGTTTAAACTGTCATATGGACTTGCACATGAATAAATATTCTTTTTTTTTAGAAGATATTTCTGTAAAGCAGGGCTTATGTTACCAAACAATTATTATTATTTACTAATGTCAGTGTTCTCAAAACAATGGTGGGGGAAACCAACATAAATATTGAATGTGTTCAATTATGTCATCGGGTATCTATTGTCTGTGTATATGAGCCTAACATAATTTGACCACCATTATCTATTTTTTCAACTTTATCAAGCTGATTGAATCCAGCATCAGCCTCATTTTAGTCCCTGCAAACCGTCTTTGTCCAGAATATCATCAAGAGTTTGATAGTGGTTTGCTCCAGGTGAACAGTCCTCATTCTTCTGAACTCCTCTTCAATCTGAAACAAAAGATGAACAACAACATGATCAAGATGATCCACCTTGCTAAGACAATTAGTTAATACCCTCCCAGTAAAATGTACTATTGAGCAACAACACAAACTACAGCCTCCAACATGTTAATATATTTAAACCAATACTTCTGTTAACCAGCTGCAACAAAAGATACAACGTTAAGACACTCATGAAGATTTTAGGGTTTCAGTGAACATGACCTTCCCAGTTTTGACCTGTGTGTGTTGGGGATGAGCATGAGAGTGTTCTCTGCAAGAAGTGACACGTGCAGAGAACTTAGGTTAGCTCTCTTCGTAAAGTGGACCAAAAACATTTCCAAAATACGTTTCCACAATACGTTTCCACAAAGCGTTTCCACAACACGTAGCGGTGGAGCCTCGTCTGTAAAGCGGCCCAATAACGAGCACACAGCCTCACTAGCTAACCTAAACTAACTCGTCACATTCCTGTTTGCGTTCAGCGTTCAGTGCTCAAACACTGACTTTCACTCACGAGTAAATAAGATGAAAGTTAATTAAACATATAACTTACTGCAGTGGCTCTCAGCCATGCATGTTCTCTGGAAAGGTTGAACTCGGCCGTCCTTTCCAAGTTCTTCTGTTACGTGTTTGGCTGAAGAAATTCTTCTGTGACGTCACCCCCTGAGCATGCCCAAGGTTGCCAGGTTCACTTATTACCCCAAGTAAATGTTACTTGGTTATGTCAGGTTGTACCTTCAATTCAGTAGTTTAGTACATTTTACTTGGTGGGAATGATCAAATGTACTCATCAAAATAAGGATACATATTTACAAACAAAAACAAAGTAACACATTAAATAAAAAGTGCCCAAATAAAGTAAAAGGACTGAAATATTATTTTATTGTAGAATTTACACGTATAATCAAAGTAATAATTACATGGCCAAAAAGTCATTTTTTTCAGAGTGTGTATTTAATTGAGCTGTAAATTATTAGCATTAGCTTCAGTTTTAACAATTGATGGGCCAAGATAACTGTCATTAAATCACGATGAAATGTCAGTTTAATTAACCCCAGCAGTCTTTCTGGTCTTACTTTTATAGATTTAAACTTTGACCTTGGCACAGTGTTATTAGATTGTGGGCAAGCAGAGAACATTGCAGGAAGATAGTTAGCTAGCTGACTGTGGAGAGTTAGCTAGATACGCTCAAAAGATAAACTTCTCAATTACTCAGTGCTCTGTAAAAGACAAAACGTCTACAGTTCACAGCCACCTTCCGTCTACACAGAGTGATCAACTTAAGATCAATTCTACAGCTCACAGGCAGCTAGTGAAGAGGTCATATGTATCATTGCTTTCAAAGTCAAATCCCCGTCTAGGCAGTAAGGTATGCAATTAAGTTCTGTCTTTCAGACTGTTCACTGATGATCTGTTTTGTCCTTTGACAGTACAAAGGCACAGAGGCATTCATTCATTGATATTTGAAGAAGTACGGTGGAGCAGAGTGATACAATGTCATGACCTGACGGTGCTGACCTACTTTTAATGAGCCTTTCTTGTCTCATGTTTTAGCCATTAGCAATAGTTGTTTAAAACCCAGAAGTGGGCCTCTATGTGTTAATAACAACGGGCAACCGGTGCCTCAGATGAGTGCAGCACATTTGAGGGTCACAAGGGGTACCAGGTTATCCAGACAGACCACACAGAACCGCCTCCATCCCTAATACAGGTGCCTGACACCATTGGGCACGCAACCTTGTGAACTGGGCCCAACCACAATGGTCTTCGGTCATGTTCACAGATGAGTCCCGCATCACTTTAGACCACACTGATGGTTGGTGGAGGCCACCACTTGAATGGCCCACCCTTTCACTGGATATTTATCAGATTGAACACCTCTGGGACCAATTAAAACAATGCCTGGACCAAGTCCCCCAACCCACCACCACCACCACATGACCTCGCTGGACTTGGGATGTAATGCCATCCCACAGTAGCATGTACAGGCCTGACTGAGGAGCATAGTCATCTCTGTCAAGCTGTGACTGATGCCAATGGCAGAAACACTGATTACTGATTCAACTGAATTATGACCATCAGGTGTACCTCATTTCACGCATCATTTATCCTATAAAATTAATACTTAACACAAGTTCCATGGAGTCTTTCTTGTCACATTTTAGCAATATTAAATGGTATAATCATTTTGATACAAATATGTAATATGATGGCCTATGTCGGGTGGCGTGAGGTAGTTATGGTGGTGCACACTAAAGCACACAACCATCATTGTGTGGTCTCGTCACCTGATCACTTAAAGATTTTACATATATATATATACATATATTCTCGTTTTAGTTGATAAGTTAATTAGTTGATTTATTTTTACACGGGTGTATTTCTGCAGATGAGATTTGAGTGGCTTGTTAGGATCTGAATTGTTCAGTACATCGGTAGAAGGGCTGCTCACCCCTCACCCCCTCAGTCCAGTCTCCCTGTGCGGATTCAGAATCAGGTTTGAAGAAATGTCCTTCCTCTCAGCTCAACAACACTCCCAAAAATAAACACAAGAGGACAAATGCATAATGTATCACACTTTTGATGGATACTTTAATCTCAAGAGAAAGTATGTGACCAGAGTAAAATCTTTTTTTAGGTTTTCACTGTTGTGTGGGATCACAGTGTGCATTACTATTCCTCAGCACCAGGGATTAAATCGTCAAAAACAAGGAAAAATACAATACAGTTTGTGTGACCCATTTTAAGTGCTGAGGGAGGGTGTTTCTTTTTTTCTTCTTTTTCAAATCCAGCCTTAAGTTTAGACAGCAGTCTCTGTGGCAGACATCACCCCAGGCATTACTATGTATAAAGCCTGTGTTAAAGGCCAAGAGGAGGCCAAGCTCTTGCCTGGTGGAAGTGAAGTTCTGTCAATGTCTCCCGTAGCTGTGCCTACGGTGTGTGAATGTGTGTGAATGTTTGTAATGTTCACACGGAATGCAGCGCAAATTATTTGCGCTAGTAGATTACATGCAAAGTCAATGCACAGACGTGAATGGTTGTGAATGATATCTGGTCAAAAAACTAGAAAAGATATACAAGTTCAGTCCATTTACCATTTCCCCTTGAAACCCATTTTAGAATTGACAATATGATTGTTGGTCCTTTTCAGCCGCAGAACCTCGAAAATGGGGAGCTCTGGGGTTCAGAGCCTATCAATAAATACCAGCCTTTAGCAGAGCCACTGGTGTGATATGGCCTTACAAGTCAATATAAGTTAATATAACAATATTGTCACACCGTGGCTGTGGCCCCTCCCCCGTCCTCGTGTGACACCTGTCTGATTGTCTCACCTGATTCCCAATTGTGTCCACCTGTTCCCCGTTACCCTCATGTGCTTATAGTCTGCGTCTTCCCCTTGTCTTGTGTCTCAGTGTCTTCGTCTCTGGTCAAGACTACCCAAGCCAAGCCCACAGCCATGATCCACGCCACCGTGTGTATACGCTTTTGCCTGCCTCGTTAAGAGTGATTTTCAGTTAAACCTTCTTAGTTCTGCCCTTTTTTCAAGAACTTAGTTAGCCTTGTTCCAGCCTCCCTAGGGGAGTGACTTTCAGTTTAGGTTTGTTACCGTTAATGTTTCTAGCTTTAGGTTTTCCTCCGGAGTGATTTTTGAGTTCCTCCTTTGGAGTGATTTTGAGTTCCTTAGGAGTGATTTTGATGTACTTTGTTTCAATAAAGACCTGTTCACTGACCCCTCTGCATCTGAGTCCTGCTTCGAGTCCCGGCCTGACAAATATTACACAATAAATATCACCATAAACCATAAGTGTGCCTCAAAAGTGACTCAAGAAAGCACTCAGAGTTTTGAAAATATGCCATTTAAAACCGCTGGCAAGAAGCTAAATATGAAAACAAAACAGTTTTGGAATCATTAGAACCTACTGAATCCGCACAACATTGCAATTTATGTCGTGCAAAAAAATGTTTTATTGACTTACAATAGCTGAAATATGAATAATCCAGCCCTTCTTCCTCTCTATGGATAACTCCTGTCGAGTAGACCCGGTTGCTGTGAAGTGAGCTTCGTTCAAGGACCACCGAGAACGGGAGGAACTTTCTAGCTTCTTTCTCGAAATGTCTGAACTAAAATATAGATACTTAAAAGAGACTTAACTCAATCCAAGCCAAACTTCGCACAGATACTCCTACCATATAGAGAAATTGTATATATATTTTTTTTTATAAAGCGTTTGTTAATATAGTTATGATAATACATTTCTCTGTGCACTATCATAAACTAATATACCACTTGTCAGGACCACCGGGCTGGGGAATAGAAACCCGGGTCACTGGTGTGAAAGCCCACGGGTTACCCCATGCGCTAATGAGAACCCGAATGCAGAACGTGGAGTAGTTTCTTAGTTTTTATTCGGGCAACAGGTTGCAATCCAACAAAGGCAATAATCCAGCAGAAAACCAAAAATCCAACAGAGGAGTCGCACCCGAAAACAAAAGGTTAATCCAAACTCAGGAAGGAAAATGTCACAGTTGAAAAGGGCTAACTAAGAGCGCTGTCACCGGGGGGATAGCTCTCACTCACCCGGGACAGGATACACACACCATGAAACAAAACAGGATGGTTTTGCGAAAGTCCAGAGGCCGCGGCTGAGAACCGCAACCCGCGAGAACAAAACTGTTACGTGAGGGTAACTAGAACCGTGCCATGAAAAGCAAACGTCAGTGACGAGTCCAGTCTGCTGCCAAGTATTTATACTCTGTCCGCACCAGGCTTAATTGGGACTAATTGTGAATGAGTCCCAGGTGTGGACCCGGGAAGCAGAGCCCCATCCTTCAACCAGCCCGCAGTACCTTAGACCGCCAGAGGCCGCCAATGACCCATAGCCGGAGTCCCAGACCGTGACACCACTAACACATATATGAATGTATTACATATGTTCACAAGGGTTTTCTGTATATTATACTTTTTGAAATTATTCAATAGACCTTGTGAATGAGGAGATAATCAGGATTTAGTATGAGATGCAAACCGTTCGCAATTTTCGCCAAAAAATGGCTGGGGTGCTAATGGTTAAACTCATTGTTGCGAAACAGAAGGATACCATGTCTGTCGAGAGATCACGTCTGTACTGTAAGCCAATTACTATAAATCAGACGCTCTAGCTTTGAGAGTATGTCTCGAGATGCTGATTGTTTGCCAAGCCAGGCAAAACACAGCATTGGCTAGTACAAATAAAGCGTATAGAATCTTAAGAAAGCATTTCCAATAACCTTTTCTATGGCCTCTGTACTTTAGGAAATCTCCAAGCAAGCTTTCTTTTTTAAATGTATTGGCCAAATGCACTTCTAAAATCCCAGCGTGGGAGTGTGGGGTGTCGTTTGGCCGTTCGAGGTGGACGAAAGGAGTATGCAGTTGTGTGAGTAAACGACAATGCTGATGCAGGTGTGTGTTTGTGTTGGCTTTGCGGTGCCTGCAGGGCTCGCTCAAATTTTCTGTTTCACCCCGCCGCCCACATGAGGAGCACAAGGCTGGGAGAATGAAGCGCAAGGCATTCATGAGAAGAACGGGCGAGGGTCAGAAGAAAGGAAGAGGCTCTGAGTGCACCGAGTCTGTGAGTTAGACGGAGATGGAGAGGGAACATAACAGTGAGGAGGAACAGAGGGGCACAGGGGGCTAAAGGAAGATTAGTGCACCAAGGAGCTCCCAATTTGCTCTTAGCAGTGTCTTATCTCCAGCGTTTTGCAAGCAGCCGTCAGAGTACCTCAGACAAGTGCAGACTGTTCCGAGTGAATGGCTTCTGCTCGCCTGTCCTCAATCATTAATCACAAAACCAACGGCAGTCATTTCCCCTCCAATCTAAATCATTAATAACACATAGTCGGTGGATATTTGCACTCACACCTGTTTCCCTTTTTGAGAGTGGTAGAGGGGAGGGATCGGTTTGCACCGTCTTATCTTGTGACTGAGGGTTAGGAGGAATACTGTTTCCTCATTAATTGCTATGTATCATCATAATGAGTTGTTGAAATACCTTTGTTTTAGAGGGCTTTTATCTGGAGGGAGGGGGAATCCGGTGTCATCCGTTTGAAGACCTTTTCAATGAGATGCTCAGTAACTGCAGCTTTGCTGATTAAAGATCACATTGAATCAGTGAAATGCAACAAACATGTCTGGACTCTCTACAGACCCTGCCCCACATAGATGTTCAAGGAGGTAAAGAGAAAGTGATATAATAAGACCATTCTCTTGCATTTGATTTTCTGACACATGGATACTCATTCAATATTTTAAACATGCAATCATTTTCAACGTGTATTTAACATAGGCACCACATGGCTAAGTGTGGGCCTCCTTTTACAATTGCTTTGACAGTAGTGCCCAGCCAATATGTTAATCTTCCACTGGGAGACCTCTTCCAATGACCGCTGGAGGTGTTCCTCTCCTGCCCTCTGAACTGTACGCATCTGGAAAGTAAGAAAACCCAGGAAGTTATGATAAGTAATTTAGGCATGAAGGACAGAATACCGTAAAATGTGTGTTATAAGGCGCACCCTTTTATAAGCTGCATCTACTAAATTTAAAGAAAAAACTGTATTTAATCATAAACAAGCTGCAGCAATGTATAAGCCGCTGTTGCTGCTGCTACTGCTGTTGCTGCTGCTACCGCAGAGTCACGCGTCGAGCCGAGGCAGGTCCCACTACTTTCGATGGTTTTCGGGTTATTTTACTTTGTGTGCTGAATTTTCAGTGTTGTTTACTTGAGCTCAAACAATGCAGCCACAAATTCTTGTGCACATAGCCTCTCTGCTGTTTTCAGATGATGTGGTCATGTTTGCCTCCACGGACCATGACCTCCAGCATTCACTTGGGTGTTTTGCAGCCGAGTGTGAATAGGCGGGGATGAGAGTCAGCACCACGAAATCTTAGGGCATGGTGCTCTGCCGGAAACCAGTGGATTGCTCCCTCCTGATATGGATGGAGTGCCTACCCCAAGCGAAGGAGTTTAAGTATCTCGGGGTCTTGTTCACGAGTGAGGGTAAAATGGAGCAGGAGATCGACAGGCGTATCGGTGCGGCTACAGCAGTAAAACAGGCGCTGCACCGGGCCGTCTTGGTGAAGAGGGAGCTAAGCCGGAAGGTGAAGCTCTCAATTTACTGGTCGGTCTACGTCCCAACACTAACATATGGTCACGAACTTTGGGTTGTGACCGAATGAACGAGGTCTCGGATACAAGCGGACGAAATTAGTTTCCTCCGTAGAGTGGCCGGGCTCAGCCTTATGGTGCGTTCACACCGAACACGGCGCAAATTATTTGCTCGAGTAGATTACATGTAAAGTCAATGCACAGACACGAATGGTTGCGAAAGACGCAAATTTCCACCGTGCAGCGTGAATGGCGGGAATAACGCGGCACGAATGACGTGAATATCGCGGCGCGAATTTGCGAGAGTTTCCAACTCTGGCGAAAATTTACGCAGCAAAAGCCAATCAGCGTTGAGAAGCTCCGCGCGTCATCACTGCCGTCCTGCCGGTGCTGAATCCAAAGGCTGCTGGTCCACCTGTCATTCAGACGCAGTTGTGCGGCTAAGCATAATATTATGAACCTAAACATTATGGACCTGCTGCCAACGCGACCTGGATAAGCAGACGAAAATGGATGGACAACCGAACATGATTTTACTTATTTCATTTTTCAAAATTTTACATTAATTTGTATATTGTGTAAAATGAAATAGACAGCCCATGATGCATTGTGTCTGCTAAATCTGTGTGTGTTTCCTTTAATTAGAACATCATGGTAAACACGTAATTAATTTGTTCTGTTTCATCCATTTAAACTACATAGGCTGCTAACTTTTGACTGGGGTCCCCAGGACCCCAATACATTGATGTTTCAAAATAATATTTAAAAAGCACTAATTCCAACAGAAAACAATGACATGAATCATTAGGTACAACACATTTTCAAGGTCGTGAAAAAATTGAACTTGTGAGATTTAACAGAGTAATGTAAACCTCTGTTGTCTGTCGGGACCTTGTTGGTCGGACGAAGATTGAGACGTACAAGTTAAGAAGTAAAATGTGAAGTAAAAATGTATTCAGGAAGTTAAGTTGGAGTAACAGATTCATATGTTTAAAGTTCCCTCAGATGCCAAAACACTGCACAGCATCTTCAGAACAATCAATGTAACAGTAGAATATAGTATGTCTGCGTGTGGTCTGTGTATGAACAGCATCTTTGCACTGTGCTGTTTGGATTGTTAGCAGCAGATACTGAGTATGTGTCTCAGACACAATGCTGGAGGATTTGGCGTCACCTTTGACCTCCTTTGCAACATTAAATCATATCTTAAAATGTCCCTTAAAGAAGAAAAAATGAAAATGGTGCATCAAGTCAATGGAGCACAACCGGAGTTGACAACCTGTTTCCTGTCATTGCTCAACCGCTGCCAAGGAAAACACCCATCAGCGGCTTGAAGCCTCGACACAAATGTATTCAATGTTATTGTCCTTGTAGAATTGAAGCAATGCTAAATATGGTTTATAGTTTTTATTTTCTCCACAAAAAGCGGAGAATTTAACTCTGACCCTGAGTTTAAACAAAACAATCCATATTTTACACGATGTTTCTTGTGTTGTTGGTTAAATTTAACACATACGTATCAGTTTAGTAATGTGGTGCTTTTTAAAAACAAAAGAAGCCTTCAAATGTCCGATGTCACAAAGGTTATCTTTCTCGGATTAGGCTAGAGACATCAACATGTATGCAGAGTTCGACGAATGCCTCCACCTGCATGGTACTAAACAGCTGGAGAACTCTTTTAATGATAGTACATATTATATAGTACTAGTAGTACTGCCGGTTTTTACAAGAATGAAACCCCACATGTGGAGAAACCTAAATCCAGCAGTGTCTCAGTATAGAAGGCACAGCTTTTCATTATTGGAATTTAGGAAAAACTGGCTTACAGTCAACACATTAAGTGGAGTTGCAAAGTTGTGAAACTGGCTAATTTGGCAGGACACACACAGCACATATTGTTTTGTGATGGGCGACAGATTGCCTACCTGGTTGCAGAAGACGAGGTTGAACAGTTAGTAGACTTTAACCACACCTTGTAGGAACTTCAGCTGGTCCCAGATGCAGAAGCAGGTGTTTTTAACAGATCTCATCAATAATGCAGCCGCTCCTTGGAGGATCCTCTCCAAGCCCAGCTGGAAGATGTCTCTCAGTGTTTGTTAGTAAATGTACTGTAAGTTTGGTGAAAATTATGGAAACTACCTGCTACCTACTCCTTGAAAGTCTTTCTTTTGATATCCTCAGCACACAACCCACAGCAGCTCACCCACCAATCACTCTCCTGTAAACACCTCTGATGACTGGCCTTTTCCCTGGCCTGAGTTACAGCACTTGTACTTCATAACTTTGGCTTCAAAAGGCTTTTTAATTCAGTCAGTGGTTTTAATTTGAAAGGCCCTGATGAGGGAAAACACCTATTGATTGATCATTGTGCTCAGGAAAGGTCATGCATTTGAAATGAATGAGGCAAATGATGAGAGGGGGTGGGGGGTGCTGAGCAATTAAATTGCTGGGGAGGCTTCGAATGGAAATAAACAGCACATTCCGGGGAGATAACATGACCCATCATCAAAGGCGCGTGGAAGAGAAGGAAACAATGATTCTCCTGTCAGAAGAGCCCGAGCAGTGTTGATGGTACGGGTGTGTGTGGGGGGTGGGGGGGCATCATGGCTGCAGGCGGTTGTTGTGCCTCGCCTAATGGCATGGAGAAAGAGACAGACAAAGAAACAACAAAGAAAAAGCCTGCCTGCAAAGGTGCACAAAGAGGCACAGTGGGCCTCGGGGACTGCTCCTTATTTATGGCATTTATGTTTTTTATTTTGGCAATACAGGAGGAACATACAACTTTAAATAGTTATACTTAATTTGTATTAATTTTGAATGTTTTTGATTTATTTTTTTAAAGAAAAACGTCATCAACTTGTGGCTGCAGCTGGTGCCGGTACAGATGCTCTTCTGCTGGACAAGGCTTTGTGTTTCATGTCTTCACTGTCCCTTCAGGAAAGTCCACGTTTTTCTCTCATACCCAGAGTGCACTTTGGCCACGCGGTGTGCACGTGTTCTCAGTGAACTTAAACACGTGGACACCGCAAGGGGAATCATAATGGACTATTATATTCCAAAAGATTGTATTTAAAAAGAGTGTGTGTGTGATGCTCTTTCCTTGGTCTTGTGTGGCTGTCATGCACCATGTTCAGGTGATAACGCTCTGTTTGCTCGCTGCATTAGCTGAACTAAGTTAGCATCTTATTTGTCTTTCAGAGCTGGAAGTGTAACAGGAAACTATTGCACAGCTAAGTTTTTGTATACCTACATTTATAATAAAATAGAGCAGAAGAGAGCTGTCAACTTTTGTTCAAATGAGAAAAGGTTGCTCTTTTAAAATGTGGGATTCTCTATCAAATGAAGATGTATTATAGATGTGTTATACTTCTTAAATATGCTCACTAGGCTGCTGATGTCGGTCAGATACAAGTAAATCATACCAGCAATGTGAGCAGAACTCCTGTAAACATCTAAAACTTTCTTTTCTGTTTGGGAGTTTTCAATATTGCACATATCAAGCCCACATGCATTACATATGGAATATCTGTGAGACCAAGACTGACATAGTGGGAAAAATTTTACGTGTATTGTAAGACACACACACACACACCTGTATAATCCTGTGGGTTGCTGAGTCATGTGCAATACGTTCTCCCATATGTTCAATAATATCATACTCAGCACTGCTCGATGGCAAAAAATTTCAAAGCGTATCCACGAGCTTCAAAGTGTATTCATGTGCTCGGGCTTCCACAACTTGTGTTTCTTTGTTCATTACTTGTCAGATGTTTAAACAACCTACATACTGGCAAAGTGAGTCCGTTTTTTTCATAATTAAGTCGTCATCTCGCCGTAATTAGGGCATTGTGATATAAAGTGTAACCATTTTTCAATATATAATTTGTTATGCTCTGCTGAGAAAGCAACATTTTTATCGCCATATATCAAATTAGACTGTCCCCATTCTGTCAAGACGTGAGAAACCGAGCCAAGAAAGTGGAAGTACTTCCTTGGCTGTGAATGGATTTTTTTCTTCTTCTTCTGCACAGGAAGAATGTGGGTCACGAGCAAATGAGAGCCCATCCACATGACTTTCAATTGGAGGCCTCGGACTGAATTGATAGCAGATGATTAATCTCTCTCATTTGTTCTAGCGTTTTTGATACATTCCAACTGAAGCCAGCTTAATGGTGTTCTGGGCTTCTGGTAAGTGATACCTGAATATATGCAGTTATGAATTTCCTGACAAAATGGTTGTCATGCTGTCCTTTAAGGCACCTCCTGCAGTGCTACATGATGTCATCGCTACCTGTCACACTTTGCTCAGTCTCAGCATCACTGAAATGACGCTGATGTATGAAGGTAGATTTGTGTCTTTATTACGAAATGGTGCGCGTTTAATCCTTTATTAAAGTAACTAATACTAATGAAATTATAATACAATTATTCTCTGTGGAATTTGCACATTCTCCCGGTGGCAGCGTGGGTTCCCACCATGTTCTCCTGGTGGCAGCGTGGGTTCCCACCCTGTTCTCCCTGTGGCAACGTGGGTTCCCACCATGTTCTCCCCGTGGCAGCGTGAGTTCCCACCATGTTCTCCCCGTGGCAGTGTGGGTTCCCTCCATGTTCTCCCCGTGGCAGTGTGGGTTCCCTCCATGTTCTCCCCGTGGCAGCGTGGGTTCCCTCTGGGTTCTCCAGCTTCCTCCCACAGTCCAAAGACATCAGCTCAGGTTAACTGGAGGCTCTAAACTGCCATAGGTGTGAATGCTTGTCTGTCTCTATATGAGCCCTGAGATGAACTGGACACCTGTCCAGGTGAAACCTGCCCAATTTCAGCTGGGATCGGCTCCAGTGCCCCAAGACCCTGAAAAGGATAAGAGGTTTGGATAATGCAATGGAATCATAATAAATGTCATGTTACACTCTTTTTGTATCACAACTTGTATGCAAGAGCTGCAGCACAATTTTCTTTAAATAAAGGGAGATAGATCAGAAGGCCAGTAGCAAACAGACTTCCCAGGGTCCATCAGACACAACTTCACTACAGGTCTCAATTACACCAAAATAAGCAATTCTCAGCCGCCTCAGAGCGTCTTCCCTCGGGTTTAACCTCACTGCAGGTCTTATCTGAGTCAGGTATCGGCAGAAAACTGACCTCGAACCCCCCCCACTGTGGCGCTATGGGGGTTCTCACAACACAGTCCAAATCTACCGAGCTCTGATAACCACAAACAAACACAGACCCTCCCAATTCACCAACAGACAGCGATGCACTGCAGACGGCGATAGCACATCATCAGGCAACAAAACGACTCCGCTGAGGGGAGAAGAAACGTCGTGGTTAGCTGGAAATCAATACACTTGTAACGTAACACACGGGTAGTGAGTGCATCACTCGCTTATCTGTAGTAAGTAAGTCCATGCTTGTTGATCTGAAGCTGTCTCTCAGGGGTGAACACGCTTCACTGAGGAGGAGATGGAGTCTGTGTCAGACTCGTGTTAGAGATCAGTGTCATCCGTCACTGCGATGATGCTGATTCATCTTCGCTCATATCATCACAACTGGGAGCAAGAGATGAGAGCGCTGTGTGTTTTTTTTTTAAAGTTCTGACAATCAAAGCCGACAGAATCAGAGAGACATCTATTCATGTTATTATTGAAGATTAAATTCCAGCTGATGCTTTAATTACACCACTGGATATACTACGAGTAAATTATGATTTCTCCCTCATACGTCTGGGTTAGACAGATCATAATTTATATTGAACCTGGATTATAGTACATACTAATTAAATTCATAACTGGATGCATTATCAACCTCTATTCTGATTATTTATTTCATAAATACAGCCCTGTCTCCAAAAACGACTGTTTTTTCAGAGAAAGCTAATGCCGCCCAGATTATGTTAACCTTATTAAGATATGTTTATTTTCAACACATCAGCTCGTCAGACTGTTCATATCGTATCTGCTGAACATGTTTCATGCTTATCTTTAAGCATGGAACATTGAATAACAGCCCTGGTCTTGGTTGAATGTTGAACAAGTCAGCAGTGACTTTTTCAGTATTTCCGTAACCAGAAATTATTTTTCTTGTGTTTAGGTGAAATACAAAACATTCCAGGTGATTAAGCAAAGCTATGTGTGACAGTACAGACACAGAGTGAGTGTTAGAAGCTTTACATTACAAAGACTCCAAACAGTGGTGCGGCTTTTTAGGAGGAGGAAGGGCTTTTGTGTTTGTGTGTGTGTGTGTGTGTGTGTGTGTGTGTGTGTGTGTGTGTGGCTCATTAATTTCCTTTTAGAGAAAGATAATGTCACAAAAATAAATTAAAAGAGAGAGGTAAATAAATTATGTTATCAAATATTATTATCAACAATAAAGACATTAAAAGAAGCATACAGAGGTGCTTTTACCGTCCCACAGTGAAAGAGGGCATGAGATGCCTTATTTGTGTCTTTTTTTGTTGCCTGAACCCCATAAATCACATCTAGGAGCCAGGTAGTGAACCCTGGTCCATGGCGTCCTGTGCTATGACCCTGACGCTGGAAAACACAAATCCACTCCATTTTTTTTGTATCAGTTTTAACAGTACATTATCGCTCACAGAGCTCTGATAGACATAAAATGTGCCTTTATTAGCAATTGTCCAGAGCGGCCTCTGCCTGTGTAGCTCACTTACACTTCCTCATTCTGCCTAGGACTTCTGTCACTGCTCGGCTGAAGATTTTGTGATCCTCTGACAGGTATTGCTGTTGGAACCTCACGGGGATGACAGGTCATCCGTAGAGGGCTGAGAGACGCTCCACGCTAAGTGGCTGCAAGAGGCCGGATGACAGTCACTCATCCACGTAGGTGGATGAGGCTGTCTGAAGCCCAGCTCACAGGTTACGTTGTTGGGAGTGGAATTCTGCTGCCTTTTGGCACAGGGACGACTTTTCATCCCAATGATTTCTGTTTAATCAGGCCATGTTTAATAAAGCCGTAATGGTGATCACAGAGCAAACAGTCTATGTCCAGGTAAACATCAATGAAATTGTGGCAAGTGAAACCTAGAGTTGCCTGTCATCATTAACGCTGGGTGACATTCCATCCTTAATTCAGAGTGAAGGTAATGGGGCCAATTCATCACCCAGAATGCAGCGGTTTGCATAGATATCTAAAGTAAGGCAGGGCAAGGCAAATGTATTTGTATAGCACATTTCAACAACAGGGCGATTCAAAGTGCTTCACATAAAAGCATTAAAAGCATCAAAACATAATGCAAAAATAAAACAAGATTTAAAAACAATTGAGAACATTCATTAAAACATTAAAAAAACTGTTAAAAAGCAAAAAATACAGAATTGAATAAAAGTTGCAGTGCAGTTTAAGATATAAAATGCAGTAGTAAGATGCAGAATCTGATTTAACTAAATGCAACAGCAAACCGAAAGGTCTTCAGTCTGGATTTAAGGAAACTGAGGGTCTCAGCAGACCTGCAGCTTTCAGGGACCTTGTTCCAGATGTGTGGAGCAGAAAAGCTGAACGCTGCCTCTCCATGTTTAGTTCTGACTCTTGGAACAGAAAGTAGACCCGCCCCACACGACCTGAGGTCGGGATGGTTCATAAGGCAGCAGCAGATCACTAATGTATTTAGGCCCTAAACCATTCAGTGCTTTATAAACCAGCAGCAGGATTTTAAAGTAAATTTTTTGTTGGACAGGAAGCCAGTGCAAAGACCTCAAAACTGGAGTTTTGAGCGCTTGAGTAGTGGGTGCTTGCCTCCCCGTCCTGCAGCCCGTCACTTGTCTTGCTGGACCTCAGCCTGGCATCCTTTGTTCTAATCTAACCCACCTGCTCAGTGATGCCCCTGGGCTGTTTCCGCTACTCTTTCTGTAGGTTTCAAAGGAGCAAAAACATTAATGAGCTGTTCAATAGACTCAGGCTCTTTGGTCCCTAAAGCGACGGCTAATGGCTTGTGATCTCTCCCGAGAGCTCGCCGAAACCTTCTCAACTAAAGCTCCTGTATCAGATCATTATGGAGTCTTTATATTGTACATATTATAAAGCCAGTCGCACACCTGATGAAGCTTGAATGCAACGCGTATTCCCAGTTCATGTCATGTTTCCTTTCATCTCACGCGCGTGTTACCACCGTCTCCTCGCTGGCTTTGTCAAGTGCCACAGGGGTGCAGCTGAGACGGTGTGCATGAATGCCTCGCCGGTGGATCGTTATTAATTATCATCAGGTGGAATTATCGGGCTGATGCAACACAGGCTCGGGGATTTCACACTCCAGCGTCACACTGAATTTCTTGAGTTTTTAGCGCTCCGTGCCAGCTGGTGATGAGGGCAGGCGGAACTTTTGACAGAATGCCGCTGTAAGCGTGTAGCATGTGACTACGCAATGGCGTGGACAGCTAAATATAGCAGGTCAGCTCCAAAAGGCCTCGGACAATCTTTGTGATTCTCTTGACAGAGGCCCCTTTTTCCACAGTTTCTCCTAATCCTGTCATTCAGTGAATGCAACACATGTCCATGGCACTGAAGGGAGAAGGACTGTTTGGGGCAATGAGAAAAACTGAGCGAACATGTTAAAGCACAAAATAAAATAGAAAAATCCAAACAACGTTGAAGTAAAATAAGTAAATAAAAAAAGATTATAATGTTTACTGTCCATAGTGAGGCAAATCCCTCCCTACACTCCTAGACCAGTCTTGATGAGATGTGAGTGTTGGATTTTCTAACCCTCGAGGTAAAAGGAAACGAAGGGATTTACTTCTGCTGCAGAATAGTAAGAAGAAGATTGAGGCAAATTAATAGATTTTCACAGATTTGTTTTGGGATATAAAGGAGAAGATTGTTTCTTTTTATAGAGTTCTACATATTTAGGCAAGGATGATTATGTAATCCATTTTGCAACCTTTCTAAAGATTGAGAAATGTTTCCCGATAGCTCTCACTTTTAAATAATCGTAGATTACCCACTCGAAGGCTAACGGTCCTTTACACACTTGAACATGCCAAATACTCAGCTGCAAGTATTTTTCAACAAAACTATTTATACCGGCAATGTAAATTTGCAACAGTTGCAACACCTTTTCAATAACAAGTTTGAATAGATGTGTGCAGGTACAGGACTAACTAGGATCCTATTGACCAAAAGCAGCAGCTGTCAGTCAGAAAAATCAACAGGGTTGTGAAAAATATTCGCTACATAATATTATATGGTTTCGATATGTGAAAGTATGTGTTTATGTATACATACATGACACAGGGTTTTAGACACTTTATGTCCATTTTCTCGGAACGGAATAAATAACAGGTGTATGTTTGCACTGCAGATGGTATTTTAATACTCTGTGAAGTCTTTTCATCTCTGTGACAAGATGGTTTGGATCTGATATCGTATTGTTCTTGTGGATCTGATGGAATGTCTTCATCACTGAATGTATTTCAGAATGTGACGCAGAAGCAAGACGCTCCTTCATGTGTTCATCCCACACATAAACTGCTTTGCTATCAAGTTAACAAAGAGCAAATTGTGAAATCCAAATGTTTATGTGTTCCCAGTATGATACATATTGGACATTTTAATATCTATTTATTTCAGTAAACATCGATAGCTGTGTAGATGGATTAGTGTTGGCTGTTACTTTGCTGTATGCAGCGCTAATGCTCTCCTATTTTGTCTCCTGTTGCCTCTCCTCAGATGGATAATGGTACTAAAATGACATCCAGTGACTGAATGAAAAAAATATATAATAAATTACAAAACATTGTTCTCGGTATCTCAGTACATTGTTGCCGTATGCTGAAAGCTCTGCTTACTAATGGCTCAGTTGCTAATGCTAACTAACAGGTCAAGTAGTATAATGGTGCTGTTTTTGAAAGATAGCTGATGGTGAGTCACAAAGCTGAGCTCTCTCTCTCTCTCTCTCTCTCTCTCTCTCTCTCTCACGCACACACACACAACCACACACATAAACTAATCAGAGGGATATACTGTATGTTGCTGCCACAAATGTGCTCTGGGATTGTGTGAAATCTGCACATCCCCGTTAGAGCTCGTCGGGCTGTGGCTGGCTTGGATGAGCCAAATGAAGTCGGCACTCTTTAGAGGTAGGTTTTACTGATGGCACTAGTAATGAATCTTGTCCCCTGGTTGTTAAGAAAATCAATTGCAAAACTGCTCTTTTATGTTGCATGTGATGTGAGGTGCTCGCGGTGCTGGCTCGCTAGTGCTTTCAAGTAACGATGTGCAAACAGATCGTTAGGTTGGAAAGTGTGGAAAGTGTTGGAAAAGTTTATTTGTTGTTTTTCCAGGGGCAGTGCCCATTCGTCAATATTTCAGTTTCCACCTCAGTGTAAATGAGCTAGAGTTAGCTAATAGCTAAATTGATATGATAATATGTTCTGTTTTTTTAAATACACACTCATGGTTAGAATTATTCAATATAATCACTTTCTATTGTATCACTCAGCAACATTACTACTAAGTGTATTACAGCTCAATAAGTAAATTAAATGTTTTCACCAACCTGCAAAGTAAATGATCTCATTAGATATTCCAGAAAATATTCATATTAATGTACAAACGCTGTTTTAAAGTAACCTTTTAAGGATAGTAGGAGGATCATATCACTACCGTTGCCCTTACTAGATAATAACAGAGGAACACAATTAACAGTTTGGCCAAAAGGTATTTTGTATAATGTATTCATTTTGATAATTATATCCTCCATAATGTTTTTACAATAAACTACTGTTTTCTGACAAATGATAAAGCAAATGTGTTTATGACCAGTGAAGGTTCTAACAATGACACAATGTCCCTAAAATGAGTCGATGTGTCACACAAGCTTTCAAATAGGGAAAACACTAGTGTGGTATTGGCTTCTATCTGGATGGCGGTGTGAAGGTGTGCACATTTCCTTTGTCTGCTTCTACCCAGCGATGGGGAGGTTTGGTTCCTCGGTGCTCATAAGGGCAGTAAACATCCCTCATGCTCTCCCATTATTTCCACTATAGCTGCCTTCTTATCAAATGTCAGCAGTCTCTTAATTAGTCTGCTTTCAGAGAAGTCACAATTGGGAAGCCTATTCCGGGCGTCTCGTCCAGGGACGATTTCATATCGCAATTAGAGGTGTTGCCAGCGATGATGGTCAGAGGTGTATTATGAAATCATTTGCACCAGGGAATGTAATAATTGCTCAAATGTTAGCCTGTAGCATGTCTGCATTAATTAACAATGAACTGTGGGGCTGTGCGAGAGACAAGATCCGGACTCTCTGAACAAGCAGCACACTGGAACAGAAGCAGAGGACAGTGATGAGGGCTCGGTGTCACATTCACACGCAGATATGACCTCAAATCACAGACCAGGCCGATAACGTCCTCTGCTTTGTATTAGTTATGAATTATTCTCACGCCATTCACACAGCAATACCATGCGTTCCTCACTATTCCGGTTACATCTGTGAGAAATCTCACAGAGCCTTTGCTCCATGTTGAATACATGGAGGGTAGATTCATATTCAGGTCAGGGCAGTGTACAAAACACCCTGAAGAAGAAGTCACAATAAAAGCCAAATAATAATCAATTGGAGATCAGCTGGGGATCTTAATAGAATATGTAAAATAAAGACCTAATTGAGTAGTTTGTATATTTATTTATTAACCTCAAATGCAGACTGAGTTTACTTTAGTAAAAATGAACCTTCTTAATGTGGCAGAATACATGAGTCATAGTACCACCTTAAGGCAAATAAAGATGCAAGTGCAATAGATATGAGCAGCATGATAGAGCCAAGCTTTCTGAAGTTTTTTCTGAACCAAATGTGTATTAATTAAATTAATTCATTCTGTTTTCATATATGTTTTCTGGACTTTTTCTGAGATTTAGACTAGAGATTTAGACTAGATTATTTCTTTTCTCTCCCTTAAAGCCTTTCTCACTCGTGAAGTGCAAATGTGACGCTGCAATAAGGAAAGATTTGCATGCCATTTTTTTGCATGACAACATACCAGGTCTGCTGTGTTCTGCTGTGTTCAACATCTTTCCCCTTATTTTCATGAAGTGTCTGTGTCCTCCACACAACAAAACCCTGAAGGGGCTTATGGTAAAGACAGAATTGTTAGGGCCGGCTGTGAGCACCGGCGGTCTGGACCCAAAAGCCAGACGTGGACAACAGGGGAGTTAGGTGAAACCAACAAAGGCAACTTTATTGCTAGGCACTCAAGCACAGGTGGTGGATACTCGTGGCTCGTTGCAGGGCTGGCGGTGTGGCTCGTGCCTTGTGGCTCGGCGATCGAGGCTCCAGAAAATCCCGCACGAGGATTCGTCCAGCAGTTGACTCGGGAAAGCCTGCGGGTGCGGATGCATGCGTAGCAATCTCTCGACAGCGTGATCCCGGGTGGAGGCTGGTTTTATCTGCCGCTTGATGTTTGACGAGCTGCAGCTGCGACCGGCGGCACGCACTTCTCCCGGCTGTCCTGCATTCCCCTGATTGTGAGAGGGAGAGAGAGAAAGAGAGAGAGAGAAAAAGAGGGAGAGATACACGGGCTGTCGCCCCGCCGATCCTCACAGCACCCCCCCCCTCAACGGACGCCTCCTGGCGTCCTCCCGGGCTTGTCAGGGTGCTCCCGATAAAAGTCCCGCAGTAGACCGGGATCCAAGATTAGCCGGCGGGAAAGCCAGGACCGCTCCTCGGGACCATAACCCACCCAGTCCACTAGGTACTGGAACCCACGTCCACGGGCCCGGACGTCCAGGACCTTGGAGACCGTGTGAGCCGGATGGCCGTCGATGACCCGGGTGGGTGGAGGGGGAACGGCCGGAGGGCTGTGTTCGCTCTCGGCGACCGGCTTCAGGAGGGAGACGTGGAACGTGGGGTGGACGGGCATTGAAGCCGGGAGGGTCAGGCGCACCGCGGCGGGGTTGATGATTTTGGCGACGGGGAACGGACCCACGTACCGGGGCGTCAGCTTGCGGGACTCCGTGGGTAACGAGAGGTCCCGGGTTGACAGCCATACCTGTTGACCCACGCTGTACTCTGGGGCTGGCGAACGATGCCGATCCGCCAATCGCTTATTTGCGGCCGCGGACCGGGTGAGGGCCGCCCTGGCCGTGGTCCAGACCGCCCGCATCCTCCGGACGTGCTCCCCTACAGACGGAACTGCCACCTCCTCCTCCTGGGCCGGGAACAGTGGAGGCTGAAACCCAAAACAGACCATAAAAGGGGACATACCACCCGTGGCAGAGCAGGAGAGGGAGTTATGGGCATACTCGACCCAGGGGAGATGAGTGCTCCAGGAGGAGGGATGTTGGACGCACACACACCGGAGCGCCGTGCCCAGATCTTGATTCGCCCTCTCGGTCTGGCCATTGGACTGGGGGTGGTAGCCGGCCGAGAGGCTTGCGGTGGCGCCGACGGCACGGCAGAAGGCCTCCCAGACCTTGGATGCGAACTGGGGACCCCGGTCGGAGACCACGTCCATGGGAATCCCGTGGAGCCGGAACACGTGGAGGACGAGGAGCTGGGCGGTCTCCAAGGCGGAGGGCAGCTTGGAAAGGGGGACGTAGTGCACCGCCTTGGAGAACCGGTCGACGATCGTTAGGACGACGGTGTTCCCCTCCGAGGGAGGCAGGCCCGTGACGAAGTCGACCGCTATGTGGGACCACGGCCTGCTCGGGACCGGCAGGGGACGCAGCAGTCCTGCGGGATGCTGATGGGAGGCCTTGCTCCGGGCACACACCACGCAGGCGGCCACGAACTTCCGGACGTCCGTCTCCATCCCTGGCCACCAGAATCGCTGCCGGATGAAGGTCGTGGTCCGTCGCGCCCCCGGGTGACAGGCCAGGCTGGATGAATGCCCCCACTGCAGGACCGGCGAGCGCACCGTTGGGGAAACGAAGAGGCGGTTCGGCGGTCCTCTCTCCGGAACCGGATCGGTGTTCGGGGCCCCCCGCACGATGGACTCGATCTCCCAGGTGGCGGCTCCCACGATGCAGGCCGCCATTCTTGGAGGGCCAACACCACCGCCAGCAACTCCCGATTCCCCACATCGTAATTGCGCTCGGCTGGGCTGAATCTGCGGGAGAAGAAAGCGCACGGGTGGAGCTTCTGGGAGGAGGGTTCACGTTGAGAGGCGCCGGGCGCCGGTCTCCGAGGCGTCCACCTCCACCACAAACTGGCGCCCCGGATCCGGGTGCTTGAGGATGGGGGCGCTGGTGAACAGGTCCTTCAGGGTGGCGAAAGCTTTAGCGACCTCGGGGCTCCAGGTGTAGGGGGTCTTCGGGGAAGTGAGTCGGGTGAGGGGACTGGCCACTCTACTGAAGTTACGGATAAACCGGCGGTAAAAGTTGGCGAACCCGAGGAAGCGCTGCAGTTCTTTTCGGGTACCGGGGACGGCCCAGTCGGACACGGCGCGGATCTTTGCGGGATCGGGCTCTAACTGGCCGCGGGCTATCACATAGCCCAGGAAACTCACCGACGGGACGTGGAATTCACATTTCTCCGGTTTCACGTAAAGTCGGTTCTCCAGCAACCGCCGGAGAACCAACTCCACATGCTGGCGGTGCTCAGCCAGTGACCGGGAGAAAATGAGAATATCATCCAGGTATATGAACACGAATCGACCCAGCATATCGCGAAATAGGCTGTTCATCAGTGTCTGGAAAATGGCGGGGGCGTTTCAGAGGCCAAACGGCATCACCAAGTATTCAAACTGCCCCAGGGGAGTGTTAAACGCCGTCTTCCATTCATCCCCTTCCCGGATCCGGACTAAATGATATGCGTTCCGGAGGTCGAGTTTCGAGAACACCTGCGCCTGACAGAGGGGCTCGAACGACGGGTCTATCAGAGGCAGCGGGGTCTTATTCTTGACGGTGATCTGGTTCAGACCCCGGTAGTCTATGCACGGGCGCAGGGACCGGTCCTTCTTGGCCACGAAAAAGAAACCTGCCCCCAACGGCGCGGAAGATGGACGAATCAAGCCCGCCTCCAGGCACTCCATGATGTAACTCTCCATCGCGGCCCGTTCCGGACGCGAGATATTATAAAGCTGACTGGTGGGGAGCGGAGCCCCCGGAAGCAGGTCTATCGCACAGTCATAGGGGCGATGGGGAGGTAGCGAGTGGGCCCGATCTTTACAAAAAAACGGTGCAAGGTCGTGGTATTCGGACGGCACGCCCGTTAGGTCCGGCGGGACCGGCGGCGTGGTGAGGACCCAGGACGCCGGGGCGGCTGCCTGAAGGCAACGGGCGTGGCAGGCCACACCCCAGCTGGCGATGGACAACGTCTTCCAATCCAGCTGGGGGCTATGAAGCTGCAACCAGGGGGGACGGGATCACATACAGCTGAAGGGTCTCGAAATGATTGCCAGAGATGCAGAGGGTGAGCGGAAGGGTGCGGTGTGTAACTTGCGCGAGTAGCCGCCTATCCAGTGCGTTGACCTGCTTTGGCTGGCCAAGTGGTTCGAGGGGCAGGTCCCCCTTGGACGCGAACCTGGCGTCTATGCATGGGCTCAGGGAAATCGACCGGAGACTCGGCGGACTCGGGACCCGGACCTGCGACCGGGACCACAGAACGCAATTTTAGCTCTATCTGCGACGTAACTGAGGGGCTGTAGGTCAAATACCAGCGAGCAGTTTAACAAAAAACGGCCGCACGCCCCGGGCTCCCCGGGCGCCATGGGGACCGGGACCGGAGACGCACTCACCGGAGGAGGAGCGGAGGAGTCCGGCATCAGATCCATGCGGGTGGCGAGTCGGTCCATGTTTTGGTTCATTCTCTGGAGTGTCTCCATAATCCCAGCCAGCACCTGGTCGTGTCTGCCCAGGAGCGCCCCCTGGGCGCTGAGGGCCTCCTGGAGGGGTTCTGGTCCTGCTGGGTCCATTAGCTTGGTCGAGAGATTCTGTTAGGGCCGGCTGTGAGCACCGGCGGTCTGGACCCAAAAGCAAGACGTGGACAACAGGGGAGTTAGGTGAAACCAACAAAGGCAACTTTATTGCTAGGCACTCAAGCACAGGTGGTGGATACTCGTGGCTCGTTGCAGGGCTGGCGGTGTGGCTCGTGCCTTGTGGCTCGGCGATCGAGGCTCCAGAAAATCCCGCACGAGGATTCGTCCAGCAGTTGACTCGGGAAGGCCTGCGGGTGCGGATGCATGCGTAGCAATCTCTCGACAGCGTGATCCCGGGTGGAGGCTGGTTTTATCTGCCGCTTGATGTTTGACGAGCTGCAGCTGCGACCGGCGGCGCGCACTTCTCCCGGCTGTCCTGCATTCCCCTGATTGCGAGAGGGAGAGAGAGAAAGAGAGAGAGGGAGAGATACACGGGATGTCGCCCCGCCGATCCTCACAAGAATACATTAATGAATTTTGGCCCATTTTGGCCACAAGCTACCTGGAACAGTACACGGAGGTGTGACATCACATACAACAAAGGATTTTACTGTTTAAACATATATTTCCACAGGCAGATATCCTCCGGAATCGAGGTCCGTCCAACTTTTTCTTCCCCCCCAGTAACGTTCCACAGGGTGCAAGCATTCACAAGAACCCACAGAAGTCTGATTGTGTATGTTAATTTTGTGTGAAACTGATGTGGGTTGTCATATCTAACTTGGCTCTTGGTCGGTGAAGGGCATTGTGTCACCACCATGGCCTCCTTTCACCTGCCAGTGACCTTTAACCCGGTGTGCCATGGACAGTGACAAGGCCGGGATCTCTCACTTCCTGACATACAATGATTCATGTTGATGAAGTCTAGCACACACATCTCTCCAATCCAGCCTGCTGCACACAAACTACTGATGGAGAGAAGGAATTCAGCTACACATAACACATTTTTATAAGTAAGAAAACATTTCAACAGCAGCATCCATCCATTATCTGAACCGCTTATCCTATTTAGGGTCGCTGGAGCCGATCCCAGCTGTCATTGGGTGAAGGCAGGGTACACCCTGGACAAGTCGCCAGTCTATCACAGGGCTCATATATAGACAGACAACCATTCACACTCACATTCACACATATGGGCAATTTAGAGTCCAATTAACCTAACCTAGTCTTTGGACTATGGGAGGAAGGCGGAGAATCCGGAGAGAACCCACGCTGACAACATGCAAACTCCACACAGAAGGCCCATCCAGACCGGGATACGAACCATGGCTCTTATTGCTGTGAGATGACAGCGCTAGCCACTACACCACCGTGCAGCCCTCAACAGCAGCAATAAAGCCTAAATTAGTTGGATATGTGTCTGTTACTCTGGAGTGCAGCACTCTGGAACGAGTGCGATGAACAAAAGTTGATTTTAAGTAAATGAAGTGCCTTAAACATGCAATTAAGAAAGACACTTTCAGTGATTCATTATTTTTACTCTTCATTTTGGTTCACTAATTGAATTTAATGTTATAATTAGTTATTCGTTAGTGTTTCTCTGCCTGTATTTTACTTCTTCAAATTACATGCAGAATAAAAAACTGTAGAATATACTGTATATCACTACAATACATACTAATTTGCATCTATACATGGCATCGTGTCACCACCATGGCCTTTTTTCACCTGCCAGTGACCTTTTAACCCGGTGCACCATGGACAGTGACAAGGCCGTGATCCCTCACCGACTTCCCGACCAACAATGATTCATGTTAATGAAGTCTAGCCCACACATATCTCAAATCCAGCCTGCTGCACACAAACTACTGATGGAGAGAAGGAATTCAGCTACACATAACAATCTGTAGTGCACGTCGAATGGTCTGATGATTTACTGAGAACACTTCTCTCCTCTGGTGATGAGGAATGCATTAATCATACGTTTGCTGTGTAGTTTCAGCAAAGCAGACGTTTTACAGGATAGACAGAGAGGAATGTAATTAATAAAGTAATAAAGTTAGTTCATGTATGTTAGAACAGGTGGGCAAGCCTGGGAAATATGCCCGCAAAGCAAACCGAAGAGCCTTCAGCACCGTTCACTGAGCAGAGGACACGGAGACACACTGACACACCGCCAGAGGAGCTGAAAGTGAGAGGGCAGCTCGTGGTCAAGTGCCACGGTTTTGTCGCCACTTTCAGCACCAATTTACCCAGTGAGTGCGGTCAGGCGAGGCCAGACGAGGTTCCCTCTGAGACGAACACAAACCAGCAGTTTGGGTCGGCAGTAAAGGAACTTATCGAAACACCGGGACGAGAGTCCAGGTGTCACATGATGAGCAGCGACAAGCTTCTCCACATCTACAGCTTCTGGTTTCAATGTTCTCTATAGATTTTTAAACCAGCATCACTTTTGTGAGCTCATTCCTGTTGGTGGCTGCATAGAGGGGAACACTTAGATTTGTTTTTCTGCTCTTAAGTCATCTTTTTTTTTTTATAAGTAAGAAAACATTTCAACGGCAGCAATAAAGCCTAAATTAGTTGGATGTGTGTCTGTTACTCTGGAGTGCAGCACTCTGGAACGAGCGCGATAAACAAAAGTTGATTTCAAGTAAATGAAGTGCCTTAAACATGCAATTAAGAAAGACACTTTCAGTGATTCATTATTTTTACTCTTCATTTTGGTTCACTAATTTAATTTAATGTTATAATTAGTTGTTCGTTAGTGTTTCTCTGCCTGTATTTTACTTCTTCAAATTACTTGTTGAATAAAAAACTGTAGAATATAGATCACTAAATATTAATACATACTAATTTGCATCTATTCATGGCCGTATTCCTTCTGTCAAACAAATGTTGACATTTTTACAAAGAAATTATAATAACAGCCTTGACTGTCCATCACGTAACTTTTAGTTTCCAAAGTCAGGTAAAACGGAGGCGGTCCCTTTCCGCACAGACAGATGGTAATAGAGTGAAGGCGTGGTGGTTAATATTTAGGGTGCATGCAAAACGACCACTCGAGCTTTAAAGGGCATATGGCACAAGTCATACAGGAATTAAATGGCTAGCAGAACAGAAGGCAGACATCTTCTTCACCTTTCAGCTGACAAAACAGCCCCTGCATAATATATTCCAATGCACATTGTTCTGGTGGGAAGGCACCAACTTTTCTAACTATCGGTTTCCCCAGTGGAGGCCTGTCATGCTGGTACAGGGTGTAGTTAATGCCTGCAGTTACACATTTTAATGTAGTAATCACGATGGATGTCAAAGGGGATTGTGTTATTTTAAATGGCTTGTATTGCTTTTATATAAGGCCTGCACGGGCTGCAGCTGCCTGCTAAATACCACATAGGCACTTAAATATCCTAATCCCACTTGTTGCTCAGCGTGAAAAAAATAAAAGACAAGTGTGAGATGTAACATAATAAAGAGTTCAGGATATGATAAAAGATTGGAGAGCAAAGATTCAATCTGTGGCTCAGAAAGCAGGATCAAATAGACAAAACATGCCTCGGGCTGATGTCTTTGAAGAGTCGTCACAGCCATATTAAGTTAGCTGGCCATGTTTGTAAAAAGCTAATAAAGGACAATTCTGATTGTTTTTTTCCTCATAGTTCTCACTCTGGGTCATGGCGGCTGCACCTGCCATCTCAGTGGTAGAGGTATCAGACTTTATTCTGCCTGAGGTTTGATTCCTATCAGGGCAAATGATGCGAACCTCCGAAATCTTTCCAAATAACTTTCAGTGTGAAATAAATCACCAACATAAACACAGAAAGTAGTCCCCAGGGTAATCAGCCAACTAGAATCTGTATATCTGCAGTAATAAAAAAACACAACAACCATACTTATAATTCCATTTTTGGCATGATTCTATTTTAAAAGGAGTAAAAAGGTGTGAAAGGACCTGGAACATTTTGATTGCTTCGTGAAAGAGGTTAACCCCTTTGTTCACAGGGACCTTGGCTTATTCTTCCAGCTGATTTTGGAGAGCTGAAACACAGTAATGTTGATTTGTTTGTAGATGCACAGCTGGAGCTTCCTCCACGACAGGCGTACTCCATCCAAGTCTCTCATCAACAAATCAAATTTGTTGCAGCCTCCTTCGTGTTCTTCCTCCATGTGATTTAGCTTAGTTCTGATCAATATGGTCGCCCAGCAAAGTGGAATGTGGTAGTGCATAGTCTTCATGTCAGGTCTCAAGTCTCTGATGTTGTAATGAGCATCTTGTCATCGGTCTGCTTAGAACAACCAGCATGGCATTGTCAGCACTCCTTTATGTATTAGCACAGGCATGCAGTCATAACTGTAACCTGTGTTGTATCATTACAACAATGACACTTACACATCCCTCTCAAACCCAGTGATGGGGACCTCATGAACATACAACTACACTCAACGATAAACCTGTAACCAGCCGCAAGTCAACAAACAAGTAAATGATTTAATAAAGTCCCAAGTCAAGTCTCAAGTCATATGTGTGGCACTTGCAAGTATAGCAAGACTCATGGGGAGAAGGGTTACAATTATAGCATCTTGGGACGTACTATTTGAGTCAGGTCTCTGTACATGTACTGTCAGTAAATATGTATTTCAACAAAACTGGCTCACATATTTGTATATTACTCTTAATCCCTGTGTTTCCCTTCATCCTCTACACAGGCTGCATGTGTAAATGATGATTAGATAACAATCTAAATACTTTGCCTTTATTAAATCAGGATACACTGATATTTAGAGGCCACAATTCTTCCTCAGAAATGTACAAAGCACTGGCTCAATACATTGTTTGCCTTTCATCGACACAATAGGTTTTACTAGCACACATTACATATTTACATAACGTACTTACAGCCAGATATCTCTGAAATATACAACATGTTGTCTAAACATACAAGCAGTATTTGATATTATATCAAGAAGATATTAACATTCATATTCTAGCAGGGCTACATTTACATTGAGCAGAATTTGGTAGAACACAATTTGCCATGAAAATATTATTTAGATCAAATTATTTGACTGCATATGCTTGGTATCAGCAACATATAAATATAATTGAAGTCCTAAACGCTGTGATGCCCTACTTGTGTTTCAGCTTCAGCTGCTGTGTACGTTTAGACTGCAGGACAGCTCTCTTCTACAGTCAAAAGTTAAAATGTGCCTTCTGCACATTATGCTCATACTGTCAGGGTATAAAATACATAAATATGTGTATACGATATGAGTATTATGCATATATACATCTGTTCTCACATGGCTGTGAAGGCTTCAGGCAATTAACTGACTATGCATTCGTTTCATGTGACAACAACCTTCCTCCTTTGTGGATCAAGAGGCTCTGGGAGTCATTATGCCCGCATAAGGGAATGTCTTGATCCTCAATCAAGGACACGTTTATCATAGAACATATCTGTTGAGCAGCAAAGATTGAACGTTGTCCTATTGGAAAATTACACTTTCAGCAGATGGGCCTTGTACTGTACTACATTTTTTTATCGGTGAATTCATGTTAAAATGTAATATTTCTAAAATATGTCCTTAGTCTTGCAGAATTCAACATTTCCAAGTTTAGTAACTATTATTAAATACATTTCTTGTTTGGACATTTTACTGTGGTTTTGTTTCCAAATGACAGGTTGTTGGGCATAATACGAGCATATTGGCGCAAATATAGCAACAGCATAAGACATAAGCATTTTTATATATTTTGCATTTCATGCTGCTGTTGATTAAACAAATGTGTAAATATACTGTATTTCAGGTGGTGTTTATCTACCTTTTAAGATATTTAAAAAGTAGACAGCTTTCTGTTATGGAACTAAGCCAGAGTTCAAGTCTGTCTTTGTGAATCCGAGCACGGAAGTCAGACTTGCTGCAAACCCCTCCACCACCCCAACCTCTACACCGTTACGTCCTGAAACTACTTCCTGTATTCGTACTAAATGCTGGCGCTGGGCATAAATTGTGGTGCAAAATCTTCCAAACATGGAAGCAATGGAAACCAATGAGATTGGGCTCAACTAATGAGATAAGATTTTTAAGGAATCCTTTTATTTAGCAACGCTCTAATCCAATATTGTTTCCAGAATTCACACAAAGCATTTAAAATGCTACGGTGTTTAAGCCCCTGATAAAGCATGACCGGCAAGAAAAGTAGTTTTACTTTTGTGAGTCTGAGAATGCAGACTTGCAGAAATGTTTTGCTGCGACAACTGCATTAAACAATTAATCAACAGTAAAAGTGTCCACAGCAGTAATGCACTCAACCCTGTGGGACTGGTGCTATCACAGCAGCTCTGCAGCAGTGTGGTAATGGTCAGAGCCATGTGGGACACCGGCAGGGAGTTGAGCAACGTCCTGTCGTTGATGCATTAGCCACGTTGTGGTGCTGCGAACAACGCAGAGGAGAGAGACTACTCCGAATCAAGAGCAGCACTGGCTTCCATGTAATGTGCAGGCTCCATAAGGAACCTGTATAACTGAAGCAATCTTGCCTTTTCATTGTGCCTCCTCCTGGACTGATCCTGTCCACCGTCTCCACAAAAGCTGCCGTTCGATCAATGCTGCCAATTATGTGGCTCTGTGGAAAAGGAGTGGAAAAGAAAACGAGTTATCTCCTTGGAGATACAAATTTACATTTAAGTTATTTTTAAGTTGTTTTAAAGACTATTTTGGAACAGTTTTGTTCCTGACCAAAGGTCTTCAGCACCAGAGACGTCTGTTTTTTTGTTCTGAAAAGCCCTTTCCTCCCACCGTCACCGCCACATCTGCGACTGTGATTACCAATTATTATGCTTTATCTTGACATGCGGTGTGAGACACGCTCCAAACACTGCCATTGGAGCAAAGAATGGACAGGTGGAGAAAAGCGACATAACTGGTGTGTAATCTGGGGAAAGTGCTTCCCGTGCAGTGCAGGCGGAGAGGGGCTGTAAGAGGATTGCCGGCCTCCTTTGAGACCAAACAGTGCCAGAGGATATGGCCACTAAGGCCTCCATATTGTAGCAGTGTTTTCACTCCCGGGGGGAAGGAGTATGAAGGTGGCCCAAGAAGGTCATCAAAAAAAGATAAAGATGATGGCGGATGCAACTAAACTTTAGTGTGCCCTTCAACACCCAGACTGACGCCTCAGGTAGAGGTGTGGGTGGGACGTGACGGCAAAGGTGAGGGAGAAGAGAAAAGGGCCTTTAGCAGCAGGAATCCGGTCCTGAGGGAGACGCTGTGCTCGACGGGGCAGCTGGAGAGTCCAGCCATCAAATGGACCATAGACTGTTTCAAGTAGCGTGTGTGCTGGGTACAGAATTCAGCTTAGAGAATGACCACAGGGCTCTGAAACGGTTTAGGAAGCATGGCACTCAAGAATTACCTGCTGGCTGCTGTCAGCACAGACACACTGCTTCACATCAAGTGTTCTCCAGTGTCTTTTTCAGGCAAGTGACCTCCTGACTATGAAAAGGCTCCGACCAACTCCAGCGCCACACACATACACGTTTCTGTATTCAGCTCTGCTTCTCGCACTAAAATAGGTAGACAGTTACAGTATGCAGGACTGACACTTTAGATTTATTTGTTGTATTCCTCCCTGTGTTTGAGGATGCTGCTGCTCCATATTGATGCTGACAATAACACGGTGTGATTAATGGACTCTGGTGAGGGGGAGTTCCTTTACTGGCCACAGCTTGTCAAGCTGTATCTCCCTCGCCATGAAGAACGAAGCACTGAATGAAAGTTTTAACGCTAATGATATAACATGTAGAGTGACTCCTTCTTACTGTACATCTGGTGGTGACAGGTATGCTGTTTAATAAATGTCCTTGGCTAAATACTGAATGTCTCTCGCTCCTTTTTCACTCCTTTTTAGAAGTAATTTCTCAAAGTAACTATTGCTAGTAACTGTTTTCTTTTTGCTCAATACAATAACTGCCTGCCATAGGGAGAGTTCTTTATTTTTTTGCAAATGGCAATTGCCGTCACACCTTCGTATCCCCCTGAAACTAAAGACCCTGGAAGAAGGGAACGTGGAGCCTGGTGTAAAAAAAAACATGATGCAGGGTTTGATTAGTTAGCAGATGAAATTATATACAGTAGTAGTCTTTAATATTGTACCTCACAGATGGAGGGTTTTTCCCCCAGCTATTATCAAGCTAGACTTTTGTAAGGGCACAAACTCTGATTTTACCCCTCACATCAGTGACCTAGACGTTCAAGAAATAACTAAATCAAAGACTCTGTGCATCTCATAATAAATGTGCCTCAAATTGTCCCCGCTGGTCATCTATGTGTTGTTCACACTGAGTGAAACATTCAAACCAAGTACTCCATTGTTTTAATGGGTACACCATCAAGTGGAAGTGGATGGTGTGATAGCATAGTGTAATACACATGGCCTGACAATAATTACAGGTATGTGACTGTCCATCAACATTAACACAACATGATGCTTGACTCCTGCAGCCAAGAGCATTTTTTGCTTCTTTCCCTCAAGATGTAGGGAAGTTTCACCTCATTTGTGTTTGTGGACATATGATGCTGGCTCGGCCAGTCCCCAGAGTTGTTGAGTTCAGGGAAACTTTCGGAAACTCTGGGAAATGCTGTCTATGTATACTTCTTGATTATTTGTAAATGTCGAAACAAATGGTGGTTCAATCTTATGCACAATGACGTCATTGTGGTCTCTGATTGGTTTAGATGATAATCTTACCCTCCACTTAAACAATCTCACAACTCATCCTAAACCTGACTAACTAACAAACAACAGCACAAAGCAGCCTAACGAGAGACAGAGTGGTTGGTCATGCCTTTGCCAGCAGGAAAATAAATTTGAAACTGGATGATGTAATTCTGCATAATAATGAGCCATGTGCTTCGGTTGGCTGTATTTTAGAAGCTGTTGGACAAACTGGCGTTTGGTCCATTGAGACATTTTTTGGATTTAAGTGGTTTTGCAATAATGGGCCCTCAGAACAATGCTCAGTCCCAGCACCAGCTTCTGGGAGCCTGTGTTTAATTTAGTGTCTTATCTGTGGAACGTCATTTACCATATACATATAAACTGCTCATTCTGATCAAACAAAAATACCATTATCATATTTTCAGGTAATTATAAGCTAAAGAAAACAAACTAATTAATATGATGTTCCATTTCTGCCAATGACTGCTATTAAATGCCACACATGTACCTTTAAGCAAATCCTATTAACAACTCAAATGAAAAGCCTTAATTTGACTTCCTCTTTGAAGTTAAAATGGGTGCATGCCAGCTTTTGTCAGTTTGAGGTCACTTTTAAGACTTTTTCTACAAATTGCCCTTTATCTTCTATATTAGAATTATTTTTTTACAACCTGTTCTTTAGAGGACCTGTTGCTTGTTTTCTCTCATGGTACCAGGTCTTTTTTTTCTGCAATCATTGGACTTTTCTATTGCAAGGCTTGTAATTGGCCTGCAAGTAATCTTTCTCCAAAGGCTGCACATAGCGGCGTCGGAGCAGCAGAGCTCCTTAAGCTAATGGCTGATATTGCTGAGGTGCTCCGCCGAGTGCTTTTAGATGCTCATTTGTGCCGGCTGCCAGCCGGCGCTGTAATGGCTCTCTTATTAGTCATCCAGTCATGCTGTACTGACACTGATGTTGCGCTGGAATTATGGCCATCGCTGCAGACCACTGATGTGGGTGTTGATGATGATGGTGATTGTTTTTATATTCATTCATCCAGAGTAATATGTGATGATTATCACTTTTTCATATGCATTCATCTGGGTAATTTAGATTGACATTTATGTTGTGATACTTGGATTGTAACCATGTCTGGTCATTATCCTATACTTTTTTTGTTAAATGTCCACAATTTGTCAAAGCTTCTGTGTTTTTTGCTTGTTCTCAACAGGAATCAATAGTGTTTTGATTGGACTCGGTTCACTCCTGCTCTGTTCTCAAATTGTTGTGTGAACATACGGACATGTAACTGTTCACAATGTTGGAATGAGCACACACACACACACACACACACACACACACACACACACACACACATCTCGTGTCAGCAGTGGGTTGAGTATGAATCAGAAAGTTGTTAAAAACGCAAACTTGTTCATGCCTTCATTTGTTGTGACAGAAACTAGCAGTCTCAGGCTTTTGGCACGCTGAATCAGTTTTTAAAGTGTTTACAATCAATTAAAAGACAATTATTTGATGACAAAATCTGACAAAATGTAAACCAAGCTACTTAAGTTATTTGCTGGTTTTTGACTGGACCGATTCCAAAATATATAAATATGATGAATCCACAAAATAGTTTAGGAGTCTGAAGTTAAGGCATTGATTAGTTATTGTTCCATCAACTTAGATATACTTTTATTTTTAGGTTGTTGATGCATAGAAAGAAACAAGAATGCAATACATGCAATCTAGAAAGTAATTACATTATAAGTATGACTGTAAACTTGCTTTTTGTCATCATTAAAGTAGTCTCACAGCACCAGCCACTAACTCCACAGCAGTTGTCACCCACAGTCTGCCTAATATAGTTATCCATGATGAGATTTGGAAAACGTAATGATATTATGCTAATGTTGAGATATTGCTGGATTTACATTTCTACTGATTGGGATTAGTGCTCCTATCCATTTCCCCACCCACGCAGCAATAGCTTAAGGTTTCTCTTCCACCAGAACATGCTTTTAACATCGCTGGTGTCGGGGATAATTTGTGCTGTTACTCAAGTGGGCTTGTTTTTGATGCAATTAGTTCATTTTCTTTGTGTAATGAGTGCATGCCCCGAGCTGTCTGCCCTCTGGAGACATTTGGAAACGGAGCAAATAACCAAATTCAGACACAGACTGCAACTATGGTTGCAGATTTGAATAGTTTTTTTCTTTGTAAATTTACATGATAAGATTAAATTAAAGTTTGCAGAAAGTAATGTAAAAATAAGGCGGAACTAACAGTTTATGTGTAATCAAAATGATCCCCCTCCGAGGACCATGGATGTCTGTACCAAATGCTATACTATACATCCACCTGTCGGGTTGGCTGACCCCGCCATGGCTAGAGCCATGCTGTCCATATGTGAAAAACAATTGTATCACTTGTGTCATTTAGAGGCTGCTATAATTCAGTACAATTCTTTCAAGGTCAGTACCAGTCACTTATCTGCTGATACTCTTCTCATCCACTAATGCATTCCCCCTCTGTGTCTTTGCTTCTCCACAGGCACTCATAAGTTTGTGACGGAGGGGGAACATCTGGCGCTGACGGCCATCACCAAAGAGCAGTCAGGATCCTATGAATGCATTGCTTCTAATGACATTTCAAGCCCTGATGTCCAGACGGTTCAAGTCACAGTCAACTGTAAGGACAACACTATCACAGTCATGGAAACAGAATGGACGTAATGATCAGGACAGATACATCCTCTCACAAAGCTGCATTTTACCAATACATTATATTTTCTTTACAATGTACGGTTTGTCTTACATACACTCCTGCTACGAAGTAAGCTAGAGTCGACAGTTCTACTGGGATTATAAAATGGTTAATACGGCTTTAGAATAATAGAACATGCTCACTTTCTAAGAAATAGTGAGAAGTTTGAAATAATAAGATGCCAAAACACAAACCTGTTCTTTTCTCTAATTGTTAAAAGATTTTTTCTTTGTTTTGTAGATCCTCCCTTCATTTCTAAAGCGAGGAGTACGGGTACTCCGGTTGGACAAAAAGGAATCCTGCAATGTGAAGCATCCGCCGTCCCCAGGGCAGATTTTGAGTGGTACAAAGAAGAGCGCAGGTAAGTTTCTGCTCTGATCTCTGTGATTTCTACAGGCCTGGAATGGTCCATATTACAGAAACACAGAGACACCTGCTGGACTGTAAGATGTGGACTTAGTTTATTTGAAATAAGCCAGACTGCATCATCTTTGTTGATAAGTGATAGATTCTTACACATATTTTTGTTAAAATAATGTAATGTAATGAGATAATTATTCATGCCCTGCATTTGTTTTCTTTCAATGGGCATTATATCCCAATAATCACATTAGGAATTTTCAGTCAAATCATTTGCACAGCAGGCATGACAACGAAGGCAACTATTCTTATGTCTGCACTGTAATGTCAGTGTGGTGTGGGGCTCGGAGGTTTAGAGGATATTATAGCAGAACATATTTTCCAACTGACGACTGCAGACTGGGAAGATGTTTATGAGCAGCCCCAGAGCTGCTAAGCTGATGCAAACCAGGCTCTGTAACACTGTTAAATGGTCCCTGACAGTGACAGCAACATCGCTCGTCAGTCCCCAAAAGGCAACATCTGTCCTCAAGAACAAAGAGATGGAGGTCGCTGATAAAATAAATGACTGGCATCCGCACACGTGGAGTAGGGCAATGAAACAGGAAATGCAAAGAGTGAAACCGAGGGAAAGCTGTCGTGCACAGTCACACCCACGAGGCAATGAGCGGCATTCAGACATTTAGCATATACGTCTTTGACAGCCTGCAGGTGTGAAAGGTATTCCTAATTTCACGTAGAAATTATCATCGAGTTAAGTATATCTACTCAAGATTTAACAAAATGCCTCAGCGAGCACACGGACTCACTGTTGCGTTCCTTTTCTTCACTGCTCACCGGCAGAAGCATTGAACGCTCCCCTCTTTCTTACAGGCTCTTCAACGGACTAAACAGGGTTAAAATAGAGAATCAAGGTAAACAGTCGATGCTCGTCTTTTTCAACGTCTCGGAAGAAGACTACGGAAACTACACTTGTGTCGCCGTGAACACCATGGGAATCACTAACGCCAGCATCATCCTTTATGGTAAGAACAGCAATGAGTGTTAAAGTAACAGCCAAAATGTTAATTATGGTCAAATCATCTATTTTTGGTGGCTGGTTCTTGGCATGCTAAAGCAGCTGGACGTATACAAAACAAAGCAATCCTGACACGGTCACTCTCTGCATGTTATGTCACTAGTTTCCATGGCAATGGCAGCGCCGCTGCAAAGCTCTTACTTGACAGACACATCCACATAAGGATTTGAATTCCAGTTCATCACAGTTCATACACATCCACTGTGGTCCGAGCACTGATTTAAGACGCGCTAAGGCTGGATTGTGTCTTTCCTCTGCAGGGCCTGGTGCGATGCACGATGTGAACGGGGCCGCCGTGTGGCCCCGCCCCTCCGTATGCCTCCTGCTGACCGTGACCTCACTCTACCTGCTGAAGTTCTGATGTGAAATGTGACGACCTTCAAGCTTCTCTCATTTTCTTCTCGTATTGAGCAGCAAGAACAGACTATTAGTCCTATATGAGGAGAATGGAAATTTAAGAGTGCCAGTGGCTCACCCTTAGTTTTCTTTCTTTTTCTTTCTGGCTTTGCATCAGAGTCTGTTCTCTGTTGGCTCGCCAAGAGAGAGAGAGGCGTCAATCCGAGAAAGGGAAAAATTAAAATCATGCACTAATTTGATGATGGTAGAACTACTGAGTTTGTGACCCCCCCCCAAAAAAATAACCTTTTTGTATGTGAAAAGGGAAAAAAGAAGAAAAATACATGTAACTGTTGATAGTTGACTGTTTATTGCCCAATATTGAAGTGTACACTCAGATTATTATTATCGTGTCATGTCCTGTTCAATATCTGTACAATACCATTAAGCTTTTTTAAGTAAACAACAAAAAAACTGAAAAAAATGCAACGTGATTGTTGAATTTTACTGTATTTTTACAGTTGTATGCAAAACAGAGTAACAGATCCTCCCTGATAGACATTCAAAATAAAAATAGTACACCATGATTTCTCAGGCAAAGTCCTACAGCATAGTGCATCCACATTTTGATTTCCATCCTACTGTAGTGTGTGTAGAAAATGTACAAATGTGTACAGATATTCCTGCACTGTTGTTTTTTTCAAAAGGCATACAAGGCATCAGATAGCATCTTTAAAACACCTAATCATCATAGCAACTTCACGGCACATTCATATCACCGTAGTCTGCTGAAAACCTGAACCGAGATGTCTGACGTTTACATGAAGAGTCATCCAGGACACTACAGTGACCAATTGAACAGTGCAGCTGATGTGCCGATGATGTCATCGTAACGGTCAGGTTATCGGGTGGTCTAATTGGGGGAACTGAATTGTATTCCTGAAATTAAATATTGTCATCCTCCTGAAGTTATGTTGGGCTTTTACAGTCTTGTTTTTAAGTTGCAACTAGCATGATGCACGCTGATGGAGTTATTGAGTTGAAAAATGGACAAAAGGAAAGTACAAACATGTTTGATAAATAGCCTTTAGGTTTCTCAGGCAGCCACAGTGGTGCTCAAGGTTCCCTGTGGACTCCCAGTGGGCTTTTATGCAATTGAGGCTTTTTATTTGGATCTAACAGATAAGCAGCTCATCACAAATCATAGGTGTTTATTTTCTCTCCTCATTGCACTGGAAATGCTACTTATCAATAAATTATAATCCTCTTTAAAATATTTCTCAAATATCTCTGAAAATGCATACAGTCAGTAAGCGTTCACCATCAATAAGTGAGAGTGGATAGAGCTACTTGAAAGACGTGACAGTGTTTTTGCAAGTGTTATCTTATGAAGTAAAAGCACACCGGAGTTTTAGGTTTTTGACTTTGCTTTTATTCACTCATATGTGAATAATATTAAGTCTAAACAGTGATTTGCAGGGGTGGAATGTAACTAAGTACATTTACTCAAGTACTGTACCTAAATACAGATTAGGGGTATTTGCACTTTACTTGAATATTTCCATTTTCTGCAACACAATAATGATCTTCGTCTACATGTCAGTGATAAATATTGATCTTTACTTTACTGTAGCTGCTTTTCAGATAACAGTGTTTCGTCCCCTTCCTGTCCAGTGAACACCACGTATCTCCAGATGTGTTACCTGAAGGATGAAATGTTCCTTTATGTGTTGCGAATATCCTCCTTCGTCTTCAGCTGAATAGCCTCTGGATGAGCTGGAAAATGCACCGTCACAAAACTGAAAACAGGCTGCTTTTCTTTAGAGATACGTGGTTCTCACAGTACAACCAAGCTGCATCATCTTATAAAATATGATGCATTAATGTAGAATAAACTGGCCAACAGGATATAAAGGAGTTCCAATGCAACATACAAATGCATGCAGCAGTAATACAATATATATATATATATCCAGAAACATCATATATGACAGTAAAACATTTTACTAATCAATCAATACTTTTACTTTAAGACATTTAAGTGCATTCTGCTGATAACATTTACATTATTTTACTCAAGTACAGTTTTGAATTAAGGACTTTTACTTCACAGTGTGGTATTAGTCTTTTTACTTAAAGGTTCTCTTTACAATATTCAGAGCATTAATACAGCAGAAATAGATGTATAGATGGATATATACTGTATTCATCCCCAAGTGGAAATTTGTTAAATGTAAAGCTATAGAGTAGCAATGTCTACCTGAGCACAGAATGAAGGCTCTCTCCCTCTGTGTGTGATGGTATCAGCTTTGTTGACATAGCTGGCTGGCCGCGTGCCTTTTCCCCATGGTAGTCCACGTGAGCGTGCCTCGCTGGTTAGCCCACGGCCGCCGCTCGGCTGTCATACGGCGGTTACAGCTGATAACACTGTCATGAACCACAGTGTGGACGCAGAAGTGTGGCACCCACCCTCCGGTTCCCCCCCCCCCCCCACTCTGTCAGCTCTGCTGTTAGCACTCTTCCTGCTGTTAGCTAAAGTTAGCTGCTAGATACTCAGCTCAGCCATGTTGAGAGCTGTGTCGAGACAGTAGATGTGCTCAGAAGTCTGCATAGAGCCCCTTTAGAGGCCTGATTATGGAGAAAGAATGCTGGTATTTTAACTCAACACTCAAACAAATTAATCTTTCAGCACACACACAGAACACACAGGAAGTTGGATGTGAGGCGATGTTCACAGAGTTGCGACGAGTTAGAATCACAGACTGTACTTTAAAGTAAAGAATCTGAATAATTGTTCCCACCACCAATGTATGCGGCATTTGTCTTATTCATTTGTTTGCTATGTTTATGGTTAAGTTATTAATGTGTGGTAAAACAAATCAAAAGCATGCCTTACGTTAACAATAACAAAAAAAAACATTGTGGATTGGGATTGCATCTCAAGCATCACATTTTATGGATTAGGATGAACAAAAACAGTGGTACATTCCTTTAATCAGATTCTTCACATAGGCTATGTATTACCAGTACAATCAAGGTTTATGCTCAACCGTGCTCTGTCAACACAAACAGCTGTTTTATCTGTATCACTCAATGAATTCAACTTGATGTGATGTAGAAGCTGGGTACGTCTTTGACTTGAAACTCTTTCAATTTAAATACACCCACGGATGTTGCTTTTTACAGCTACAAAGCTGACACAGCTCCGGGCCACAGCCAAGACACAAAGAGACATAAGCTAGACTTGTTCATGAGTGACGAGATAGTGGAATCAACTTGAATGATGGCAAATGTCCCGTGTAGCTGCTATGAAGCTTTTTTTCAGGTGTTATGAATGTGTGCTTTAACCTGGTTTGCCCCGAGGTAAACAGCAGACGCTGGTCAGAAGTGATTGTTGTGCTCTGTTGTCAGTAGATGCATTTTCAAGGGACATTTTTTAAGTCTGCCTGGGTCAGACATTTCCAGTGATGAGAATATACTTAAAGCACAAGTGATTGATAATGTGATGTTCTGCTATTGTCCAGTTCACTTCTGTGCATACATATGAGTAAGAAGAACGAAAACGGGGTCGAGGTCGATGTATGTGGGAATGCTTTTGTTGTACTCACATGTTAAGTTCTGTGCTTGTAATGATGGTGAACCAGTAGGCTGCAGGCGATGTCACAGGGACGGGATTTCACTTTTTAGGGGGTTTGCAAAAAAACACAGACAGTTGAGATCTAGAGGTTTCAAAACTAAAGTTTAGGGTTATTATAACCCTCTCCATCACAGATAGATTAACATGATACGTATTGATGTCAATGAGCTTGAATCAATTTGTTTAAAATCCCCATTAAAAGAGAACTGATAATGGAATTTACTTAAGGTGTATTTTTGCATATGTCACCATAAACTAAAATTATTTTTTCTTTTTTTTCTTTATTTTCCATTTTTTTGTTTTAAGGATTTTAGATTTATTTGTTGCACATGATCTATAATCCTTCTGAATGCATAATTCTCTGGGCATTTTAAAGTTTGCAGTATTCACTTTTTTTCAAACAGTTGATTTTACGATGTATGATCTCACTGACTGCTACATTGATGACCTGTTTGATTTGTTTTCTGACCTTACTGGAGTTTCAGCATAGGTAGTCACTATTGTGGTACCGTATCATTTGATTGAGAGATTGCAAAAATGTCCATAAACTGGTTAAATGTGAATTCAAGTTGCAAGTCATTTGTTTAGTTTCTGTTTTTTATTTAAAGGTGCAGTAGTCAATATTTTTGTATATATATTAACAATGGATAACATGATGACACGAATGGCAGGTGTCACTCGAAGGTCCTGTTCATATATGGCACTAGCATGTGTCTTGGTTGATCCATTCAGAAGTGGACAGCTATGAGAACCTTAGTTCAAACCACATGTGTCACTAGCGACCACTTTGCAAAGACCAAATGTGTTGCTGTATTTGACAGGCGAGAGGCATGCCTTGCCTTGTCTGTTGGAAATTTCATTTTTATTGATATTGGCTTTACAAAATATTCAGACGCCATGGACTTAGATGTCTTGATAAAGAACTGGAGATTGGACAAAGTCCAATGACATATTTTCCTTTTATGTCTTTGTTGGGACGCATTAGGATGCATTTTTAACACTACAAAAGCCATGTGGTCATTTACACTTGCATTTAGAGGTTTTCACTTAATAAATACAAAGAAGGTTGTAAGGTCATAGAGACCGTAGTTCCCTTCAGATCATTATTATGGTCTTAGGGTCTGCAGCTTCATTGTATACAACCTGCAGAGCACCAAACAACACGGGCAATATGTTTATAAGGAGTTTGTGGAGACCAAAAGCAAAGCTACAAAGAGAGTGAACACTAGACCTAGCATTCAAGGGAAGGTGTTCTGAAGACCTTCCCTTGAATGCATACTACATGGTTGAGATTATCCATAAGGAAGAGAGAGAGATAACATGCTAACAAACATGAGTTTTCAAACCTGCATCAAACTGTATTCGCCTAACCAGTCTAATATAGCCCACTCAGCATTAAATCTTACCATAACAAGCTAACTACTTGTGTGCTCTGAATTTCTGTCAGAACTATCTCTGCACACCGGTGACACCCAATTTGTGTCCTATTTTGCCCCATTCTTAATAAACAGGAACATTCAATACTGTCAGGACTGACAGGGATTCAACCCGCCTCAGCACAATGACATCAATATCTCCATGTGTTAGATCCTGGGCTCCTTCCGGTGTAACCTAGTTATCAGAGCAAAGCTGTACAATGAGCATACAAGCGGGGCAAGGCTGGTACCCATGGTGTCAGTCAAGCTGCCTGTTACCTCTGTGTGTCTTTGAATGAATGGCAGGAGATGCACTCTGCTGACATGTCTGGAGTCACTAGACAAACCCTTGCCTCCAGGTTTGGTGTGTATGAGCAGTTTTCTTACAACCTCCACAACTTAGTGTGATTAAATGACTGCTGCTTCGTTCCAAGGTAAGAAGGACTTTTGGTTTTATGTCCATGATAAAAAGGGGTGCAGCAGGATAGTTTCCAGACCGCTCATTCCATCCAGGGGAAGTAAAACAAACTTATGTTTGGGTTTCTGTCTTCTGGAGAGGTTGTTGAAAGGACACCTTTTTTTAAAGTGACAGCATGATGAGCCTGACATATGAAGCTGCCAGTGGCCTTTCAGCGTGATGAACACCAGCATGTTCCAAATACAAGATATCACTCTATTGTTTCACTGACGAAAGACTCAAAGTTCTTTTTGGAGTTTTATCTCAGACCAAAGTCAGCAGGGAACAGAGAACAAACGTGATTTTGCTCTTTTTGTTTTAGGGGAGTGGGTAATAGCCTATATAACCACTATAATAAAACAATACCCTTCGAGTACTCCACATATTCAATCAAAGGCTTGTAAAAATGTTCTCATGAGGGTTGATGATAACTAGTGTATTTTCTGACAGCTTGCAGTAATACTTAACCTTGTTTATAACATAGTTTTAAAAATAACTGGATTCTTTTGCTTTTTCATCTCTCACAATCTCCATTCTCCTTTGTCACAAATGTGACAGTGCAACACAGTTATGGAAATATTTCAGGTATAACAAATTCAATGTCGGTTCCTGTCTGCAGACGGGTTTCATGTCAGGTTATTGCTTGTACACACCGCAAGCAGCCAGATCGATGAATCACTTCCTTTTGACATGGTATGCAGAGGCAAACTTATTTTTTTTCTGCTTCGTCCTCAAAGTTCCTCATTAACTAAGCTGGGAATAATAGACGACTTTACACAATTATTTAAAAATGGCTTTAATGATTGATGTAAGTGCTCTCTCAGCACCCATTTCAAGACATATATTCCTTTTGGTCTTTAAGAGGGGAGCTGTAAACGGATGTAATTAGGGTTAAAAGAAAGCCTCAGTGGTCTGCCTCCCCGTAAGGAGTATTACAGGTTGTCCACCCGGTTTTTACAATATAACTGGTAAGAATAAAGACATCAGCTTACAGGCTGTGATAAAAGAGCAGACGGCTGGTGGACGGCCGGCCCTCTCTCTGGTCTTTCTTTGTGCAAACTCCACAACCACATGATTAGAAGCAGCTGCTCTGATAACTCCTGACTCTCTGCCAGTGCCGACCAAAGTGAAGCATCTTTCAGTCATCTGAGTCATTGAGTTCAGCCCCACATCTCTGCCTGTAAGTAGGGGATATAGTTGGCAGCCCCTCTGCTTTTTTTCTTTCAACATGTTTTAGTTTGTCTCACCATCATTTAAAACTTTGCATGCTCTTCTGTATTTCATAACCAAATAGTCTCCAACATACTCTGAACTCTATTCATGGTCTCCTGACATGAGCATGAGCTCAACTAGACTTCCTGCATACGTAAACGGTGATTATTGTCATAAGCAGTCATTTAAATACACTGCGCAGTTATTGGATTTTTTGCCCAACATGCACATGCATTTATTCATATGTCAGCTACCACATATGAAAAAGCTTATGAATGCATTTTTGTCATCACAGGGCTGCAGTCAAATCAAAATAATCCATGTTTGAATGCCCAAGATGAGCCAATGAATGCACTGTATTTGTGCAGAGAGCAATAATATAATGATGCTTTCACTCGATGTCTGATGATGTAATTATGGGCATCATTTTAAGTGTGTCGGCTTAAATGCAAAGATAGGTCAAGGCCATAGCTGGAGGGGAAGGGGTGGGGGGTGGGGGGGGGATCACAAGCCTGTACCGCTGCTGAGGTCCCCAGTCAAGCTAACTCCACCTGAGACTAAATCATCTCCATATCACGGGAAGTGTGCACCCAGCTGCACTGCTATGCATCCTGCTCCATCACCGACACAAGCCTGTGATCTGGTCTGTGCCCTCTCCTTTCTCTCAAATGAGCAAGACAGGAGTTGAAGTCACGGAGGCCAAAATGGGCCATCATGGCACTCTGAGATTCTTTTGAAAGAAAAGTGTGTTACAAATTAAATGCATTATTATTATTATTATTATTATTATTATTATTATTATTATTATTATTATTATTATTATTATTATTATTATCCAAGAGTCTTTCACTAAGGCCCAAGGACAGAGAGATTCGGTCCATAATGTGCTTTTACTCCGTTTTGATCACTCTAATATTATGTTTGAGTTTTCTCCCAACTTTGGCTTCAGGTGTTGCTGTTGCTGACATGAGGATGTGAGGTGTCGATCTGTAAAACCTGCCTCATCGTACTTTGTAAAGACACTAAGAGCATATTTACCATGAAGACATCGAATCCCCTGACTGATCGCTGCACTCATCTTACTCCTGTTCTCCGCGGAGACACCGGCGCTCATTGAATTCAAACACCCATTTAAAAAAGCTTGAAGAGATACAGTGCAGTGCCAACAAACATTCATTCCATGTCTCTCCTGACATGACTTTACACACAACCATTGCGGCTGTAAACAATTTAGTTAATTTTGCCCAGACTTTAATGTCACTGTCTGTAAATTTATCTTAATTGTATGGCAATGTTCAGTAAAAGTGGAAGTACTTCCCTGTAAATGCAATTATTACCTGCATGATGATGTCAAGGCAACTAGTAATTTAAAGTGAGCGATTACGTTCAGAAGTTTCAAGTAGAAAGTGTGTCCCTGTGATCTTCTGCTTCTTTATGAGAATATTGCTGATAGAATAATGTATTTTTTGTCTTCGAAGGCTTCTTTGTCTGATAGTGGACAAAATGTTCTCTTATGGATAACAATTTAGACATTTTTTAAATTATTTTTCCCAAAAAGATACAAAAAACACAAACAAGTATATATATATATATATATATATATATATATATATAAATGCTTAATTGAGCATGTTGCCCAACAGGAATGGGCTGTCTGCTGAAAAACAGATGTCATTCTCGGTCAGTGCCTCCATCCTTGGAGGTACGATCCGCTCACACATGTCATATAAATGCTCTCGGATCACTGCCCTTGACTGTTGTCTCCTCTTCAGGTGGAACAACAACATCAATCAATGCCAGCAGATCCCTCCATACCTGCAGGGACGGAGCGATCACCTCCACCCTGCGAGGCTGCAATCTGAGCAGCAGGTTCAGGAACAGGAGAAAAGCAGGAGGAATAGTAGACTTCTTAATGCAGTTCTTGGATGCGAGTTACACAAAGGAAAACTATGATTGTTGAAGAGTTTTACCAAGAATGAATTATATCAATGTTATTACTAACCTTAGATTTTTACCCAACCTTTTTACCAAATATGCACACTGACTAGCTGAACTAGCTGAGCTACATCTGAGTATGACTTCCTCAGCAAATATGTCATTAACTTTTTAATAAATCCACAGCCATTTAACAACAAAAAAAGAATGGTTTTGCATACCCATACTAAATACAGAATATCTCCACAACCACAAGGGTTATTTGAGTAATTTCAAAAGGTATAATATACAGAAAACACTTGTAAGACTAGGTAAGAGGTCCATATATCAGTATATCTTTAGAAAAGACACAGAAAAGAAAACAAATGAATAATTATTTCCAAAAAACAAAACCTCCAGGATGTATTTCCTCTTTTGGATTCTGCATATCATTTGTTTCTACTTTAAAATAGCTATATATGTTAACAGTATCTCTGCAAAGTTAGACTTTGATTAAGTGAAGTTAAATATTTTTAGTAATTCATTTAGTGCACATTTCGTGAACCATAGGTTTAGGTCAGCTGAGCGCAAAAATGCCCTAAGTTTCTTCCTGGACATTGAACGCCACTGGTTCCACAACAGAGGGGCTCTGATTAAGCAGATGCACCAATACATACCAAGCAAGGCCATGTGGAATATCGTTTCATCCATAATAAGTCATATTTCAGTTTTTGGGCTGAAAAAAGGTGCAATGTGGTTGATATCTGCCTGAGGCTTTGTCTGACACTGGATTTGGTGGTATTGGCAGATTCTGTATGTCATAAGCTTTCCAGAAAGGTGTGCAAAAAAATTATATTTCCATAACTTGGGGATCTCTCGAGTCACTTTTGAGTTTTCTCGAGTCATATTTATGGTTGATGTTAATATTTATGGTTGAATTGTGTTATAAACATCTAAAATGGATTTATATGCCCTTGTAATGCCGGCTGTGCAGTTCTTTTTTGCTATGTCACATCAGTGGCTCCGGGATTGATTCATGGGAGTACGAGGACTTGGAGAGTGAGGAAGAGCTCCCGATGAAGGATTCTGTCCCCATTTTTGGTGGCGCTCGGGCTTATATTAAACACCTCAATAAAAGAAAAACATTATTATTCAGTCTTATTCCATCAATTCAATTCAATGAATTATGTAATTATGTAATTCAATCACGTTTTAGAAACATAACCTTTAAATGATTTACATTTTTTAAATAAAAAATGAATTGTTATCTTTATCAATTTATCTTTCTGTTAAAATAACATAACATGAGTTACAACAATAACTCCCTTCAGTTAGAATTACTATGATACACCTCAAAATCAGATTAAACTCAGTGGGCACCCACGCGTCAAGAACACACACACACACACACACACACGCCGGCACAAAAATAAATAAAAGCCTTTGTGGCAGGCCTGATGTGGTACCTTAGTAAAGAGTTCTGGCTCGAGTCTAAATGTTTCACAGCCTCTTGGTGAGCCAGATGTCCCAATATGCCGATGAATTTTGTCAGTCAAGCCATCCAACGTCCACAACACTAACTATCACTTCCTGTCCCCTGTGACCCAACCTACCGCAGCCACTGAACAACCTGCATTACCTGACTGAGGTATAATGAAGTATGTGATGATCCATGTTACCGTAATGCCAACGGGCAGCAGGCACGGGGAGAAAAAAATCCCTAATTTCTTAAAAGTAAAACAATTTGAAGAGTGACCTTTTTTTGTATATGTTAATAAGCATTGTAATACAGACCCGTGTTGTGAGCAGAAACATGTACACTCAGTTGGAGCCGTATTGAAAATGCTCAGAGAACACAGTATTTTACAGTCACTCATATCATATCTCAACACTATAGCATTCACCCAAATAGAAGCCTTCATTAAATGAATGCATTGATAATATAAGGATCTTTCCATACAGGTGTTTGCGCAAAGTGGCAGAAATTTGACATATAATATATATACTTTTATTTTAAAGGTGACAACTTGTGTGCAAAATATATGAAGTCATATTTCCAGCCTTTAACCTCCTTGAAGCAATTAAAACATTGTAGGTTGGGTACTAGAACAAGCTGACGTTTTGGTATGCAGAACTGCATTGCACGTGTTCATTCAGAATCAGAATCAGAATCAGTATCAGAATCAGAATCAGAATCAGAACCATTTATTGTCATGTATGTTTACACATACAAGGAATTTGTCCTGGCGGGAAGGTGCATACATTTAACATTTAACAATACACATTTAACAGTTAACGCAGTGCAATAAATGAGGATGAATGGATGAATGAATATTTACATTGAAACAGTAGCATATCAAAATATCAAAAATAAGATAAAGTGCATGAAATGTGCGTGTTGTGTGAAAGTGGCAAGTGTAATGTTAAAGTGTCGAGTGTATTTAAGTATAAGGCTATGTGCAGGGGAGTGTCCGGTGGGAAATTGTCTGGGGGTGACAGAGTCATTAGAGTCAGTGGGGGACCCGGGCTCTGTTGATGAGCCCGACTGCAGACGGGAAGAAACTGTTTTTGTGGCGTGAGGTCTTGGTCCTGATGGGCCGCAGCCTCCTGCCAGAGGGGAGGGACACGAACAGTTTGTGTCCAGGGTGAGAGGGATCAGCAACAATCTTCCTCGCCCGCTTCAGGGTCCTTGAATCAAATAAGTCCTGGAGGGACGGCAGATTGCGGCCAATCACCCTTTCGGCAGAGCGAATGATGCGCTGCAGCCTGGCCTTGTCCTTGGCAGTGGCTGCAGCGTACCAGACGGTGATGGAGGAACAGAGGATGGACTCGATGATGGCAGTGTAGAAGTGCACCATCATTGTCTTTGGCAGGTTGAATTTCCTCAGCTGCCTCAGGAAGAACATCCTCTGCTGCGCCTTTTTGGAGATGGAGCTGATGTTGAGCTCCCACTTGAGGTCCTGGGTAATGATGGAGCCCAGGAAGCGGAAGGACTCCACAGCTTTGACGGGGGAGTCACACAGGGTGAGAGGGGCTGGTGGGGCTGCGATCTTTCTGAAGTACACAACCATCTCCACTGTCTTCAGAGCGTTGAGCTCCAGGTTGTTTTGGCTGCACCAGGTCACCAGGTGGTCAGTCTCCCACCTGTAGGCGGACTCGTCCACACCAGAGATGAGTCCAATGAGGGTGGTGTCATCCGCAAACTTCAGGAACTTGACATACTGGTGACTGGAGGTGCAGCTGTTGATGTACAGGGAGAAGAGCAGTGGGGAAAGAACGCAGCCTTGGGGGGAACCGGTGCTGATGGACCGAGAGGCTGAGACGTGTTTCCCCAGCCTCACGTGCTGCTTCCTGTCAGACAGGAAGTCTGTGATCCACTTGCAGGTGAAGTCGGGCACGTGCAGCTGGGAGAGCTTGTCCTGCAGCAGAGACGGGATGATGGTGTTGAAGGCAGAGCTAAAGTCCACAAACAGGATCCTGGCGTAGGTTCCTGGGGTGTCCAGATGCTGGAGGATGGAGTGGAGGGCCATGTTGACTGCATCGTCCACAGACCTGTTGGCTCTGTAGGCGAACTGCAGGGGATCCAGGAGTGAGTCAGTGAGGGTTTTGAGGTGGGACAGGACCAGGTGCTCATAGGACTTCATGACCACAGAGGTCAGGGCGACGGGCCTGTAGTCATTGAGTCCTGTGATCCTAGGTTTTTTGGGGACGGGGATGATGGTGGAGGCCTTGAAACAGGCTGGTACATGGCAAGTCTCCAGGGAAGTGTTGAAGATGTCTGTAAACACCGGGGACAGCTGATCAGCACAATGCTTCAGGGTGGAGGGGAAGACAGAGTCCGGGCCGGCTGCTTTGCGGGGCTTCTGCTTTTTAAAAAGCCTGTTAACGTCTCTCTCTTGGATAATGAGGGTTGTCACTGTGGAGGGGGTAGGGGGCGCTGTGAACGATGGTTCAGAGGCGTGAGCCCCTGATGGGCTGGGGGAGGGAGGGCTGGTGGTCTGGGGCTGGTTGATGGGGCTGTTGATGGGGCTGTGGGGGATGGCGTCAGGACTATTCCGTTGTCTTTCAAATCTACAGTAGAACTCATTCAGCTCGTCTGCCAGGCGGAGGTCGTTCATGTAGTGGGGGGTTTTGGGCTTGTAGTTGGTGATCTGTTTGAGCCCTCTCCAGACCGACGCAGAATCACTTGCTGAGAGCTGGTGTTGCAGTTTCTCAGAGTACAGTCGTTTAGCGTCCTTCACCGCCCTGCTAAACCTGTATTTTGACTCTGTGTACAAGTCCTTGTCCCCACTCCTGAATGCCTGGTCCTTTTGCAGCCGTAGTTTTCTGAGTTCCGCTGTAAACCAGGGTTTGTCGTTGTTGTAGCTCACCCTGGTGCTGGTTGGAACACAGCTGTCTTCACAGAAGCTGATGTAGGAAGTCACAGCCTCTGTGTACTCATCCAGACTGTTGGTAGTATTCAATGTGACAACAACAAAGCATTACCACGTTTAGGCAACATCTGTTAACGAAGAACCAACACATTTGCATTAGAACAAGTAGACCAATGAAATTAGGTAATACCCGTAAATGGATATTGTGCATTATCCAATGAGACCAATGGCATATATATAATTTTTTATATATAACTATAGACAGCCATTGCTGGACTGTTTAAAAAAATACTTTTCAACTAGCTTTAATAATTTCTTATTTTAATTTGTATACATTAAATTAGCATATATCTATGTCAATATTCATCCATGGTGGTTTCAGACGATGTTATTGTTAATCTAGACTTCTCCTCTGAATTTGAAATGCTTGCAATGGCACACTCTTCTCCAGCATCAGTGTAATAATGTCCCCATGTGACACTGTTCTCTGCTGTTGATTGATCATTGATTTATGCCTCTGTGCTTCGGGCATCTGGGTAGATCTATCTCGTCTGTCCCTGGGGAGTTGTGGGTATCCATCGCCCGCAGAGAGTTCATTTACAGCTCCAGAAAGTTTTCAACCCTCTGACTCACTCCACATTTTTGCACATTTCAGATTTGTTTTTTTGTGAGCAGAATTCCTAGTAGTTTAAAAGTGGGAACCTGTTTTTCAATGTATTCATGAAAAACATATAATGGAATATAATAAAGGGCAAATATAAAGATATAAAACAAACGTCAAACTCTGGTTCTGAATAGTGAAGCCAATGCACAAGTGTCATTCTTTCTAATTGCCATCAGTGGGCAGTCATGTGAAAATGACCTCAGTAAACATTGTAAACATGAGTTTATGTCTCATTCTCTACTTTAAAGTTGTCTTCAATACAGCATAATGTTCATTTAGTAAATGATAGTCCCATAAATAGACCATAAAGCAGGGGATGCTTTAGGGCTACTCTGTGATTGACAGGTTGCTCTATCATAGTCGTCACTCCTCCACAGTCTAAGCATGGTCACGTCAACTCACTGGTTGCAAAAAAACAAGATGCTGATGGCCAAAATGCCAAACTCAAGACTTTAAAAACACTCATATTTTAAGACATATTTTGGCAGCTAGTTCAGCTGCAAGGCTTCTTGTGTGCAACAACATAGCAGTACTTATTTGGGATTTTCTCCAATTCATCCCTCACAGATTAGTTTTAGCTTGATTGAGTTGGTTTGTGAGCTGTTCGATAAACTCTCATGTCTAGACTTAGACCAGGGCCTCCCAAAGACCTCCACACGCTTGTTTAAAACCTTTCCAGTTTTAATGTGGCTCGGGGTCAGTGCCACCCAGATGTGTGAGGGTGTGTGTCACCACAAGCCTGTATATGTTTCCATCTCAATCATGTCTATTCTTTTGAATGTAAGTCAGCCATCTCAAGGACATTCAAAAGAATCTGGAGGCGATTAGGAGCGGCACTGTAGGGGAGCTGAATACCGACTGACACACTTTGAGTTTTGTTTCTAATTCATTTCTGGAAGGAAAATGTGAACTGCAGCTCTGTAAGAAAAATTCAAACTGTAACAGGGCAAAATGCAGAAACACATACATGAAGTGGTTGAATTTCAGTCCCTTTGTCTCAACTTCAGTAGGTTTTAAATGTCAAATGATCAGGTAGCCTAACATGCTGAATAGTACATATGTTTATGTTCTTTGGTCAAGTAGATGTCTCTAGAATAGCTGCTTCCTCCAAGAAGTGTTACCAGCATCTCTGGTGACCTTATTGGCAACTGTCACATGACACTGCAATCAATCACATCTTTAAGGAAGAAAGCACTAATCATGTGAATACTATTATTGTTTTCTTTACACTGAACATAATGTAAGGAAGGTGGTCTGTTGAAGCTTAGTACAAATCTAAATGACAAACATATTGTCTTAAGTAAAACAACAACAGGACCGAATCGTATGTGAAGCAGAATTAAACTCAAAGTTAATGATCTTAGTGTGAACAGTGCACAGGCAGGTTTACCGCTCTACCTGAAGAGAACAGCCCCTTTATGTGATCTAGGTAACATGAACATGAACATTTTATTGTTCATTATATGAAGGACTACACTTTACCTTATTATTTTTCTGATATGTTCTTCTGATGAAAAAACAAGGAAAAACAAAGTGTGGATGATTTTATTTTGGCAGAACAGTTATCCGTGGTTGCTGTGTAGACTTATACAATATGTTGCTGTTATGTTGCTGCAACAGTATTCTTTGTATCTTATGAATTGAGGGCTGAACAATTACACGTGCATGACAATACTTAACAGAACTAACTACTAATCTGCTGTATATTAGCAGACTCTTGAAGTCAAATGCAGTTTAATTGCAGATTGATTTGAAAATCGTTAGAGCATGCATATCCTGCAATAATGTAACTATGAGTCTGATGAATCTTCTAAAATTACTTCCATACCATACGGATACAAATGGAAAACAATAATTGCTTTGAGAAGCAGGAGAAAGACACCTGGGAACCTGCAGCATGCCTTTGAACATCATAGTAATGACACTAGTTGTATTTATAGTGTGTTTAAAAGCAAGTGCTTTCCAAAGGCAGAGAGAAACACACAGTGACCAGACATGAGAGGGTGTCATTAACCAGAGGCCTGCTATTTATTGTTGCTGATAGATATGGATTGTGATGTAAGAAACAACCTGACAAGCCTTGATACAACATAACACAAGTATTATACAAAGTGAAACCATAATAAAAAAAATAATACACATGTAAGAGAGAGATGAAGAGTAGAGTATTTATACAATTATTAGTTTCTTAGAAAAGTCCTTGTGTAAATATAGCAACCATCCAAAATAAACAAGTTTGTAATTGGACTTCAGAGTGAAACAAATAAGCCTGATTTATGGCATTCGATAAAATGACTGAAGCTGTTATTTATCTTGAGAGGACGGTCTCATAAATAGACTGAAAGAGGATTAAAATACAGACAGTGTTAACCGGCGTTAGACCCAATGCAGCAAAAACTCTGCACCTTAGTTAATAAACTGGATAGTAGAGCAGTTACAGTAGAAGACCCACGCCAGTGTATCTTTGAGGAAAGCTCAGTTACATTATCTATTTCTAGAAGCAAACTTAAGGAGCTAAAATGTACAAAACAAATGAGACGCCTCTTTCAAGAACTCAAGTATTCCAGGGTTGCACAATGAAATGCAGTCGTCGCCCATTTTCTACATGATAAAACTAAATTAAACAAAGCTGTAGTGTATTTCTGTTGTACATGTTGTAATTTGCATTAGAAGGAATATAAAAAGCAGCACCAGTGATTTTTCCAACCCAGTCATCAAGACTTTTGGTCAGAGCAAGTGTTGTAGTAAAATGGACAAGTGAAATGTTATGTGGTATAACAGTATGACAGAAAGTCTGTTGTGATGGGTGCAAGTTATGGTGGACATGTAACGTATTGCATCGTTTGCAGAAAAGTACATGACCAACTGATCTTCCTGCCTGCTGAGTTGGATTTCTCTCACTAGACAATATGGCTGGAGTCATAACATTAAAGACAATTGACATACGGTAAACATTGTCCATCAACTTTGATTATGTTTTAGCACCAAGCATCATTTATGTAACGGTGCAGGTTTAGCTAAGCTCCCATCTTAGCTCTCCAGGGGGACGACTGGGTGGTCATTGCCTCAGGTTCTGCTTCATTGATGAGTGTGTCTATGTCCCCATTGTTCATTATTAAAACCAGCCCAAATATTCCTGCTGCCTTCAGTAGAATGATGATCTTCTTGTATGAAGTTAACATTCACCACAACTTATTGTCAGTGTACCAGGCAATTCCTTAATCTATTAAATGTTCAGTGCTTTTCACATAAAATGTTACTAGTTGCTACCCAGCAAGCAGAAACAGCCTGTTCCTGTTTAACAGATGTAACGGGTCAGGAGGAGAGCCGCATGTCCCGTGAACCAAGAAGATTTCCTCTGCCAACATGGCGTGATCCTGCTTAGGTTTCAAAATGAAGGCGAGACATTGTTTATTTTTCCTACACTGATCAAGAAGCTTTTGCACCCTACATGTGAGGCTTTATCAGAATATGAAAAATGTTTGCCCAAGTACCAAACAGAGTGACAGAGGGTTAACTGTGCGGAGAACTTATGATGGTGAAATGAGGTGGTGGTGGGAGGTTTGGTCGGTGAGTCTGTGAGCATGAGAAACTTGTCCCATGCAGAGGTGGGCTGCTTGTCCAACAGAGAAGGCTGCGAGACGGGAGCTGTGAAGCCATGAATGTGTTGCCAAGGAGCTGCTTGAATAAACAGGCTGTGAAGAACAGACAGGGGAGGAGAGAGAGAAAGCCAAAAAGGCATAGGAGAGCCTTCTGTGCAGCCGAGGCGGGTGGGAGGACTGTGTGTGTGTGTGTGTGTGTGTGTGTGTGTGTGTGTGTGTGTGTGTGTGTGTGTGTGTCAGGGGGTGAGACCTGGTGACATCCGGGCTTGGTGTGAGAGATTATGGGACATGGACACGCCTGGAGCAGAGATCTGCTGAGGAACCGCAGCCGTCCAGGCGGAGGACACTGATGGCGGGACACTCTTAGAGGCTTTACTGCCATCAGACACAGACAAGGAGCAGGAACCATGACGGAGAAGAAGCCCATACACAGAGAGCAGGTGTGGTGCTGACTGAATGCTATTGGAGGAGAAACATGATTGGCGACTGGGGATGGGGGACAGGGATTGGTTGAAGGGTTTCCATACAATATGCAGCTCAATTCAGGGAGGGGCACCAAAGATGATCATTTCTTGAATAAACTTAAGGCCTACTGTATCATAGTTTTTCTATGATTATTAACTTTTCATGACCTATTTTATGAGAATAGCTTCTAAAACTCATCTAATACAAAAAAATGCCCTTATTTGTTATAATGTCAAAGCTTTGGATTATATTTGGTCATTTCTACAAATTGTTCTTTTAAGAAGGTCAGCAGAAAATTAAATTCAGATAAAATCAAAGGAGGAAAATGTTTGATTTGACAAATATTGTCATAATTTTCCATTTCCAAACATCCAACAGCAGAGAATTTAAAATTGTGTATTGAGGTGGATGCAGAAATCCCAGAAACAGACTGTGGCAGGTTTCTCCCCCACCCGTGGATCCGTGGCAAGAACAGATACTGACAATACCTCCTTTACAGGTTCCATCGGGTCTTTATTCCATACATCACACTCAGCACAAGCTGCTCTCTGCATGTACATTCCAACAACCACCCCGAACCCCTCTCCCTGCCGGGTTTACATAGCCCGGCTTCCACGCGCTCATTGGGATCAGCTGCAGTTCGTTAGCGGACTGCGGCTGATCCCAATGAGCGCGTTTCTCTCTCTCGCCGCAGGTGCGCTAACCACGCCCCTGCCCCACATACCCCCACCGCCCGACTTAGGCCGGGGAGCCACCGGTCTAACCAACTCCCCCCCCCTCCCCCCGAGGGCGGGGGAAGTCAGCCCCGACCTTCTGCATCCCCGACCTATGGACCACCATGGAGGTGACGGCTTCTTCGCCCGATGCCAACGGGTGGCCCGGGCGTTGGCATCCCTCAACTGGTGGGTCAGTGGAGCGGGACGTGGTCCGGACGGCGGACGCACTGGCGCCCCGGGAGATCTCGGCACGCCTCCTCCCCCAGGACAAAACGGCCCCCGTCCGCCGCAGCAACCTGCAACCCAAGAGAGAGAGAATTAGGGAAAGAATAAACCTGTCGGGGCCCAAGTGTCCCCTCCCTCTTCGGCCAGCTGGGCCTCGCCGTCCGTGCGGCCTTCAGCCGCCTCCCCAGCCGCCGGATGGTCTTTCTGTCCCGGCGCCGGTCCTGCACGGCCCAGCGGAGCTCGTCCCATAGCCGCTCGTCCTCCCTCCTCAGCGGTCCCGGGTCGGCGTGCCGGCCGTTGGGCGGGTCGCGCCAGGCGGCCCGCCGGTGGTCCCACGCCCTGTCCAGCTCCCTCCGGACGAGGGCGACCAGCTGGCTCCGCTGGACCGCCCCGTCCCTCCAGTCGTCACTCGGCCGCTGCCGGCTGCTCCAGCCACTCCATCCACTCCTCCGGGGTCCGGTTAACCCGCCCCACTTTGGGCTCCACTGTGGCAGGTTTCTCCCCCACCCGTGGATCCGTGGCAAGAACAGATACTGACAATACCTCCTTTACAGGTTCCATCGGGTCTTTATTCCATACATCACACTCAGCTGCTCTCTGCATGTACATTCCAACAACCACCCCGAACCCCTCTCCCTGCCGGGTTTACATAGCCCGGCTTCCACGCGCTCATTGGTTTCAGCCGCAGTCCGCTAACGAACTGCAGCTGATCCCAATGAGCGCGTTTCTCTCTCTCTCGCCGCAGGTGCGCTAACCACGCCCCTGCCCCACACAGACATCCCAAAATCTGGACAAATAAAACATAAAAGGATGTGGTAAAATATTTGTTTTCCGCCATGTCTCGCCACAAAGCACATATACACGTGTCAGAGTAAAGCGGTCTAAATTAATCTTTTTGTATCACTTCCGCAGCAGGTGAGGAGACTAAGTTGGTACAGCAATGGTGTCCAAAACCAGTTGCTACAGATCAAGGTCCATCAGTGTTGAACAATATTACAGAATGACACCTATAATTAGGGTGTAAGCCCCAAAGGAGCGAAGCCCTATGGGCTTTGTGTCAGTTTGTTATTGTGTGTTGTCAGCCGCAGCGGCTTCCCGAGAGCTAGATGGAGCTGGAAACATTGAATTGGCCCAATAACTGGAAATGATGTGTGCTACATGGTAGCGTTGTAATTAATGCCCAAGTTGCTGTGGCAACTGCGGCGCATGCACTTGCCGGTAGCTCCCATAATGTTTGCCATGTTTTTGTCATAAATTGTTGTCCTTTTGTCTTTTATTACTAGAGCATTTATGGCATATGACAGAATACACTCATCACCGTCAGAGGAGACAGTGTGGGGATTGACCACCAAGCCGCACTAGTCTGACCAAACGCCAGCGCCTCAGGAGAGCCTGGATGCCTGGATGCAAGCTACGCTAATCCAGCTAGGACCTAAGGCCACTCTGCTCCTGGCTGATGTCCAGTCGCTGGAGGTCGATGACTGTACAGAGAACTAGGTCAATGACAGTTTGTCTGAACATCACCAAACTTGTTTGATATTTTTTATTAAGCTGTTGAAAGATGTCCCCGAATGCCAAGAAGAATGGCATTACATTGACGCTTTTATCCAAAGCAACTTACATGCTATACAGTAGACCGTAGACACAGCAACGGTGAGCAATTAGGGTTAATTGTCTTGCTCAAGGACACAACAACAACCGATCCTCTGATTGAAAGTCGTACCTGCTAACCAGTGAGCCACAGTTGCCCCATGACTTTAAGTGTGCGAGTGGTGAAAGGCTGCATATGTTGCCATGATGGAAGCAGTGTGTGATTGTTCTCACTGCTTGAGACAGAATGAAAGCAGCTGAAGGGACTTTGCTGGGCTTGTGGAACCTGAAACCTGCAGCCTGCAGCTTTGCTTTTGGCCATCGAGCTGCTTGACAAAGGCCTTTCACCTCGGAATGGCCACTCTACATTACAGTTGTGTATTACAATTTAAAAAGTCACTTACTCCTCCCGGTAACTCTGTACCAGTTGGACATTGAGCTTGTTGCAGTCTTCTGAGGAGCTGGTTTAGAGGGTTGATCCGTTTGGTCCCAGAGCAGTCAGTGGTAACTAACAGTGGTGTTATGGAAGAATTGTGCCTGCCGTCTATCCCAATTTATGAACTGCATATGGACTACAATGCGCATCAAACAAATTTCAATTTCATACATAATTTATTTTATTGTATTTATTCAACAGGTGAATCTGCTCATGAGAAGAGATAAGGCCGTACCCAACATTCCAAGTGTAAGGCTGTCTGCCCTACACAATATAGAAATGTTGTTTAAGTATGCAGATGACACCTCAGGTATTTTGTATGTATGTATCAACAACAGACAGTGTGTGCTCATGCCATTTTAAATAACATTTTAGTTGACATTAGACTTGATTTCAATTAATGATCAAAAACATGAAAATGTGGTTATTGTGGTTAATCTTAAATTGATGACAAATTAGTCACCTGTGATGGTTCTACTGTATATTTGTGAATAAAAAAAAATGCTTTGAGTAGAGTTTTAAGTGTTTTTGTTTTTATTCTGTTATCATTTGAATTATTTTAAATGAATGATTTCCATCTGACCGTGACCCTGAAAAGACCCTCAAAACCCACCTCTTGGGCTCGCCTTCGCCTGCTGGCCCCTGCAATTCAATTCAGTTTATTTGATCATTTTTTACAGATCAGGAAAAACTCCCCAAAAAAATAGTAAAAACACAAAAGGGGAAATAAACCTTCAGAGAGCAACAGAGGAGGATCCCTCTCCCCCGGATGGACAGACGCTATAGATGTCATGTGTACAGAATCAACGTAACAGAGTTACAGCACATTCAATGAATATGAAATAAATTATTCTTGTAATGAGTAGTAGGCATGGACCACGATCCAGACAACCACAATCCATGTCAGCAGAAAGAAGTAGAGATGTGGGGCATCAGCAGGGCCGCCATGGCAAGGAGAAGGACCGACTCCAGACAGCCACGATCCAGAGGAAGCTTATAGGTAGAAGAAGTTAGTAATGTGCATTGAAGAGACATGAATTCATCCAAGGATAGAGAGGAGGAGAAAAGGAGAGAGGGGAGTTGTCTGACTCTCGGAGCCAGCCCCAACCACACTCCAGAGAGAGAAGAGAAGAAGAGGAGAGAGGAGCTCAGTGTATCCTAAGATGTCCCCCAGCAGTCTAGGCCTATAGCACAATATCAAGGGGTTGGACCTGTACCCTACCCTTCACCTGCTGCCCCCCCTCCACCCTGCCCTCCACTGCTAAAATGTGTAACCATACTCTATATATAGATATAGAGTATGGTTACACATTTTATCTATCTATCTATCCATCCAACTAACTAACTAACTATCTATAGATAGAGAGGATACTTCTATCTATAGATAGATAGATAGATAGATAGATATCTATATATATATATATATATATGTTCCCTGACTCCAAAACCAGCAATGATGTGATAATGTATACGTATATGTATCAACTTGAGTTCCATACAACCTGCAGCAGAAATGTTTCTTCCTTCAATAAATTAAATTGCTAAAGGCTCTCAGGCAGCAATTATTCTCCTACAACAACGTTATCTCTTTATGAGTTGAAAAACTTGTTTCAGGTGTCAACGACTTTCACTTTGTTGCACTTTCAATTTATGGGGAAGGTGTCAAAACATTTCTAATCAATGACATGTTACGGCCCCCCTTTTGGGCTAGGGGTGCGGGAGCCATAAACATAGAGGCAGAGAATGATTGTGGGTAAAAGGGTACATTTATTCACGAACAGAGGTAGCAAGCATATAACAAAACCTATACCTGCCTATACAGGTAACTACGGTAGCCTCTGATAAGGTAAACACAAGGAGCACAGCACCCACTATGCCTATGCATCTAAACAGGGAAATACTACCTGATGCGAGTCAGTGTTTGCTCTTTCCCTCACTCCTTTTCGCCCAGCCACACGCTGGTGCAACACGCGGAACACAAACACATACCGAACTGGAGTTCACAAGTACCGAAGAAGGCTAGCACAATACGTCCCTACACAAGTTAGCTAGCAGGGACACAACACAAGTTACCTAACCGGGACACAACACAAGTGAGCTAGCAGGTAAACAACACCCGTTAGCTGTAAGCGGCACGCCAGTCAACGGGGAATGACCAGCGGCCCCGTTGCACCGGTGGCGTCTCCTTAAGAGCAGGAAGTCGACCTCCCACGCTGGCGTGTCATTGGTGGGGAGGGAGCCCGATGCGCCAATCAGAGCTCCGCAGGAACCAGGAAATGGGCAGGTCTTCCATCCACGGGTGGACCTGTTTTTACCACCGGGAAAAACACACATGCAACGGCGACAGCCGTAACAGACATTAATTATGCCTTCCTAATTAGACACACATGGTTTCTCTTGAAAACTAGTATCAACTTTTACATATCTAAAGATGCAGATGATTTGATGAAAAAATAACCTCCTCTTAAGAAAGAAAGTGATAATTTGTTAATATTCCCTCACCCACAGAAATCATATCACAGGCTGAATACTGCTAAAATTCAAAAAGAGGAATGGGATAACGCATGCTTTTTAATAACACATCTGAAAGTGAACAAAACTGATCTGTACAGTAGAAATAGTAAATTACTTCTCTAAAGTAATTACACCTGAATGGCTTGTGCTTGTAACTGGACCCCATAGTTCAGTCCTTTACTTCATTACATTGTTTAGCTCCACAGGGTTGCAGGCTTAACTCCCGCATTGACATTGTTGGTGCTTGGCAGCGCGATAAGACAGGCTCACTTTCTCCCTGAGAGACATGTGAAAATGTGAAAGCATCTAATTGTGTATCTGGAAAATGCTGTTTCATCTGCCTTTGTGTGGAGGAAGCTGCAGTCTGGTTTCCTTTCTGCACAGATGTTATTGTCTTTTGTTTTGACTCTTCCTCCTCAGTTCTTCTCCGTTCCGCCAGCACACGCACAGTCCTGTGAGACAATCAGGCCAATCACAATATGTTTACGAGCCATTAAGAGATTCTGCTCGCCTCAATGAGAGTGGAGTGGAGAGAGGAATCAACTACTTTTGGAGACAGATCCTTAATTGTTTTTTTCCCCCATTTTGACATCAATTAGGTTGAAATAAAATGTGTGGAGGGCCGTGAGAGGGAAGATATGGCTCCAACTGGGAGTTAGAAGGTAGACGGCGAGACTTTTCTCCAGTGTTTAAATGTCCATCATCGGCCTCTAAGTGGGTGTTGTAGACACCACCAATACTGTAGCAACTGTCTGACAGTAGCATTAACAGGACGAGCCTGGTGGGTCTAACACTGTGAGTTATCTACGCACATAATGAATCCAACGACATACATTTGTGTATTGTCAATCTACAAACACTTAGCTGCTGCCTGGATTACAGGCAGATTTATTTTTCAGTACAGGACCTTGTAGAAGGAGGAGTGATTAATGGAAGATGGATGATTGAGCTGACACAGGACAAGACATTGACCCCAGAGATGTGCTGCATCCTGCCTGTGATTAGCTCCATGTTGAGGCTACTGAAACCCTTTCTAAAGGGAAGATGGTGGTTTTAGTCAAATACTGATCAGCTCACATGTCCTATTTTGTTCTCAGGTAGACGTTTTAATACATGAGCTATGATCTTTCCTTACATTAACCAATGGCTTTGGTTGGAGCACTTATTTAAACAAATACAGTAAAATACATAGGCAGTGGACTTTGTAGGATTGATACATATGCATTGTAGGCAGACGGGCAAAACAAGGAATATACAGTACATTATTTTTCTATTTTGGACTGCAGTCTCAACATTCAGGAACGTTTTTTCATGCTCAGTTGCAATAGAGTGCATGCAGCTGCATGACAGCTCCCTAAAAGTGATCGCCCCCTGGTGGTGGTCTGTTTAGGAAGTGCCTGATTTTATAAGCAGCAGAGTTTGTATGAGCGGAATAAGCATTAAAGAGCCATATTGCAGTCGATCATGTTAGTTCAATTGTAGGAGGCCAAAATCTTGAAAGCGATATATATTTGATTTGCTGTGCCGCCCTATAGAGAAGGCTGAAACTCACATTTGTCCTTGTCTCAACAACAGACCCACAGCCTCAGGCTTTGGGCCAGACCACCACCAACTGTGAGAAGACCAATCTATTCCGTCAATTATTCTGCAACAGTTGGCCCTGAGAGTTAAATGAAAGTAATGAAATACTTATGAGTGAACTGGCTGGACTGGCAACATTTCTAACTTGAAAAAAGAAGATACCAATGGCCATGGAGCACAACCTGTTATGGTTTTCTATGATCTCAATAGCACGACAAAGCCTTGGTACCGTTTAGCCGTGACTTGGCGTTGTTTATTATTGCACAACAAGGAAAAACATAAATCCCAAAAAACAACTAACAAAAAACAACTGTCTTCAAACTGACAGCGACAGGTAAGTCCCACTTCTTCTGCACCTCCGTCTCTATGCCTGACAGCGTGGCTTACTTGCTCTCTTGCGGAAATCCCTCCACTGTAGCTGCTCGGTGCTTCCTTTAGCGCTGTAGCATGTAGCCTTCTCTCTGGCACGTTCCCACGTCTGACTGTTAGTCTGGTCTCTCCCTTTAACCCTGTCCGCCCCGCTGATGATCATCAGCTGCGGGAAACGCCGATTACTCTCAGGTGTGCGCCAGCCCGCGCCTCGCTCGTTCCCGTCGCCTGACGCGCAGCTCCCTGGCCGCGCGCGCTGACGTCCCGGGTGTCTCCGCTCCTCCTGTTCCTGCGCCTTCTGTTGATTCCCCAACAGTACCCCCCCGTCTACGAGAGCCTCCTGGCGACTTACCCGGCTTATCGGGGTGGGCTCGATAGAAACTATCCAGCAGCCCAGGGTCCATAATCTGCCGACGTGGCACCCAGCTCCTCTCCTCCGGACCGTAACCCTTCCAGTCCACCAGGAACTGGTACCCCCGGCCGCGCCGACGTACATCCATGACCCGACGAACCGTCCACTGAGGGTGATGGTGATGGCATCAGCGGACTCTGGACGACGGGCTTGACCTTGGACACGTGGAACACAGGATGAATAGCCATTGACGCCGGCAGGCGCAGCCTTACCGCCGCAGGGCTTAACACCCTAGTCACCTCATAGGGTCCCACAAACCGGGGCCCCAGCTTCTTGGCATCTGGAAACGCAGGGAGATCCTTGGTGGACAACCAGACCCGTTGCCCCGGCCTGTATCTTGGAGCTGGTACCCGGCGACGGTTGGCCCCCCGACTGCTCCGCTCCGTTGCACGGATCAGGGCCTCCCTGGTGGTACTCCAAACGCGACGACACCTGTCCAGGTGAGCCTGCACAGACGGGACAGCTACCTCCGGGTGCTGTGCCGGGAACAGAGGTGGCTGATACCCCAACGCCGCCTCGAACGGGGAGACGCCGGTTGCTGAACTCACCAGGGAATTCATGGAATACTCCACCCAGGGCAGGAACCGACACCAGGCAGACGGGTTTCTGGCGGACATGCAGCGAAGCGCCGACTCAACACTCTGGTTCATCCTCTCCGTTTGGCCATTAGTCTGCGGGTGATAACCAGACGAAAGACTGACAGTAATGCCCAACCCCTTGCAAAAAGCCCGCCATATCTGCGACGTAAACTGGGGACCCCGGTCCGACACGATCTCCTGCGGCAGCCCGTGGAGCCGGAACACGTGGCCCATCAACAGTTCCGTAGTCTCTGCCGCCGAAGGGAGCTTGGGAAGGCCGACCAGATGAACACCCTTGCTGAAACGGTCCACCACCGTCAGCAACACCGTCTTTCCCAGGGACGGTGGCAACCCAGTCACAAAATCCAGGGCGATGTGGGACCATGGACGACTCGGGACAGGCAGAGGCTGCAGCAACCCGGCCGGTACCTGATGTGAAGCCTTGCTGCGGGCGCACACGGGACACGCCTGGACGTACTCCTTCACCTCTCCCCTCATGCTTGGCCACCAGAAGTGGCGAGCCAGAAAAGAGAATGTCCGATGTACCCCAGGATGGCATGCAAGTCGACTGGCGTGCACCCACTTAAGGACCCTGGCCCGAACCACCTCTGGAACGAACAACCGGCCAGTGGGCACACCACCAGGCGCTGGGTGATCCCGCAGGGCCCTCCTCACCGCTGCCTCAACTCCCCAGGCGACCCGACCAATCACCATGCCCTCCGGAACAATGGGCGCTGGTTCCTCCTCCTTCGGATCCTCCACCTGGTATTGTCGTGACAGAGCGTCCGCCTTCGTGTTCCTGGAACCCGGGCGATAAGTCAGCGAAAAGTCAAAACGACTAAGGAAACTGGCCCACCTTGCCTGGCGCCCGTTGAGTCGCTTGGCCGCCTGAATGTAAGTGAGGTTCCGATGGTCGGTCCAAATCACCACTTGTTGCTCAGCCCCCTCCAACCAATGGCGCCACTCCTCCAGCGCCGCCACCACTGCCAGCAGCTCCCGGTTCCCGATGTCGTAGTTCCGTTCTGCGGGCAGGAGACGTCTGGAAAAAAAAGCACAGGGGTGTACCTTCTGGTCTGTTCCGGCTCGTTGGGACAGGACTGCCCCCAGCCCCGAATCCGACGCGTCCACCTCCACAATAAACTGCCTGGTTGGGTCGGGATGCAGCAACGCGGGAGCCCTTGTGAACCGCAGCTTAAGCTCCTGAAACGCCACCTCCGCAGCTGGGGTCCAGGTGAACGGCTGGGCGGGAGATGTCAAGCTGGTCAAAGGAAGCGCCACCACACTATAGTTGCGCACAAATCGTCGGTAGAAATTAGCGAATCCCAGGAACCCCTGCAGGTCCCTCCTCGAACTCGGAGTGGGCCAGTCCACCACTGCTTGAATCTTTCGAGGATCGGCCCTGACCTGCCCCTTCTCCACGATGAAACCCAGATACTCCACCGACTCGGCATGGAAGAGGCACTTCTCCGCCTTCACGTACAACTGATTCTGGAGCAGTCGCTGAAGTACCCGTCGCACATGCTGGGTGTGTTCGGCTAGAGTCCGGGAGAAAACCAAGATGTCGTCCAGGTAGACCACGACGAACTCCTCCAGCATGTCCCGCAGCACGTCGTTCATCAGGGCTTGGAAGACCCCCGGGGCGTTGGTCAACCCGAACGGCATCACCCGGTACTCGTAGTGTCCCCGAGGTGTCTTGAAAGCGGTCTTCCATTCATCGCCCTCTCGAATCCTCACCAGGTGGTAGGCGTTCCGAAGATCCAACTTCGTAAAGATGGTAGCCTGGGTGAGGGGCTCCATAGTGGACCCCATGAGAGGGAGAGGGTACCTGTTCCTGATCGTTATCTCGTTCAATTGCCGGTAGTCGATGCAGGGGCGGAGGCTGCCGTCCTTCTTCTTTACAAAAAAGAACCCCGCGGCCACCGGAGAAGACGAGGCACGAATCAATCCTGCCGCCAGGGACTCCGTGATGTAGGCCTCCATGGCCCCCTTCTCTGGCAGGGACAGGCTGTACAGACGACTGCCCGGCAGAGGAGCCCCGGCACGGAGCTCGATGGCGCAGTCGTACGGCCGGTGTGGGGGAAGGGACTGTGCTCGAGCCTTACTGAACACCTCTCCCAGGTCATGATAGACCTCAGGCACCAACGACAGGTCCGGACACTGACCTCGGGCAACCTCCTGGGCGGCCCTACCTGGTGCGGACCGAAGACACTGGGCGTGGCATGCAGCTCCCCACTCCAAAATGGTCCCGGACCTCCAGGCAATGCGGGGCTCATGCTGTAACAACCAGGGGTGACCCAACACCACCGGCGCCGCTGGAGACTCGATCAGGAAAAACTGGCGCTTCTCCACGTGGTTGCCAGCCACCGTCAGGACCAGGGGCGCGGTCCCCTGCGTGACCAGGGCCACCCGTCGACCATCCAGGCCGAACGCCTCCCGCGGCTCCGCCACGAATGTCATGTCCATGAAGCAGGCATCTGCCCCGGAATCGACCAGAGCCCCCACCTCAATGTGTCGATCGGCCCAGGCCAAGCTGATCCTCACTCTCCGGACCGATGGTGCAGATGCTCGGGAGTCGGTGAGACGGCTCACTAGGACCTCCCGTGGTCCTAGTGAGCCTGGGCTTTTGGCTGACTTGGGCAGTTGCGACGAATATGGCCCCTCTGGCCACACAACCAACACACTCCTGCCCTAACCCGGACCTCCCGCTCAACCGGATCCAGCCGTGTGCGTCCCAGCTGCATGGGTTCCTCCCCTTCTGCTTCCTGAACCGTGGATGGACTCTCCTGGACCGGCGGAAACGTCTGGAACCCCCCTGGACGTCTCTCCCAGACACCCGACTGCTGAATACTCGGAACCCTCCTCCTGAGAGTCCGCTCCCTCCTCCGTTCCTCGAACCGCTCGTCGATCCTTAGAGCGAGCGCCACCAGTCCCTCAAACGTGGCGGGCTCCTCCCGAGTCGCTAACTGGTCCCGCACAGCCTCACTCAGCCCTGCCCAGAAAGTGACTCGCAGTGCCGGATCATTCCATCCGCTCTCCGTAGCCGCCAGTCGGAACTCCACTGCGTAATCCGCCACCCGACCACCTCCCTGCCGGATGCTCGCCAGTTGCGCTCCAGGCTCCGGACCTCGGGTTGGATGGTGAAACAACCACCGCAGCTCTGCCACGAATGCCTGATAGGTGTGTCGGAACCCCACTCCTTGAGTCCAAGCTGACGCCGCCCACTGCGCCGCCTTGCCGGTGAGTAAGTTCGTAATGTATGCGATCTTGGAGGCGTCCGACCCGAACCGGCTGGGCTGATGCGTGAAAACCAACTCACATTGCATGAGAAAAACGGCGCAGGTCTCAAAATCTCCCCCGAACGGCTGCGGGCTGGCCAAACACGGTTCCGGGGATGACGCCGTCGGTTCGGCCGTGGGCGCGGGTGTAGGTGTCTCCCGTGAGGAACTGGAACGGGTCCCTGTCAACGTCCGAAGCTGGGCCAGTACCTCCGCGTGTTGAGCCGACGACCGGGTCTGGAGTTCCGTTATCCTCTCCATTGACTTACTCAAGTCAATGACCTGGTCCTGGAGAGTCTTAATGGCAGTTGCTGCTACCTCCAACTGACGAGCGTGGCCATCCGTCATCACCCGCTGCTGCTCCAGGAACGCCCGGTACGATGGGTCCATGTCGGCTGAGATCTCCAGTGGTGGGAACGTACTGTTATGGTTTTCTATGATCTCAATAGCACGACAAAGCCTTGGTACCGTTTAGCCGTGACTTGGCGTTGTTTATTATTGCACAACAAGGAAAAACATAAATCCCAAAAAACAACTAACAAAAAACAACTGTCTTCAAACTGACAGCGACAGGTAAGTCCCACTTCTTCTGCACCTCCGTCTCTATGCCTGACAGCGTGGCTTACTTGCTCTCTTGCGGAAATCCCTCCACTGTAGCTGCTCGGTGCTTCCTTTAGCGCTGTAGCATGTAGCCTTCTCTCTGGCACGTTCCCACGTCTGACTGTTAGTCTGGTCTCTCCCTTTAACCCTGTCCGCCCCGCTGATGATCATCAGCTGCGGGAAACGCCGATTACTCTCAGGTGTGCGCCAGCCCGCGCCTCGCTCGTTCCCGTCGCCTGACGCGCAGCTCCCTGGCCGCGCGCGCTGACGTCCCGGGTGTCTCCGCTCCTCCTGTTCCTGCGCCTTCTGTTGATTCCCCAACACAACCAACACAACTATTGATGTTTGGTGTATTATTTTCCCAAAATACCTCATGTTAAAGAGATGTGCTCTCTGTTGGGCATCAGGAGGATTTAGCATTGTCAAATATTTACAACTGTGCAATAAGACGAACGAGTCATGAAAAACTTAACAACAGAAACATGGGAGGAAAAATAAAGAAACAAATGTTTTCTTAAACTTGAGATGGGAAACCTAATCAGGATGACCTCTGGCTGGAACACGCCCTTTCACACACTGCTGACCCTAGAGTGTTAACTGAGGAGGAGATACAGGGTGCTATTGGAGTAGCCTACAGGATTGTTGACTTTGATCTGAACTATGGTTAAAAAAGTTTACTTGATGGACAAGAGAGTCATAAGTTGAATCACTCTCTAGTTCTTTAACTTCACTTCAGCATGACGGATGTTTATACACACTCTCTTGTTTTAATAAAAGTTCTGAACAGATAATACATACAGTATCTATAGTGGTCTGTTTTGAATGCCAGCAGCACGGCTTTTGGGATGGTGAAAGTAGGTCAGTCCACCACTTTCGTGTTTCTCAGTTAAAATGGATTTTCTGTTTCTTCATCGCCACCAGGTTGAAAGTAACGTCTGCACCACTGCTGTTAGGGTAAGGTAACGTTAGACCATGCATCATCAACCTCACCTGCCACCTGTAAATTATATAAATCATTTCTGTCATATTCATTGAATGTGCAGTCCTGAATGTGCAGTCCTGATCCAATGTGAGGTCCCAGGACAGGGATGTCGTATGTGTCCAGATTGTAGAGCCCTTTGAGGCAAATTTGTAATTTTGGGCTATACAAAATAAACTGACTTGAAACTGAATTAAATCAGATTCAAGTCAAGGCTCTCTCCTATCAGATTTTGGAAAGTCAACAATGGATTTTGATGCAATGCGCCAATCAGTGTATTCGCTAAGAACATTTACAGTGCTTTCACAAAGAGCTGTTGACGAGTTACACAACACTGACAGTGCTGTACCGTACAATGAGGAGGAAGCTGACATGGCTGTTTTCACAATCCCATTTAATGTAGCCTGACTCTGAACAAAACTAGCACCGATCAATGGAAACCTCTTCAAGAGGCAAAAGGTCACCAAGCTTGAAGCTCCACTTTTGTTTGCAGAGCAGACTGAGCCTGTACTTGTTTGAGCAAGTACAAGTTCAGTGGTGAGCAGGGTCCTACTTCAATCAGAGGATTGGCGGTTCGATCCCCGGCTCCACTAGTCCATGTCAATGTGTCCTTGGGCAAGACACTTAACCCCACATGTCTCCCGTAGCTGTGCCTCTGGTGCATGAATGTTAGCTACTCCTGATGATCTGGTGGAACCTTAGCTCCTCCCATCAATGTATGAATGGGTGAATGATAACAAGTAGTGTGAAAGAGCTTTGAGTGGTCCGAAGACTAAAAACGAGATATACAAATACAGACCATTTACTTAGTTTGCAGCATCCAAGTATTCTAGAACTCCCTTTCTTTTCTGCAATTCTTACCCGACGGTGGTGGTTTCAGTGTGTTATGCGCAGCTGTATCCCTTGAATGCTCAGTTGTATTGTTCTTTAGTGAAAAAAAGTAAGAACGTGTTTAGTAGTATTAGTAGTAGTACAGAGCAATATTGCCTCAAAAACACAGTTAATCATCTTGGAATGGCCTGATATTGTGCATTCCAGTGTTAGCTTTGAGGGACACTGGACTTTAACATAAGGCATTATTTTATCTTTCTAACACTATATTCAGTCTCTGATGTATGGAGCAACTCTCAGCTGCAAAGAGCAGATGTTTGCATGAATTAAATATTTGTCGAGGCGGAGGTACAACAGTGTGGTACTAACTGCAAAGGCATTTTTCTGTCACTGCTGAGAAAAAAAGTATAATAAAAAACCCAAAACCTGAAATACTCTACATAACATAGACATAGTTTATATTATTTTTCACAAGCACCCCTACCATCAGAAATGAACAGTGGAAACCTTTCCGATTCTTGTTGCATCCATACAGCGAATGAATTAGAATAGGAAATCTTCTGCGTGCAGCTACAGTGGAGGAAGACAGACACCATCACAGAGTTATGGCAGACCTCCTGCTGCGAGTGTACATAATTAATGTACCGGAACCCTTAAAAAATACACTGTGTTCAGGCTCAAAGACAAGCTGGTGTCATTTGGAGAACTGTAGTTGTTGGTAATGTAGCGGACAGACCATAATGAGCTCAGTCCAAGGTCAGGACTTCTGAGGGATCAACAAAATCAATTGGTTTGTCTTACAGCTGAGTAGAATAATATATGCAACACACACAATCTTAAGATACAACATTTTTATTATTGTCAGTCTTAAATATGAGCACACACTTTTCATCAAGAAAATACATATGAACCAACAATCCTTTACAATGCAGGGAGTCAAATAACATGAGGTCCCCCTCCACTTGGAAACAATCCAATCTGAAGAGAGCCCTGTGAACTTGTAACCAGGCAAAGGGCAGAATCTTCTGTGTGTGAATCATTCAAAATAAACCCAACAGATCATGAGACTACTTCATGCGTCTGCTATGATCACCCCCTGGCAGCTGAAGCAAAGGTTGGATTTCTCATGTCTAACCAAAGTTCACATCCAAAAGTGATCTCTTCCAGAATCCAATGCAAACCACATAAATGTCACAACACACCTAAAATGAATAGTACTATAGGTGCAACACAAGTCTTTTTTCTTAACTGGTATCAAATATTCTTCGGAGACTGTTCTCTTGCCTTGCACATATGGATACAAAGAAAAGATCTACACCCATAGCTCCTACAATACCCACCCACCCCTCCCCCCTCCCCATCTGCGCCCAAGCAAACATGGGCCAGGTTGGAGCATGGGAAAAAGGGAATGAGTCCTGCATTCCTGCAGTCTTCAAACAGACAATGGAATTGGTCAGATCATCATTAGTATGCAGCGCTACTGCCAAAATATAAGCCTTCATGGGCTGTGATTCAGTATTGGCTGACTGGAGTCAGAACAGGAGAAGTTAAGTGTATTCAGGCCTTTTTAGTGCAGTTTCTGAGCTGAACTTTGGAGTTGGATCAGAAATATGTCCAAGATCCTTTTCCTTTGCTCGATTTTATCATTATAAGTTTGGCTTAAACGAGACTTATCATTTTTTAAAAGTCATGCTCGGTGGGAGTTTGAAGAGTTTGCTCTAATAGGAAAGCAGACTTAGTTTGAATGCCATGCAGAAAGAAACTGCAGTAGACTGCTGACAAAGAGAGAGAGATGGTAAATTATTCCCAATTATGAAAGTTGCTCATTTCCATTGAGACAGGTATGTGGACACCTGCTGTGTTCGGTTGCCTGACCGTGATGCGTGTCATATGCAGCTGTGGGAAGCATACAGCACAGGGAGATGCAGTTCTAACTGTATTTAACTGTTTCCTTGCATAAACAAGGTGTTACAAGCATAATACTGGGTGAGACTTATAGAATGGAGCATGAGTCCAGTTAACAGGACAACATGAAGGCCAACTGGGAGCTTATTAGAGTTTTCTGAACTATATAAGCCATAACGTGGCAAATAGCTGTGTTACGCAACACAAAACTTCCCCGTCTCACTAACTGAAATGTGATTGTGTTTGTTTAACTGCTCTGCTAGCCGGCTCTTGTAACCTTGAGGCTGTCTGTGCCCATAATGCAGAGAGCACACTGCTGCAAAGTAATGCAAAAGGCCTCAGGTCAGAAAACAATCCAAATGAAGCCTTTAAAGAAGCCGCCTGCATAGGTTTTCTCCACACGCCTTCTGTTGTTACACGTTCAGAACAGCAGGGATTTGAGAACAAGGAAATGAAGAGGGTACTTTTCTGTAAGCCGCATGTAGTCAAGGCCAAAACTTTATGAAAAGGATCTAGTGGGATTTCCAGCCGTGATCTATCAGGTGCTGACTGTTTCCCATCGCCTCTGAAAAGGCAGAATACCTCGTCCTCAGATCAGAGATCAGACTGCGCTCTGGCTTGATGTGGCGTCTTCGGCTCAGTGCTTCACTGTGACCACATATCTCATCAGAGCTCATAAACAATATACTTGTTTGACATTGAAAACCGGCGGGGTTCCTCCTAATGATCATCTTAAATCAGAATATTAACATGAGCAGTTTGGTAGTCTGTGATTCTCAGTGCAGCCCCGACTCTGAATCGCTGCCATAGTAACCATATGGCATTGCTATTATTAGGTGGATTATTAGGTGACGTCAGCTAAACAGCAACCTCCTTACCGCAGGTTACGTGTGAAGAAAAAAAAACTACCTTAATTTTCATTTAATCTCGAGATATATTTTCACAGCAGCCCTGCTGGTTTATTCAGATCTGCTCTAAAGGTAGGCGCCTACAGTGATAGTGTGCTTGGCTTGAGAAATTATACTGTATTTGATATGACATCCAAAAACAATATGACAGTTATTAAGGACAAGCAAAGGAACACAGCTGTCTGCGCGGTCCTGGCAGAGACCGTGGAGAGAAACAATGCTGACAGCACAGCGCTGGGGTGTTAGCGAGGTGTGAGCGCTAACGCCCACGCAAATGCACACCCGAGACCAAGTGTAAATATTACTTCAAGGTGGTGATTGCTGCGTTGTTAAATAGTTGCGCAACTTGCTGAGCAACTGCTCAGAGGTAGTAAAAAGATAAAAATCAATGAGCAGTTTTTACAACGTGTGCTTGGCTGTCCTACAAAAGAGATAATCAAGAAACTGTCTTACTTCAGCTCAATCTGTTGCATGTGTGTGTGAGAGAGAGAGAAAGAGAAGAAGTGAGGTGTGTGTGGTTTGTGTTGAGTGATATTTTTAGGCAGACTACTAAGCGAGGTGTTCAGCACGTTGGCTCCCTTTCCAACCATTCAAGGGACTGAAGCAGCCAGGCTGTGATTGTGTGTTCATATTGACAGCATCCACTTCATTCAAACTCCTCTGAGGGACCCGATCGGACCTCTTTGGGAGGTGATCGGACTTCAATTTGTCTTAAATGTGGTTAATCTTGTGTCAATACAATCGTGGGATCAGTGGTGCCATCCTTCCAGCCGGGAGGAATAATTACCATGTCATATCCAAACATCACTGTGCTGGAGATGAATAATAGTCTGCGGCGTCTGTCTCCCTCTCTCTCCCCCTCTCTTTGTCTAGTGTGTGAAAACAAAGTGCGATTAGCCCGTCAGATTCAGCTGATGATTACCCTGATCAATTTCAATAATGCTCCTGATCTGATTCATGCCGTTTTGATTTGGCTCTATTTTCACATTGAGGAGCACAAACCTTGATGTCCCCAAGAGCCACAAAGAGCCACAATGAGGCTAAATGAGTAAAGACAAGTTAAAGTGTATGCACATGGATGAATGACTACAACCAAAGCTGAGGCTAGCAGGGGAGAAGGGGAAAGGGGGAGGGAAAGGTAAAAGAGAGGAGAGCAGAGATCATTGGTTCTACTGCACGTTCATTTAAAAATAACCACATGTGAGAATACTCAATCGGAGCCGAGGGATAATAAGAAACGCATCATTGCCCCGCCACTAAACAGACACACACTAATTTGATGTAATTCACTGTTCCTGTTTGATGTTGTGTTAATGGAATCCTGCAAATCCTTCTAGTGCTGCACGCGGTGCAATGACGTGCAGTTGGTAGACGCTTGTGTGTGAACGTCCACAAGCTGCGATGTGTTTCGCTAGAGAGGCATGGCGTCTAAAAAACCTTCCACTTTGCAACAGTAGCCTTTACACCAAAATCTCATGTTTACCTTGTTGTCACTCAGCTCTTGTTGAACCTGTGTGTGGCAGTTGGTGTAAACTGTTTGCCAAGACGTGAAAAAGATAACTCACCGGCTTTTAAATCTTACCGATTGGAAAGGTTTCTGATTGTTGCATAAAATCCTCACGCTCACAACTAAATACGGTAACGGAGGTGCTTCCTGTTTGCTGCCTGTCAAAACGCCACTGATCCTCCTCTATGATAAAACACTGATATGATTTCTTTGTTTTTCGAACGCCAGCCACATATGATGCGATAAGAGCAGTTGCAGTATTATTTTGTTTCACTGTCAGTTATTAATGCAATCGGCTCGCATTCTGTACACTAGGCCTGCAATCTTTTTTCTTTTCAGCAGAGCTGGGAATGTCATGTTCAGAAAGAGCATTCCACAGTCATATACCACAAACTGTACATTTTGGTTCAACGGTGTGTGTCAATTTAGATTCCCCAATAGCCCCATGTTAAACCCTTATTAAAACATGTTCACCCTCTTCTTTGTAAAACACAATGTGTTTTGTTTGCCGTTGGGATTAGAAAACAGAAACCCACTGAAGCATGGTGCTGTGAGCTGCTACTCTTTGGGTTATTGGTGTCTAAATACATGCAAACAGTGTTTATTTCCTATGAAGATGATGTGACTGAGTGGCCTCTGACCCGCCAGTGCGGCTTTGCAACATGAACAGGAACATGTTCTGGGTCGTGTAGAAATGGCACGATGTTCAAACAGTAGCAGCAGTGTTAATACATTTGCATTACTTCAGTCAGACATCGACTCCATCGAAGTGGAGCAAAACTCTCCCTCAATTTTTAACTACATAATTATAACATAAGTATTCTTGACACCATTTTTGAGTACAACTGTAAAAGAAAGAAAAAAAGACGAGGATATTTGTACTAAATAATTACAACTTCATATTTTCCCTTCTCAAAAATATATAAAACTAAACATAACTGAAAAAATAGAATTAAAAGATTAGCATAACACAACTGAAAGTATATCACTATATGCTGAGAACAAAAATACTTGAAGGTCAAAAACGATTCTGTTTCAACAACCAGATGGAATGATAATCATTACACATTAAAATATGACAATAGCAGGCTTTCAGCCTCAGGGTAACCTAAACTGCTCCTGCTTCACGGTCTCAGTTTGACTTTGAGGTATTTAACATTCACCTCTCATACTTGCTGTGAATTTGCCTTTTCCTGGAGTTGAGATGAATATGCAATGCGGTTAAAAATGAAGACAAATTCATTTGAATAAGAGACACTACAATTAAAAAATCTTTTTTTCTCTGAGACATACTATAAGTAAAAAAGAGATAATCCAGACTAATATAATTTAGAGAGAACATTTCCAACATAATTCAATGTAATGTGAAGTATTTGTTACATCCGTGAAATCTAAAAGCAAAACAAACAAAACAACAGAAACTTTTTGTTAAGTACCTATTTAGTGGGTCAACATCATTATGTAGCAGGATACTTCATGCACTCACTGTGCACCAGTTTATGTTTCCGGTTGAGAAAAAAAAACACACACACACACACTCGCAGTCACACACACAAAATACTTGTGTTCAAATCCACTCTTCAAATTCTGAGCAGGAACAGCAGAAACACAAAGAAGAGGAGACAGGTGTGTGAGTGCATTCCCATCGCGCCTCCGCTGCCGTCCTGAACTGCACTCGGTCCTGATGGGGAAAACAAAACACTTGGGTAAGTTTCACCATGAAGGTTTTCTTTCTTCCTCTTCGTGTCATCACTACTGGAGGTATGTTACTAAATAAACTGCCTTTCCTCCAGCATGAGTCTCATGTGAGTGCTGTGACTTCTGAAGTGCAAATGTGTGCTTCTGTTTGTGAAAACACTGTATTTTGGATAGTTTGCCTGTTATTATGCAAACCAGTGTACATAATTAGTGATTCTAGTTATCACAGTGATTATTATGTATTATCTAAAATTAGTGGGGAATTGTAGGTATGGATTACAAGGTTGTATTAGTGTAATGACATATTAACGTGGAGTTCCTGTTTTTGAGAATTTAGGAGAATCAACAGAATGACTATGACCCATGGAGCTCTCACTGAACCTCTGGGTGAAGCACTATCTCGGTCTCTTGGACATTGGATTCACATACAATTTGCCACAGCAAAAACAGGTATAGAGAAAATGTGATAATAATCCAGGCCTTATTATTCCAGTCTATATAACACATTTTCTTAATTAACATGTAAGTTGTTGAATGTTTAATTCATGTTGAAACTGACACTCACTGCAGGCCCAGCTGTTAAGGTGAGGAGAATATTGGTTTCTTAAATACTGAAAAAGTGAACTGAACCAAGCGACAGACCAACCTAACGTTATTAACATTTCACCAAAGGCAAAGTGCAGAGATGATTTTTCAAGGCAAACCCAGAAGTTAGCGTCACACTGATTCTCTCGACAAAAGCCAATGACGTTTTTAAATTATTGATGAAAATAAGCTCTGTGGTGAACAAAAATATACGAAACTTCACAGTCACAAGAATTCACGTCACGAGCAGTTTGTCCAAAATGTCCTCACTTTATAATTGTATTTATTTGAATAAACCTTTATGTGAAATTGTCATAATAAGCAAATGTAGAGTCATGGCCATGAATGTTTTGAGAGGTCGTAGTGATCTTTGACCTATGACCATCAAATTCTAATCGGTTCATCTTCCAGTGGACGTTTGTGCCAAATTTGAAAAAATCTGTATATATTTAGATACAGAACTGGTATGCATATTAACCACATAGTCTTGTATTGGTCTGTTTCCTCTTGCTGAATTAAAAACATGTGTGAAACAGTCAGTATATAACCGACAAGCATTCTGTTGTGAATACAGAAATGACTGAATATGGATTTGTAATTCTTTGGATAATAATGGAGGATGGAAGCAGGAAGCCAGTTCATTGTTCGGAAGAATACATGAACAACACGTCAAACTACAATGACACAGTAGAGCTTCCATTAGTGAGGCAGCAGGGGAGCATCATTTAGTGCTGCTGGTAGCACCTGTTTTGAGTGGGATGATCAAATGCATGGACTGGATCATCCAGTGCAGAGGATTAACACTGAGCATTGCTCAGCATCTATTGCTAAAGAGGTCATTGTATCTTTGACAAGGGCATTCTTAGTTCTGAGAACGGCTCTTAAAAACACACAGTTCTGTTAAAATGATGCTTTCACTTCCAGGTTTGCTTTGGTCAGTTGTCCCTGGGAGTCTGTCAGCAGATGTATGCTTATTGCAACATGAGTTGGTTGAGATAAGCATTAAATCTGACTATGGTACACTATTTTAAATATAGTATATATAATGTACACTATGTGGAGAACACAGAGTGTGACAGCACACTCAGCAGGTTTTCATTTAGAAAGAGAAATTAAACTAGAAAGACCAGTGGATCATTTTGGGCTCTTCATTTCTAATAAAACTTCACTCCATCTGATTCTTATTCACCAGGCTATAACATAAAAAATAGAATGGAGACACATTATTTATCTTATTGGCCTTATATTTAATGAAAAGGTAATCTTTTGAGTAATTTAAGATGAAATATAAACCTGTATTCTTCACTATTTAATGCACCTGTATTATTCTAGTATTGCAACAACACAATTTCATGATGAAAACTAGAACACATAATACTTTCATCATACTATTTTCAGGGATGAGGCATGTTCCATCTAAATGAATACATTGTATGAGGATTGAGGACACATTTTAACTTTTTACTTTGAAGCTTGGAACACAATGACTACTCATTTCCCTTGGATTTCCATGAGTTCACCACAGTTTCCTTTGGGGCATCTAGCCAATTACCCTGCCACAGTGGATTATCCGTAATCCTGCATATGGCTAATTACAATAATGACGTTCACTCGTAGTCAAACTCAAAGCCATTAATACAATTATGTTGTGTTAATGGAGTGGGTCTGCTTACAAGATGCTGCAACCACCAGTCACAAGGACACATTAAATGGATGAGTGAGGCTCCACAAGCTTGTTCTAAAAACGCACAGGGCTCATCTACACCAGCTTTCTGTGTGGGACGTACAGTGGAAATGCAATAACTGGATGGGAAAACAATCGCACAAGCACAAATGATGATAATGAAAAATGACGAATACTTACATTGGAAAGAAGAGCATGCAAAAATCAAAATAAAGGCATGTCACACAGTGGGTTAGGGGTGCAAAGGAGAAGATGAAACATGGTTAGCAAACCGGGCTGTGATGGCCATTTTCACAAAGACTCATGTGGCAATGGTCTGGGGGCTTGCTTTGCCATCCCTGCTGCCTGCTACACATTTACTTTAACATGTAAATTCATGAAGAGAACAGCTCCATGATCAAAGAGCTCAGAATCCATTTGTCTCTTCATGTCAGACGCTGCGTATAACTTCAGCGACAGTGCAGCATGACTTCCAGTTTGTGAAAATGGCGGTTGGTCATGTGCCAGCATGCAGTTAATACTTTCCATCCACAACAGTTGAAGTGCATGCTGGTGCAAAATACTAACCTTGCAATAGCGTAGAGCTAGTGGGTTCAATTACGACTACACCAGGGAAACAAATGGAACAGAGCAACATATTGGAAACAGAGCAGCAACAAATCCTTGACAGCACATGTGAAAAGCATGAACAGTAGGCTGCTGAATAGACTTTTGACATGGAGGCTGCACAGTGGCAGACAGAGTGCTCAAACTGGTTATAGGGCCCACGCCATTCCTCAGTTCACGTGGTTGCAGAACTCAATTTCAAAGCTGAAACACGACAGTATTTTAATGTTGACAATCACTCAGTGTTGATAAAGGCTCCTGATTGTGGTGACACGTTTGGTGATACGGTGTACACACTCTTCCCTTTTGTGAAGGAGATGTGTTGTACTTTAATGCTCTTCGCTATATGTGCAGGATTGTTGGCAGCTGGCGAATGAGAGAGAACAGTATTGTCACTGAATCAGCAGCTTGATGTAGTGGATCTCTTCATTGTTAGTGAGAGCAGGAAGTCAGCCGGCTGAGCCAGAAACAGACTCTAATGCTCTACAGGCCCAAAGAGCTTTGTAGGTGTAGCAAAGTAATAGAAACAGTATCAAGTTATCTTAATGTATTTAGGGTCTTAAACAAATGAAGTAGACTGTGCAATCTTATATTTCATCTTTCATCATTTTATATTTACTCTAAACAATCTGTGGTTGCCTGCACATGAATGCATCACCTAAATGTTCATATAACAATAAATGTAAAAGCTTTAAGAACATGGATAAAGGTTGAATCAAACTAATATAAGCTAAAACGGCAGAAAATTGCAGATTATTACTATTATTATTATTATTACTTTTATTGAAATATACACTACTTTAGTTACACTTCACTCTCTGTAGTGCTATACATGTAGCATATTCCTGTACTCACCATACATAAGGAAGCTTGTGTTCGAGGTCCCAAGTTTGTTGAGTGCGACACAAGTGTAGTTCCCGTAATCTCCGTCGGTCACATTAAAAAATGTCAGCTTCGACAGAGATCCAGAGTTCACAATCTCCATGCCATCGACGCCATTGAGGATCCTAAATGTGAGAAAGTACAGTGAGTGCAACTAGCCATGGGCAATGATGTTGTTTATTTTTCAGTCACTTGGCCAATGGGCCAATGGGCCTGACTGCAATAATAACAGCAATTTAATTCATGACCAATTTGTAGTATTCTTAATGGCTGTATGACTGACAGCTGATCAATGACCATCAATAACTGTGACAACTGGAAACACACACACTTCTTCCATTTGCCTCACGTAAAATTCAAATGTAAAACTAATCACCTTCTGTCATCTTTGTACCACTCAAAGTCGGCCTCAGGCACGGCATCAACCTCACACTCCAGCTCTCCTCGCTGTCCCAGAGTCACTCCGACATCTCTGCCCTCCGACACAGCTGGAGCATCTGCAAGCAACACCATGAGAGCACTGTGGTCAGGACGAGTCAAGGACATCAGGAGACGGGTCGATGGCCTCGTCTCCTCGAAGCCGTGGTGGTCTACAGCATGACCGCGAATGCACAGGAAGTAGTCATGGACAGTATTTCTTACACTGGTGAAACTGCTTGGTGTCAGGTATGATGAGATGGAATGAACTGTTCAGGTTTTAATCTGTAGCAGAGAAGCTCAAAATTATCAAATAATGTTATTGTAGCTGTTTTAGCAAAATGTGGCCTTAGGTCCAGTTACAGCTCACGGACCCCAAATACTCACCTTTTGTTCTGGGCCTGTGTGCCTTGGTGAATGAGTCAAAACAATTGGAACCATGCAGTCATGTCTTGACTGTCAATAATTCTGCTGATTGTTTTCTTGATTTAATGATTAATGGCTTTGACGATAAAATGTCAGAAAATAGTTGAAATTCAATTGTGACTTTCCTTGGGCCTTAGTTTTCGATCAAATTAGCAGAAATAAGTAGCACATTATTATAATGTATTAATTGTAATAAATATAGTCAAAATCAGTAGCACCGTAAAGTGAGTCAAATACTAATAACTTTATACTTCTCTTGACTCCAGAAAGAATATTTTATTGTGTGTAGCAATACTTCCAACACAAATAGTAAAACTGAAAATGCCAAACTGAATTAAGGCTACAAGTTAGAAAACGGTTGAGCACAGGGTCAAAAATACATTGAATCACTCATAAGACCTTTTGTTCAAAGCTGCCATATTCAAATTATGAAACCTAAATTAGCAGAGTATGATAATACCAATGATATGAGACAGAGAAAAGCAACAAAGGCTCATATTTGAGAAGCTGGAACCTGAGAATATTCATCACTGTTTTTCTTCATAAATTATCCAATTGATTGTATTGTAACGGTCTGAGTTAAATGTAATGTTATACGTGTTTTTGTGTTTACACAGATAAGTTGTTCAAGACAAGAATGTATTAGTTATTGCAATTACTGGGTCCAGGAGGTCAGTGAAGGTCTCATCGGCTGGGTGGCTGTGGGGCCTGTCAATCATTGTGGCTACCTATGAGGGTGGGTGGGACACATGGGCGTGCCTGTGATTGGAGAGCGAGTGAGGTGGGATGTTGTTGTTTGTGTGTGTGCGGCTGCGCTGTGAGAGTGAGTCTATGTCCGGGAGCGGAGTGTGAAGCATGTTCAGAGGTTTCCACAGTTTGACTGTTGTTTTGGCGTGTTGTTCAAGAATAAAGTACACTAAGCAAGACAATGTCTCGTAGCTTTCCTGACCCAGGGTCGCTACAGTATGAGAGTATATTATGTTCTGCCAAAAGACTCATTGACCACATTGACTAACCGTTTTGTTAATTTAAAAACTAAATATTAAAATTCCTCAGCCAAAGCAGTGGACTCACAGTTGACGGTGATGTCGACGGTCTGGACGTCTGTGTCGATATCGTTGACGGCTGTGCATTGATACGTCCCCGCCCTCTGTCTGGAGATAGATGGGATTTCCAGGTACTCATCCTCCGATGCCAGGTCTCCTGTGAAAGAGGAAGGAAGTGGAGATGGAGATTCAGGGTTCATGTGGCAAGTCAACAGCTGTGACCTCAATTTCCACACAGGAAGGAGAAAGCTGTTGATCATTGTGACAGTTTTAAGTCAAGGATTTATACTGAGATGCAGTGCATTAAGAATTATTCTGGTTTTGGAAAAAAAGCGAGAATCTATTTTGGAATTTACAAGACAAAGAGTGCAGTTCAGTTGTAACTCCAACGCAGAAATCAAAGATCTCAGTGTAGAGGCGGCAGCAGCAGTGCCGACAGGTCCTGTTAATTCTTGTAGCTCCCTGATCTAACGTGACAGCAAAATTCACACAGCTACATGTGTGTCAAACTTACACCAGTAGATATCATGACATGTGCTGAATTCTGTCTCTGCCACTTCTCTGCTGTTTCTTTCAACACCACATCTTGAGCCTCTCTGACGTGTTTCTGAGGACGCCGCAGCACTTGGTGATTAGGGCTTTGTTCAGCGACAACTCATTATCAATTGTCTGTCAGAACTTTAATATTCGGCTCCTTTTTGTGTGTCTCTCATGCCTGCAAGCACACCAGGACTGCTCATGAGATGTGACAATCAGAACGGGGAGGGGGAATCTTTCCTGTATCAATTTGACACGCTTGACAGAGACACTTAATACAGCGCTCAACACAAAGAACAAAAGACGTAATGGTCTTCAAGCCTCCTCCCAGGACGGAGGCAGCTGACAGTAATACATTGCACATGGTTTCACTTTGCTGGGTTGAGGCACATTACTGAATTGCACCTGGGAAGGTTGTTGGAGAGAAGTTCTGACCGGCACGCTGATCACCTGACGAGGAGGACTGGGAGGACTCATGTTCACTCCACTCGGTTCCTTCTCTGCTTTCCCTCAGAAGAGCATTCTCCAATGTGCCACCAGAGACCACAGTGTCACTTAAAGCCACGCTGTAGAATCCTCAGAGGAGGGTTAATCAAGACAAGGCTGCCAGCTGATGAGCGCTCTCAAAGTGCACACATCTAGTGACACTTCTTATGGCAGGTGGTTTCACATCAGCAGCTGTCTTCCAGACTGGCACGGGAAATAAATCACTGTTTCTCTTGGAAATACATTCACAAAAACAACGGGCAATCGCACCCGTAACGATGTTATACGCTTCTTCTCACATGACTCCTATAATAAGTTTGATTATAACAAATTGTCTCTTCATATGAAGACAACTAAATTCATGTTTTTTGGGAATCCAAAAGAAAAATATGTGGATAATATTGATTTCAAATTCTGTGATGATAGAGGATGATAGAAGAGGGTTTAAAAGAGTCATAGGGTTTGTTTTCAATCATCAATTTAAGGTCCCGGGACAGGGATATCTTATGTGTACAGATTGTAAAGCCCTCAGAGGCAAATTTGTATTTGTGATTTTGGGCTATACAAAATAAACTGATTTTTAAAGGCAATAGCAAAAAATAAATCTGTAAAAATAATATCAACTTTTTACATGTCTTATTGTTTGAAACAATTATATGTTTTAAATATTTTGTTATATAAAATAATGCAAACAATGTTCAAAGCTAAAACACACTCACTGCCAGACTATTTACAACATTTTATTTTTCAATATTGTAGGTTTACCGTGCAACAAGCACAAAAAGATTTGTATTATGGATCAATAAACAAAAATGTTTATTTTTGAGAATGTGTTTTCAAAATAATTGTTTGTAAAGCTATTTTGGGTGTTACAATTGTGAATTACATATTTTAGTTATTTTTTTACATTATTTTTTCTTAAGGTTAGCTGAAATTGATAAGAATGTAAGATAGGCATCGTTAAGCATTATGCTTGTGTCTGGGTCTTTAAAGTCATATTGAATATTGTACAACACCTATTGAATATAAATACTACTACTACTAGTATTAATAGTAATGTTTTGCCTGTTATTTGCGGCTGCTTTGCAATAATCATTGCTGATGTTCAAAACCTTGTTTTATACCAGTTTATTGTGGTTTATTGTAATAGAAGCACAGCTCCTCACATGAAACATAGTGTGTCCCTGAACTAAATAATATATTACTGTACACCTTTAAAGTTCCTCCTTTAAATAGTGCAGAGCGCGAGGTGCTAATTTAAACTGCGATCTACTAAGTGAATTGATAAAGAGACATGATGTGTCAGGATTTCTTTGCTAAGCAGGCAATAGTTTTGCAAGTTAGCTTTGCAGTAACTAATACAAACAGCATTTTGCACAGTTGGACACATGATAAAAACCCTGTGAGTTTGTAAAAGCTGCAAAAAGTAGACAAACAGCTTCATCAATTATATTCAGTGGGATGCTACGTTCATTCTGGTTCTGGTTTCAGGGTAGAACAATACCGGCTTATACGAGCTAGGATCTGAGGCAAACACATATCTTACAAATACAAAATATTTATATCTACTCTTAATCTATTTTATTGGCAACGGACAATGTGGAAAACATTCAGATAGAAGGCTTCTCATTTTATCTGCAGCAGTCTGTTGATTTTGCCAGGATAAACGATAACGATTAGATATGGTTAATTAACGCTGACTGGGTGAGGAACTTCCCAGAAGGCCCAAATTAAACTCCACAAAACAGTCAAAGACTGTTTGTTAAAGAATAAACACTGTTCACTTGCTGTAGGACTCAGAGTGGTGAGTGTCCTCTTGTGAAACGAGCTAGCTAATCATCTCACAATGATTCCAGTTTAAACATCATCATATCATAGCAATGTGTTTTTTGGATTTAACTGTTCAAATTTTCTGCAGCTCATCTCATTTTCAGGTCGTATCAGTCTAAAGAGTTGTGCCAACAAACAGTGAAGCGTAACTGTGGTTACTTACACATATAGAAAGTGTTACTTAACCTGTTTCAACTAGGGAATTAGGAGGAAGATGCTTTAATCTCCTACTCTACAACCGAACATTCACAGTTTAAATCAATCTTCAAATAAATTAATTGCAATAAAGTATATAAAGAGTACAATTAACAAGTATACATTGCCTTATCATTATCCACTAAGTATACTCAGCACACATATATTTTCAAACCAGTAAATATATTTGCTTTTTGCTTCATCAGTACTCCCAAATCATGTAACCAGTCCCTTCACTTATATTTTTTCCCTGAGGCCAATCTGTAGTAAATCACGACCTTGGTCAACCCCCCCTATCATTATCATACTGTTGTCTTTCTTTCCACACAATGCTCCTCCACCTCCACCAGCCTCCATGGTTGCGGCTGGCTAAGCATCAGAGGTTGCAACCTTCCAAATCCATCATCTCATTCCATAAACTCACCTGCACCATCGCCGATCATTTCTTTTCTCTTTATGTGTACCACACAGAACAAATGAGTGTTCAACTCAGTTCAACACTCAGAAAATACATATAGAGAACTTAATTAAATTGTGTTTCCAAAGAACACCATGACATCTGGTATTTGACTGCTTCTTCAAGCGTCCACCTCAACTGTAGAAGTGAGCTGCCTTTTCTAATGTCTGTGTCAAAAAGGACTGCTGGGTTTGTGACCAAGTCATTAGTGAGATAGCACTGAAATCAAGGTGACATGGCAGGACATCAGGGAGTCCGGGCAGGAGAAGTTGTTGGGGAGAAGAAAGCAAAAAAAGAGCCGGGAAGTCTCTGGAGAGGCCCGCAGAAGATAATGTACCCTTTCTGTGTCCCTGAAATGCCAACCTCAAACTCAAGGGCAAAGAGAGAGAGATATGTGTGTGTAGGGCAAGGGGAACAACTTGGAAGGGAGGGGCAGAACAGGAGAGCAAATGCTTGAGGGATATAGGCATTTAAGGAGAGGGAACAAGGGATATGGTGAGGCAGGATTCAAATTGAGGAATCCAAGCAATGGGAGGAAAGGAAATAGAAGCAGAATGGCTGACAGAAGAGCACACATAAACCAAAGAGAGAGTGGGAGTGGGGATGTGTTATCAGTGTTGTCTTGAGGGAAAGGAAGTCGGAGTGAAATGTGTTGACGGAGAAGGAACAAAAAGCTTTTGTTACTCAGACAAACAGTGAGAACGAACGTTCATTTAAAAGATGTCCGAGAAGACAAAGAAAGCGAGCGACTGCTGCTGCACTGCGGCTCCAGTCTGAAGCTGTGCTGCCGCTGAGCGAGCTGAATATATAGATAGTTATTTTGTCACTGATTATCAGCCTTTGGCAAATGGAATTTCTTAATGTGCCTTTGATGCATCATCCCCTTTGAAGAAAACAAACATAAAAGGGGTGAGTAAAAAAAAAAAAAGAATCATAGAAATATAGTAGCTCAGGGTTCCGTGTATTACTGAGATGCACTAAGGCAGCTTTACTTCTATTGAAGAGGTCTGCCAGCGGAGATAATCTGTTGTGACAGTATGGTTTAGATTTGACCCGTCAATAGCATACATATTTTTGAGTATACAAAGAAAAATGAAAACCGTGGCTGCTACTAATCTCTCAGGCAACAAGTCCTTTTGTATCTCAGTTAGTCTATAGGAGAAGCAGCTGTGTAAGGGAAGGATACAGCATGTGAGTAAAGATATACAAAATATGTAAGTGAATGTGAAAAGATGAATCACACTTCTGTTTCTGCTTCCACATCCTAAATTAAAGGGGAAATAACCACCTACTGAGCAAAGTGAATCCATGTGGAGTTCAATCAAAATATGCAATATAATATATATATATATATATATATATATATATATATATATATATATATATATATATATATATATATATTGAAATAAGTTCCATAAAAAGAACTGTTGACAAATAGTTGATTCCAAGAGTAACAATACATATTATTATTATTATTATTATTATTATTATTATTATTATTATATTGAAACATGTATAATTTTATTTTTAAGTGGTAGTGTATGTCTGCTAGAGGGCAGAAGATGAGGCTCAGCATATATATATATATATATCCATCCATCCATTATCTGAACCGCTTATCCTCTTTATATATATATATATATTTATAAAAACTATTCCCCAAACAATTTACCAGGTTACATGAAATTACCAATCTTAATGGTGGAGTTATATTAGTAGTATTGCCATCCGACAGCCCACAGCATGTTCTATAAGAAATTTTCCCCATTAAATCTGTATTAAAGCGTGCAATAGATTGCCGTAGAATGAAGCATTGCCGCGGGTTGAATTTTTTGTCCATTGGTTGAGTCAACCTATTTTGCATGCAAATGACATAAATACAATCTATAAATAATAATCAACTTTTTAAATGAAATCATGTATTTATACCCCGATCCTTACAAACTGACTTCATATCAGCACATATACACATGGACATGATGGGCAGCATCAAATACCCACCTCCACACACACACACACACACACACACACACACACACACACACACACACACACACACACACACACACACACACACACACACACACACACACACACACACACACACACACACACACACACACACACACAATGCTCTAAGCCCCCACTGCTCAATTTCAATTCTGTGAGCAGTATTCAGAGTAGGATTATATTATTATTATTATTACAATTTAGTGAATTAAAACAACAAGTATATGATTTAAATATAGTGAAGCAACATGATAAGATGTTTCAGTTGAAATAAGCATTAACCCCAGTAAACACATATGATGTAAAAACAGCACAAGAAAAAGAAAAAGAAAAATGAAAAGAAAAAGCAACAGATTATTATGGATCAGTGAATTAGTCTGCACGTTCATAGAGCTATATTATATTTATGTTCTGTATTATGCTGCTATTGTCTGTTGGACTTTTGGGGAGCTGGTTTTGATTGGCCAGTCAGATGGTTTTAGGGGTTAGTTTTGATTGGCCTTTGGGCTGGATTTGATCTAGTTTTGATTGGCTATTGGGCGGGATATGTTTTAGTTTTCATTAGCCATTGGGCTGGTAGGCTGGTTTTGATTGGCCAATGGGTTAGTTCTAGACTGGCGTTTTTTATTGTTGGGCTGATATTGTCACACAAACCTGGCAACCGTGGATGTATAGGAGAAGTTCTGATGTGCAAGCTGTCTGATAGCTGTGATGTAGATGGTTTGAACATGTAGTGTAGCTCAATTCTGGAAAAACCTTGCTATAATTGAAAATGTCTAACAATGTGCTAATACATTTGCTGCTGTTTGCGAATGCAAATAAATTGGACCAAATTTCTACTTAATTTTCCCTTCTAGTTTGGTGTTTTGTAACACACACTCATACACACGTCTAAATGAACCAATATCTTGTCTTAGAGTTTTACAATAAATGAAATATACAAACTTCAGTTATGGCAGATACGTAACACGTAACAATATGGAATTCCAGTAAGACACTACCATCTTCTAAATGGATCTTGGTTTCAATAAAGACATGAGTGAACATGAACGTCAGATTGTTCAAACAGCAGTTTAGGAACAACAACCAGAAAGGAGTGTCAGTTACAGTGTTTCTGCAGAGCAGACTGACATGTGTGAGTCATTACAGCCGCACACAAACAGGTGAACTTGCTTGTCTGCACGTATGTTACCTTTAGCCTTAGAATCCTGAAATTAAATGAAAATGAAATTCCCCAGGGAAGACTATACTAAAAATCCTAACAAATATTAAATAATAAAAAATGCATTTGCATCCAAAAAGTAGGACTAAAGCTAAGCAAGTGCTAGAATTAACGCTGCCAAGAACATCTAAAATGGTATTGAAATGATATAACAAGTTATTTCCGTCACCTTCAAAGTGGTCGAAAAGGGACCAATCTACTATGACTCCCAACTCCATCAACTTCAAATGAATCTTTCCAAGCATCCAGGCCTGTGCAAATCTAGAAAACCTTTATTGCTCCTAGGCCAAATTCAAATTCAGTGTGCATGTTCATTTCGGCCGCCTTAATGCACCGGGGTGTTGGCTGGCCGCCTGGCCTGACAAACTTTGCAGTCAGGTTGTGTGGTCTGTGGGAGATATCGAGGATCACTTCTGATCCGCCACAAGCCCCTAAAGCCATCTATCTATCAAAGGTGAGGGGGAGTTGGGTCACGGCTGTGTGAGAGCCCCGGCCCCAGCCTGAAATCATCAATCTTTATGCACACACACACACACACACACACACACACACACACACACACACACACACACACACACACACACACACACACACACACACACACACACACACACACACACACACACAGACAGACAGGACCTTTATTTATTTAATTCACTCTTTTTAACACCCTGGAGTGCTAGCAATAGCTGGGCACTGGCAGGAGGAGAGTTGCTCTGCAGCTCGGAGATACTGGAACACAAGTTTAGACTTCAGCAAGTTCCGGGACATTTTTCTGCTCTGCTCTGCTGCTCTCTGTCTGAGGCAGGGGGACGACTGTGCCGCGTGACTCTGTGTATTTTTGCCACGCTTGCTTATCAGGCCCTCGGATACTGGACATGAAATTGATAATGAAAAAGGCTACTGAAAAATAGAAGCTAGAATTCAGCACATTGGAAGTGAACAATCTGAGAGAAAAACATCCCCCCCAAAAAAACACAAAATGAAAGAAAGACTGAATCACTGTTTTCTTTTATCTTGCATGGGGAGAATCAAAACGACAGCTTCTCGAGCTAACGCTAGTCTATTTACATTTTCATCCCACACTAAACTAAAAGCCAATAGACAGCCCTGAATTGTAGTTTTGTTGGTGCCTGCAAAAAAAGAATTCTTCAATCTGAATATCAATGTTCTATCTCAGATATGGACTTTAAACAGATAAATAAACATAAGCAACCAGTCCCTGCATACATTTGATCATGAAGAGTGCTGAGATGAGCAGAGAATAAAGAATGCCTTTAAATGGGCCTGCTGCTCTGAAAGATGGCTTGTTTTACATACAAATTCTCAAACAGTTCACAACAGTCTGACTTGGTGGAAGCGCACACACACACACACACACACACACACACACACACACACACACACACACAGCTGTCTTGCAGCATACACATGCACAGCAGAGATCAGAGTTTGAGATCTGAACGATAAGGCCTTTGCTGTATTATTAAACACACCATGAAAAAAAAACCATGAAAGATGCAAGAGAGATGCAAAGAAACCTAATTTCAAACCATTGATGTCACAAATAAATGGTGGGCCCTGTGATTACAGCATGTAGTCCACATGTATGAAACATATTAACAAAAGAGGGACATTATTATGTTTTTTCTTCTTCAACATGTGCACCCTGTACAATCATTCACGCTCACATGCACACCTACATGTGGAGTCAGTGTTAGTTAAGCAAAACGGCATAACTTCAGACTGTGCGGGAGAATTGGAGCACCTGGAGAAAACCACTCAGAACATACATATATATACACAAAAAGTTTCCAGCCCAGCATGGTAAAATCAAACTAAATTGGCCAACGGATGACTCAGCTTCCTCAATCTCCTCCCACATGAAAATGTATTTATAGCCAATTATAATAGACTGCACCTTGAGGAGGTCTAAAGAGGAAACAGCTCTGTTGTTCACATCGGAGCCAAGAAGTTAAAGCAGCAATGAAACCAGCTGTTGGATCCAGTTAATTAGATTTCCCAGCAATAGTTCCCAGAGATAGCTGAGTGGTTCAGTCCCACACCTCGGCAACACGTGTGGCCCCTCTCACCCTGCAGTCAATTCTGTCAAACCGCTCTCCCCTCTGCTTTACTCACTAATTCACTATTGGCCTAATTAAGAGTGAAAATTACAAAAGGGTGAGGAGACTGCTCTCTCTTCTGTAAAAACTCTTCAGGTGCGCTAGTCCAGTTTGGTTCATGATCATATTGAATTAGGTTATTGATTGGCTGCTCAAGAGTAAAAAAACAAGTGAGCAGCTTTTTCTTATCAGGCACTTTTTACCTTATACTCTCAGCTAGATCACCTGAGCACTGAAATTTAACTTCATTCAAACCATTAAGTGCCATTTCCATTTGACATCATGTCGTTTTATTGGTTGTTTTATTGTAATGCATTTGTCAGATTTTTCTCTTGAGTAATGCATGTTCATTTGTAAAAGTGTCCAAATCCTCTTGACAGGAGTGAAACAGAAAGTAGATACAGTCAAGCAGCCGGTGACTGAAATCAGTGATTTGGACCTTCAGAAATACCAAGTTCAGTCAATTGTAATACCACACAGGAGATGTGATAAGCTGTGTGTTTGAACTGGTAAGTAATGTAGATGGATGGACAAATGGATTGGACCTTATTTGTGTGCAAAACCAGCTTCATCATGAGGTCATTTTCAGACCAGGGTACACTTCGTATGTTTACAATAAATCCATATTTTTGTCATCCTGAAGGTTCTTCCATTCATCCCCATATTTTTCCTTATTCAAATCGAGGGACTAAGGACAGAAGGGGTTGTGTATTAAAAACCCTTTCGAGACAAATTTATTTGTGATATTGGGATAAATATAATAGGATTGACAAACAATATTTGCAATCAAGGCAAGGTGAAAGGCTGCCATCAGAGGTACGTGGTGATGATGAGTTAACAATGGGGATAACAGTGCACATTTCCAGTGTTTGCTGGAAGGCATTTGCACTCCTTTGTACATACAGAAAGTAAGAGAAATAAAAATAGAGTTTAAATCCTGGCTCCTTTCTCAGCTACGCACACCTGGCCGGCTGCTGCATGAAGTGGGTGTGGATGTCTGATTGTGGGTTTCGGAAAGTTAGAGAAATTGACATTTGCAGTCCCCTCAATTTCAACGCTGTAAAGGTGTGGGAGTAAAGGGGGTTCAAATGCTATTCGACCATCCGACAAGCACCTCTGTTGGAGCATAATGATGCCTTTAGGGCCTTGCAGCACTCCCTAGAGATGACAGCCAGGCTTATCCAAAATTACATAGAACCAGCTGGGACACCACAGCTTGCCGCCTCCTGCACAAAAGGATGGGGACTTGGTAAAGCAGTTTGTTCAGTATGCTCTGAACAATACCAGACACCGTGATTAGGTCCCAGCACCAGCACTGAATGACACAGAGATCCTTCGATGACCTGGTGCACCGTGGCACTATGTGGTTCACACCAACTTGTTTAACCCTAGAACACTAATGTTAAAAATAGTCACACTATCACTAACGTTGGGTATATTTCACTCGATACAATGTACCTGATACAATATACTTCTCATTAAAATATATTAAAATACAACAACACAAGGCAAATTGAAGTACTCTTCTTTTATTTTACCCTATAGAACTTCTCATAAAACGAAAAACAGGTATCACCCGAACACGTGCCTGTTGAAAAAAACAGGGATTGGAGCAGAGAGACACGCCCACTTTCAATAAAGACACGCCCACCTTTAATAACATCAGTGAGCAGCATGAAGCTACACAAGGACCCACGCAACTCAGACAAAAGCAACACAACGAAAATAACATAACCACAATCGCTCTGGTGAAAATTACCCGACGTTAGTGTTCTAGGGTTAACTTTTGAGCCTTTTTTCCAAACAAAACCTATAGAAAGTCTCCAAAATGTCAGAAAACAAACATCTTGAGTGCACAACACCAACCACACCATTACAAATATAATATCAGCTACAATATGACCAATGTTCATATGTGAGCTATGACATTCAAGCACACTAGTAATGATTTAGGATATCATGCCATTTTAAAGTACTGATGTTCTAAAAGGTTGAAAGCATACCATAAAGGGGCAATGTGGACCACCTCAGCTGCAGGGAGAGACGATGATTTCTAATGCACAAGCAAATGTTGTTTTTAGCCACATAAAGCAGCAAGCCGGATTTCTCCAGAAACTTAACACATCATCATCTTTCAATGAGTCAGCGCTACCCACTCATCTGCTGGGAAACACTCATCAAACATTACATTACAAACATCTCTTCATCAAGACATTCTTACAGCGAGTATTTGACAGAATGTCATATCGAGTTTGATTGATCTGGACTCGACTTTCCAGGCTCACATATACATACACATAGTGACTCACACAAGAAGGTCCAGTTGGCATGACCACCACAGCCATATAGGCCCCATACATGTTTTTAGCCAAAATTGCGGATGCTTTTTCAATTCACATTAAATCCTGATTATCTCCTCATTCACAAGGTCTATTTGAAAAATTAAAAAAGCTATAAAATACAGAAGACCCTTGTGAAGATAGATAATAAGGCCATATATGTGTTAGTGGTATATTGGTTTATGATAATACACATACAAAAAAAAAAAAGTAAAAAAAAATATTTTAAAAGTTAATTTTTATTACCTTACACATCGATATGAACACAGAACATTGAGGTTCTGACTGCTGATAAATGCTGCACAGATTACAGAGGAGCTCATGGGCCCCTAATCACAGAATGTTAACATGAGTCAACTTTCTCTCCTTACAGAAAAAAGCAGGACAACAAAGAAGTTCAACAGCCGTCTGTTCTACACAGCCGGCACAATAATGTATGCACAAACATGTAGCGTTTCACAAATCAGTGTTCCCTCTCCCTGCTTATCTCCTTACAGACAGGTCAGTCACACTTGTGTCATATTTACATTTCAATTCCCAGATCCCAGCATCAACACAAAGGCCCGCACAGACAAAAGCACACAAGTAACTCATTATGAATGCAAACATCTTGCCTGATTAAGTGAAGCATGGACCCACTGCGATACAGAAATAATTCCCTTCATTCTTCAGTGAGGCATAATGGCATAAATGCCATTGAGCATGCACAATGCACCTATCACGATTCTGGACATACTTGCCATGGCATGCTTGTGAATGAATAATGCCCCACACAGTGGAATGTTCTCGGCATTAATAATGTCATTCAAAGTGCCTCCAGAACATTTACATCCATCCTATTATCCTAATTAATTAGTCCAATAAAAACAGGGTCAGTTTACTTTCCAGTGAACAATTAAGTTGTAATGATGATCTGGAAACAGGTAATGATAGGTAATAAGTGAGGCGAGAAATCAACCAGGGGTCAAACAAAGTCAAAGATTGGGCGATAAACAGAGAGGGATAAGGGGAAGAGAGGCGGACCGGTAGGAAAATGAAGTAGAAAGCACAGAGAATGCGATACAGGTTTGACTAAAGCAAAACTCTGGTGTGTAGCTTGTGTACCTATTTACAGGGCAAACAAATTACCTGATGAGTAGATGAGTTTCCAGCTGACGGAAGGCTCGGGTTTACCGCTGGCCTGGCACATCAGGGTGACGTTGGAGCCTTCATTTACCACAATATCCCCAGACAGGTTGATGATTTTTGGTGGTACTGTGAAAGCAAACAACAGATGTTGAAGGTTGGAAGGGATTAAATGAGAACATTGTATACATCAAGTTTGAGCTTTTTGTTCTTTTAAAAAAAGTAATAATAATTATTTTATTTGTCTCTTACAGATCACTCTGTATTAGTTGCCGTACTAACCTTTTAAAGTTGGCAAGCTATTACTGTAATGCTCCTTTTAAGTAAGAGCTCTTCACAAATATTATATGTGCTGTCATTGTTTTTTATTGAGACATATTTCATGATACATTTTTCAATGCATCAAAAACATTTTAGTGAATAATATCAACACAAAAAAAAACATGTTTGAAGGTTGAAATATTTGCTCATCCAGTCAGAAGAAATGGTGTATTTGTATTAACTTTATTAACTGTAATATTTGTGTGTTTACTCTGTAACTTGCTTGCTGCTGCTGCAAAGTAATAATAGCACTGAGTGATATATTCGGTCTATGTGAAGCTATATTTTAGCATAATTACAAGAAATACCAATTACTTTATTTCTATTCCAAATGATATACTAAAATCGGTCAAAAAACTTTTCAGATGCAAACACTGACTACAGATCCAGTCTTCCACCAGCGTAGAGGAGGATGTAGAGCTGGTCTAGACCGTACTTTGAGGGGAGGGAGGGATAGTTTTGAAGGATCCAGGAGCTAGTTTCTGAGCAAAAGGATATGCAGCACAAGCTCACATCTGCATTTGGTTGCATATGCTAAAAGCCTCCGCCTGTTTAAATATGAAGAAACATAGAGGTGGAATGATTCACATTTAGTTGTGCGGTTAACATTTGATACAAGGAAGAAGCGTCAATCACATTCATTTATGAGACATTTCCCATTCCTTTTCCGACTGATAAAACAGCTTCTAATGAATAATGCAAGCGCTTCGCCAGAGCAGTTGTTTTTTAACATAAAGATATGAATTATACCCTGCGACAAAACAGATTTATTTGAATTCAATATCCTCTTCTGTGGCACACAAATCAATAAAAGGAAATTATGTTTATGTGCAAATGGAATCATTGTCACGTTTAATCCCTCTGCTTTGACTGTTTTTATTCCCCATGGACAAGTACAGCTTTTTGTTTCTGAGCTTGAAACAAGCAGAGGGTGAGATATGTCCCTTCCTCCTCTACTCCATTGGAAGTCCGTGAAACTGGTTCGGTAGCGGTTTGTCATTCCCGACTGCCTACTGGAAGCTCAGGGGCTTGCACAGACCTTCTTTCAACTTTTATTTGTCCCCAAAGGGCAATTGGCTTTTTCAGCAAGACTCAGATAAGCCGATATAGTACAAAAAAAAACTTCATAGGGTACATCAAAAGAAGGGAGAGGTGTGTGTGTGTGGGTGGGGGTGGGTTAGGGGTGGGGGGAGGGGCAAAGTTGCCCTTCTCAACATAGAGATTGCATCCAAGAATCATTTTGTTTCATCAATCACAAGATCACTGGCATTAATGATTAAATCATCTGCATTAATACAACATGGATAATTAATTACAATTCAAGCACCTTATGTGAACCAACCCACAAGAAAAAAGGGCACCTTCACAACATGTAGAATGATGAGGGTCAGCTCTATTGGAGCAGAGCACAGACCACCGACCAAGTTTACCTGCAGGACCTTTGCTAAGTAGTAAACATATAATACAGTTATTATCTTGGTGGGTGAGACTCCCTCATCCAGCAACTCTTTTGTCCGCTGCCTGCTCAGCTCCTCACAGCAGAGAGACAAAGTCAGAGGCAGTCGGGGGTGCCGGCGGATTGCCTGCACGTGCATCACGTCACTGCGTCAAGCGCAGACCACGTCACACGAATTACATCCGATGATGTGAATCCGATGCTGTTTGGCTGATTTCCTTTCGCCACTAGGTGGCGCTATGACTAGGTGAACATATACATGCATCTCGTCTCTCTGCTTGAAGCGTTGACCATGTCACGCAAATTGCATGTAATTTCCATTCGCCAGTAAGTGGCACTATGACAATGTGAACATACACATGCTTCTCTACCTGAAGTGTAGACCATGTCATGTAAATTGCATGTTAATCCGATGCTGTTGACTGATAAGGTGGCGCTATGACAATGTGAGTTGGATTAAATAACATTTAGCTATTGCTTTTATCCAAAGCAATTAGGGTTAGGTGTCTTGCTCAAGGGCACATAGACATGTACTAGCGGAGCCGGGGATCGAACCACCGATCTTCTGATTGAAAGACAGATCTGCTAAACACCGAGCCACAGTCGCCATGGACGAACTTGACACACACAGAGACAGAGAGAGAGATATCTCTGTCCCTGTCTCTCACACACAGAGACACAGTATACAGATGCATCATGTTTCTCTACGTGAAGTGCAGACCACGTCATGTAAATTGCATGTCAATCTGATGCGGTTCAAATGCAAACAAATGCAAATCTCATCAATTAACACCAAAAAAGTAATAAACGGCCATATTGGGCAAATTGCTGTAGCGCCCCCTATTGGGAAAATTGCACAAACTATTTATTACATGTTGAGGGAAGCAATGTGCACAAATGCTGACAATCTGAAAGGTTTTAGGACAAATAGTTTTAAAGTTATGAGCATTGCAAAACAAGACACGCCCCTAAGAGGTTCATTGGTCGTTATCTGGTAAACGCAATGAGATATCAGAACGTTTTTTAAGTCAGTTATGATGATACAGCTCCTATCGTGATGCACAGCAAGCCTGACATGCGTGCCAAATTTGGTGAGTTTTCGTGTATGACAAGTACCGCAAAAATGCGCCCAATGTAGAAAAATAAGAAGACGTAAGAAAAAGAATCCTTTGGATAACAAAGTCGCTCGGACCCTAATAATACCCCTTACAATAACAATAGGGTCCTTGCTGGACTGACTACATCAGTCGCTCGGATATATATATACAGTTAGGTCCATAAATATTTGGACATTGACACATTTTTCATTATTTTGGCTCTGTACACCACAACAATGGAGTTGTAATGAAAAAATCAAGATGTGCTTTAAGTGCAGACTTTCAGCTTTAATTTGAGGGTATTTACATCCAAATCAGGTGAACGGTGTGGGAATTACAACAAATTCAAATGTGGCCACCCTCTTTTTAAGGGACCAAAAGTAATTGGACAATTGGCTGATCAGCTGTTTCAAGGTCAGGTGTGTGTAATTCCCTCGATATTTCATTTACAAGGAGTAGATAAAAGGGTCTTGGGTTCATTTCAGGTGTGGTATTTGTGTTTGGAATCTGTTGCGGTCAACTTTCAATATTAAGTCCAAAGAGCTGTCACTATCAGTGAAGCAAGCCATCATTAGGCTGAAAAATCAAAACAAAACCATCAGAGAGATAGCAGACACATTAGGTGTGGCCAAATCAACTGTTTGGTACATTCTTAAGAAGAAAGAACGCACTGGTGAGCTCAGCTACACCAAAAGACTTGGAAGACCACAGAAGACAACTGTGGTGGATGACAGAAGAATCATTTCCCTGGTGAAGAAAAACCCCTTCACAACAGTTGGCCAAATCAAGAACACTCTCCAGGAGGTAGGTGTATCTGTGTCAAAGTCGAAAATCAAGTGAAGACTTCACCAGAGTAAATACAGAGGGTTCACCACAAGATGTAAACCATTGGTGAGCCTCAAAAACAGGAAGACCAGATTAGAGTTTGCCAAAAAACATCTAAAAGAGCCTGTACAGTTCTGGAAGAACATCCTATGGACAGATGAGACGAAGATAAACTTGTACCAGAATGATGGGAAGAGAAGAGTATGGAGAAGGAAAGGAACTGCTCATGATCCAAAGCATACCACCTCATCAGTGAAGCATGGTGGAGGTAGTGTTATGGCGTGGGCATGTATGGCTGCCAATGGAACTGGTTCCCTCGTATTTATTGATGATGTGACTGCTGACAAAAGTAGCAGGATGAATTCGGAAGTGTTTCGGGCAATATTATCTGCTCATATTCAGCCAAATGCTTCAGAACTCATTGGACGGCGCTTCACAGTGCAGATGGACAATGACCCGAAGCATACTGCGAAAGCAACCAAGGAGTTTTTTAAGGCAAAGAAGTGGAATGTTCTGCAATGGCCAAGTCAATCACCTGACCTGAATCCAATTGAGCATGCATTTCACTTGCTGAAGACAAAACTGAAGGGAAAATGGCCCAAGAACCAGCAGGAACTGAAGACGGTTGCAGTAGAGGCCTGGCAGAGCATCACCAGGGACGAAACCCAGCGTCTGGTGATGTCTATGGAATCCAGACTTCAGGCTGTCATTGACTGCAAAGGATTTTCAACAAAGTATTAAAAGTGACAATTAGATTTATCCATCCATCCATTATCTGAACCGCTTATCCTCTTTAGGGTCGCGGGGCGCTGGAGCCGATCCCAGCTGTCATTGGGCGAAGGCAGGGTACACCCTGGATAAGTCGCCAGTCTATCCAGGGCTAATTAGATTTATGATTATATTAATTTGTCCAATTACTTTTGGTCCCTTAAAAAGAGGGTGGCCACATTTTAATTTGTTGTAATTCCTACACCGTTCACCTGATTTGGATGTAAATACCCTCAAATTAAAGCTGAAAGTATGCACTTAAAGCACATCTTGATTTTTTCATTTCAACTCCATTGTTGTGGTGTACAGAGCCAAAATAATGAAAAATGTGTCAATGTCCAAATATTTATGGACCTAACTGTATATATAATTTGGTGTGAACGGAGGAAGACAAGAGCAAGCTGGAAGATTCAAGATGGGAGCTTGTTTCTGAACTGCTGAGGGCTTGTACCTCTTAAACTTGCACCTCTTTAAACGTGCTATTACTCATTCTGCCTCAGCAGTTTTGAAAAATGGGGATTCGAGAGCAGAAAGAGAAAAGGGTCGTGGTGATAAAGTTTCTTTTTAGAAATATTTTGTTTATGGCTATGATATCTCATTAGCTTGAATGAACATGATGGACGGCACTGGTGGCTCTGTTCATTTTGTCACCCTGCACAGGGCTGCAATTAGGCTGAGCACTACCATCCAGAACCACACAAAAAAGCAACAATAAAAATACAACAGCAATGTTTTTTTCCTTCAAAGAAATACAAAAAGTCTCAGTACCTGAAATTGTACCTGCTACAGAAATGTATTGATAGATAGATAATTTGATGTCGACTAGTCTTTTTATCAGCGCAGGATCAAGCTGTCTTCTGAAAGACCTATTGGACAGATCCTCTCCGGCACATCCTCAACTATCCACAGTATACATATACAGAGCTACTGCCCAACTGTACAGCAGATGTCTTTCACCAATCTGCAAGACATATCTCTGAAGAGAGAGAGAAAAATAGTTCCATTTCAAGGTTTATAATGTTGACCTGCAGCACCAAGCGATCAAAAGGATAGCCATTTTTGAAAGCATTTCACGTAAATAAAAGTGTTGTAAACAGAACTTAGTGATTTCCAGTAGCAACTATAGATGACATCAAAAGAACAGCGCTCAGTGCCAAACTTCATACGATGGCTTTAGAAGGATCACAGAGCAAATCGCCCCATGACAAGCCAAGGATACATCTACAATACACAGCACTCTGTGCAGAAAAGATATTACCAACTCCATTGAGAGTGCTGCCCAAGGTGAGGACAGATGTTTTTATACAATCAGGAGGGTAAAAATGTATGTGAGGAGCCCAGCCCAGTTTTAAGGTCACTCAAAAGAACCACTGAAATGCTCCAATAAAGAGATAAAAAGCTACTCTTTCAAGTCAAAATATCCACGCAGATGGCACTTACATCTCCAGCAAGAAGAAACAAGAAGAATGGTAGTCTGAGGACGTAGAGCAGAACAATCGGGAGTTACAATGTTAAAATACTCACAATTTGCAATACCACTCAGGATACACAGCAGCCTACAGCTCTCCTGAATTAGACGACACCATTTCGCAGAAAAAATGAAATCTTTTCGAACGCAGCAGAGAATACGATGTCCCCACTGATACGACAGTTGTTGTGATTTCTGCTGTTAGGAGACATTACATAGCAGTGTATAACAAACAAGGTCCTCTTGCGCATAGCTCTTACATAATAGAATATGAAAAAACAAAACCATCCACCAATGAGCTGCTTAGTACCCCCAGAGGTCCTCAGGCTAACAACATCAATGGTTCAATCACAGTGTGTTTGTGCTGCCAATGCTATATTAAACATTGTGTTGATACATACGTATATTGACACTTTTGATTTAATATTGATTATTGTTTATTTATCACTGAGACATTTTTCAGATGATATCATTTTTTTTGGAATTACGTGAATGACGGAACGTTCACATTGAATATGCTAATGATGATGAATGATTCTGCCTCCATCCACTTCCCCAAAGGCATTGAGGACCATCCCAGGTGTCCTCTGACTGTTCTCCTGTCCCAGACACATCTCTCCTACACGCTCTGATCCAAGTCATGGGACCTCCCCGGCCCCCGGCTCATCTGTGTCCACATTTGGAAAACATTCAACATTATTATTACATTTCGTTTAGCTGACGCTTTTATCCAAAGCGACTTACATGCTATACAGCAGGCCGTAGACACAGCAACGGTGAGCAATGAGGGTCAAGTGTCTTGCTCAAGGACACAACGACATAGAATACCGGAGCCTGGGATCGAACCACCGACCCTCTGATTGAAGGACAGACTTGCTAACCACTGAGCCACAGTCGCCCCTGACAATGACATTTTGGCTGTCAAATGCGGAGGTTTTAAGAGTCTCCCTTACTGCAGCAATGCATGGCAACTAGAGTGTGGTAAAGGTTCCATCTTATGGCAATCAAACTATATTAAAGTTAGGCAACATGACAGAAACAATGATGGTTGATTTGGGCCAAAGGATGCTCACTGGCTCTAAACCTTAGCATTGTATGTGAACGTAACTTTGTCAGAGACTGTGTGGGTCATTCGCACAATGTCTGTGTATCTGTGTTCAGCTCAGCTTCTGACTGATCTCAGTACTCAGCAGACACTCCAGCTCTTCCCTTTCGTTTCCTTTAGTTTCTCACCTTGTTTTCCACTTTTCTCTCTACGCTTTTGAAGCAGATTCATAAAGTTGTGGGATCAAGCAGATTCTTCTACATTTCCAACTGTTACTGAGAACTAAAAAATGAGTTACTGAGTGGCTTTAGAAAGTAAGTCTTTTATGGCCAGTGTGGAGAGGAGGAATGAACAAAGTATGAGACAAAGCTCAATAATTCAATGTACAGTACATATGGCCTTGAGTATTGTACTAAAGGACTCAGGGACATGCGGTCAGTGGAGGCAGGTGAGGCTGAGCTAAAACAAATATGAATATTTCTCTACTGATCTGTGATATAAATGTGATTTATATAGGATTCCTTTCATCTCAAGCATTTGTATAATCAAAATCACAGAATTTGCGCATGTCCTGTCAAACTGAGAGGAGACATGTGAGGTGAGGCAGCGACGAGCTGTGCTTCAGGCAATCCCTCCCAAAGAGCGCATGCCTTTTGCTTTCTCATTGTTTGTCACCACTGTAATATTTATATAATATAATAGGCACTTTTATTATACGTCCTTTCTTTCCATACAATAGGTTGTGTATGTGTTGAACATATTTAGTCTCTGCCTTAAGAGAGGGGTGTGCGAGAGCCCACGAGTTTATGCTTGTATTTCTACACTTTTAGAACTAAAAGAAGATGGAAGGAGGACTTTTACAACAAAGTCACAGTTTGTCAAAAGTTTTGTCAAAGTTTTTTGTCCAGAAGTAGAGACGAATGGACTTCATTAAGTAAAGGTCAGACCATGCATACAATGCATTAGGCAATAGAGCCTATTTTTATTTCTATGAAATGAAAATTACCCTGGATAGACTGGCGACTTATCCAGGGTGTACCCTGCCTTCGCCCAATGACAGCTGGGATCGGCTCCAGCGCCCCGCGACCCTAAAGAGGATAAGCGGTTCGGATAATGGATGGATGGATGGAAATGAAAATTAATTGTGGAATTGCGATGGCAAATTAAAAGCACACGGAGGGTGCAGAGGAAATGAGCTCTGTATCTGAGCCGCTATAAATTGGTTGAATCAAATATGTACCTTACCTATGTGTGTGTGTAAAGAATGCTGATTTGAAATATGAAAACAAAACAGTATTTAATGTGCATGCTGCCAATTGAATGGTGACTCAAGCTCCTCTATCGGGATCATATATTTGTGACAAGAGTCAGTGCCTCACCAGCCACCAATACAATACATATCCATTATCCAGTAGCATTCTTATGTGACGAGAGCTGTTTTTGTGTGGACTGCCACTCCTCTTATCATAAAAATACATCTGAAGATGCTTCTGATGTCTCAATACATAAATAACACGTCTCAGGACATCTGAAGATGTGGTTGACTGCATATGACTGATGATTTATTCTGGATGCCTCACACTTATTAGGTTTTCCTGAATGAATGTTGTTTTATCATTTATTTATTTTTCTTAATTCCAGACAGATCAGCCCAGATCTCTTTTTGTCATTTGCATTTCAAAGCAACAAGGACACATCTCCGTTTTGACATCTGAGGACCATCAACTACAATCCCTTGAATAGAGCGTCACCAGTGCTTTAACTTGATTCAGTCACATCAGACTTGTTTGTGAAACAAAATCTCGATGAATAATTTGTTGGATGTCAGCTTAATCCCCATTTACCCTTCATGAATGACAAAAGCATACAGCAAGCGTGTCAGCGTTGCTTCTGTTGAGCTGTGGAGCAAGAGGCCAAGGCTGAACCACTGTTTGTGGAATCAAAACAAAAGGCTGAGTTTCAGATGTATTCAATATGAGCTGTCAGGTTGTGTAATTCTTCAACATTTTTGGGCTGATGTTGCTCATAATAATAATAATAATAATAATAATACACTCTGAATGAGGTGTTATCCTTGTTTTCTCTGACAGCGTGATGGTGTTAAGTCAAACGAGGCTATTGAAGACCAAGACAAGTGTGCCAAGCATCATAATATTCATTAATTAGCTACAACAGTCAACACAAGTGTTGAGTATTCTCTGGCCTTTGTTTCATATAAAATATGTTGCACCCCAGCCATTTCGGGGCGAAAATTGCGAATGGTTTACATCCCATACTAAATCCTGATTATCTCCTCATTCACAAGGTCTATTTAAATAATTTCAAAAGGTATAATATATAAAACGAAAGAACAAAATATATATATTATTGTAAATGCTTTTTTCAATGTAAAACATAGCTGAAGTCAAGTATTTTTAATAATTATTTTAGTTCAGACATTTCGAGCGACACTGAAAATTTCCATACTCCTCCCTGGTCATTGAACAGTCTTCGCTCCGCTGCAGCCATGTGCTGCAGGAGGAGAGGACGCTACGGAGACCAAGAAGGCCATGATTAATCATATTTCAGAAACTGTATCGTATTCCTGTGTAGCTTCATGCTATCGATATGAAATGTTTTTTTCAAAACTTGGGATGCTTTCTGGAGTCACTCTCGAGTCATACTTATGGTTTATGTTCATATTTATTGTGTAATAGTGTTATAAACAAGACAAATTAAATTTAATTAATTTGTGAGACCAGGATGTGACGTTTCTTTTTGCTATATCACGCCAGTGGCTCTGCTAAGGGCTGGTATTAATTGATAGGTCGATGAAGACTCATCTGCAAAAATGGGGGCTCTGAGGTGCAAAAGAGAAAGTGTGATCTCACATCATCTCTGAGAGAGCATTGGAGAGCTTCAAGTCAACTAGCAGGTTATTGTTGCCATATTTCATCCATGGTTGACAGAATTGTCAGAAGCAATATTTGGAATAATAATACAGTAATGCAATCATTACATTTCACTGACACTTTTATCCAAAGCAACTTACATTCTATACAGTAGACACAGCAACGGTGAGCAATTAGGGCTAAGTGTCTTGCTCAAGGACACAACAACATGGACTAGCAGAGCCAGGGATTGAACCACCGATCCTCTGATTGAAAGTCGGACCTGCTAACCACTATGGGGTCAGATCGGTCTCATAATTCACAAATGCACACAGAACAATCTACAAATGCACACAGAACAATTTACAAATATATTTGATTTACAAATGCACACAGAAGGATTTACAAATACATTTGACAAATAAATGTGACTCACAAATGTACACAGATCGAATTACAAATACATTCCAATGCACAAATGTGCATTTGCATGTATTTATTTGTGGATCGCTCTGGATTCGTGTGTGAATCGCTACACATTCGTGTGTGGGTTTTTTGAGACTCCCCTGACGTCGCCTGATCCACAAATGCGTTTTTTCAACATGGACCTATCTGTAGCCAATCAGATGTCGCCCTCATTGTCAACCAATCACATCACTGCCTTCCTGCCGCTGCTGGAGCAGCTCTGGAAGCGGCGTCATTCAGAAGTAGTTGTGCGACTACGGATAATATTATGAACCCAAACACGGGGGAGTTTGATGGTCCGACGTTTGAGGGACTTCCACAACAAGTATAAAGCAAAACTAGTGGTTAGTTCAATATATATTTAAACTATATGTGGTTAAATCACGGTATTCAATTCATTTGCGCCAGAAAGGGGGCGTGGCTTATCTCCGTGACTTGTCTCTGTAAAATTTCCGCGATCCAGAAAGAAAGAATACATACATTATCCTTATATGAACACAGACACGGGGGCTTTGATGATCCGCCGTTTGAGGGACTTCCACAAGTACAAAGCAGAACTAGTGGTTAGTTCAGTGGTGGAGGCTGAAGTGTGTTGAGCACTGAACCCCCAGTTGCTCCCTGGGGCGCCTCAAAGCAGCACACTGCTCCTTAACTACATAGGATGGGTTAAATGCAGAGAATAATATCCCTACGGGAATTAATAAAGGATAATGTATGTCATCTTTCTTTCTGGATGGAGGAAATGTGTTTTACAGAGATAAGTCACGAGATAAGCCACGTCCCCTTTCCGGCGCATAGTAACCACATATAGTTTAAATATATATTGAAGTAACCACTAGTTTTGCTTTATACTTGTTGTGGAAGTCCTTCAAACTTCGGACCATCAAACTCCCCCGTGTTTGGGTTCATAATATTATCAGTAGTCGCGGCCGCTTCCAGAGCTGCTCCAGCAGCGGCGGGAAGGCAGTGATGTGATTGGTTGACAATGAGGGCGACATCTGATTGGATACAGATAGGTCCATGTTGAAAAAACGCATTTGTGGATCTGGCGACGTCAGGGGAGTCTCAAAAAACCCACACACGAATGTGTAGCGATTCACACACGAATGCAGAGCGATCCACAAATAAATACATACAAATCCACAATTGTGCATTGGAATGTATTTGTAATTCGATCTGAGTACATTTGTGAGTCACATTTATTTGTCAAATGTATTTGTAAATCCTTCTGTGTGCATTTGTAAATCAAATATATTTGTAAATTGTTCTGTGTGCATTTGTGGATTGTTCTGTGTGCATTTGTGAATTATGAGACCGATCTGACCCCATAAACCACTGACCCACAGTCGCTCGATCAGTTTGCATAATTAAAACAAATATGCTGAGCAGAAATACATGAAGAATTAGAAGCTGTTTTCTTTGTTTCTGTTTTGTTTTTCACCCGTCAGTCAATATGTAATTTTCATTTTAGGTCGTTGACAGAAATACACACATGACAGCACGACCTGTGATATCTTGTTTTGTGTGTCTTTAAAATCTGACACTGTGGCACCCTTCAGACAAAATTGAGACTGCCCCTTAAGCTTAAAAACTGTTTATTTATTTCTGATGGAATATTGTTGTCACACTGAATTTAAAAATATATGTATTATGTCCATATTTGACTGAGTTTTGACTCAGAGAAGGAATATGAATTGTGAGGCATATCACAGTCATCAGGCTATAATGGTATTAGAGTAGATTTGAGCGATGTGTTATAGCCTCTGCTGCTGCAGCGGCTGACCATGTTGCTGAGTGGGCCACATTAGCTGACCTAACTACAATAACTAACTTCCCAGCATGCACCTGCCCCTTTCACCCCATGCCCGTGGGAGCTTTTTCCTCTGAGTACATTCCACATTTAAATTTGATCCCAGCTGACACCTTCAACTTGTCTGACCATTCTCCCTCACATTACCACCTACGGGCAATTTAGAGTCTCCAATTAGCCTAACTTGCATGTCACGTGCATGTCTTTGGAGTGTGGGAGACAGCGCTAACCACTGCACCTCTACTGAAGAGCTTTTTGTGAATGCAAAGACTGAGAAAGAGAAATCAGATGGAGAGCTTCGCCGAATGTTCTTAATTGTTTTTAAATCTTTTATTTTGGATTGTGTTTTTATGCTTTTAATGGTTGTATGTGAAGCACTTTGAATCGCCTTGTGTTGAAATGTGCTATACAAATAAACTTGCCTTGCCTTGCCTTGCCTTGCCTACCCATTCTAAACATGTGTCACTCTGTGCATTAGACAGTAAAGCATTACAACTCTTAAATATCCATTGGCCACAGGGACACATTTTCATTACCATGTGAGACGAAACCTCCAGATAAAGAGCAACTCTCTGACATCTACGATATGTAGTGTTCAGTCATCTTTAAGCAGGAAAACCACAGTTCAAATCCCTGTATAAACCAACCCTGCTTAGCTTAACTCAGAACTAAATCTCTATTGGCCCTGGGGCTGCTGCTCTTTAGTGACTCTGACCTTTGACCTTGCATACAGCGGGGTGAGCAAAAATGTTCATGGGGCCTCACAAAATAACGGAATGATGCCTACTGTCCACATGGATCAGAGTTTATCCAAACAGCTCGGTGGTACCCTGCTGTAACATGTTTGGCATCAGGAGTAATGAGAATACAGTAGCTGGGATGAAAGAAGAATGTATTAATGCACTGGAAAAATATCTCTCTCATTATTTCACAGTGAATCCAATGCAGCATTTTCTAAAGGGACACAGTGTTGTGTCACCATCAACAAAGGCTGACTCTTCAAAATCAAACCGGGATGACAGTCATGTCACTTTTTGTTTTAATGAAGCAGTCAAGCATTTACATTAAAAGCTGCAATAATATTGGCATTTCAGTAAAAGTAAACAATATTATGGGTTTTGCTTGAGTTAACTTGGAATTTGAGCAGATCCTATCAGTGCGAGAAATGTGGAGGTGAGTGACGATAATGTACTATAATATTTAATTAGTACACATGATTTATGAGACTTGTCAACATATCACAAGGTCAGAAAAGCCCCCTTAACCTTTTAAACTCCCAGCCTGTTTTACCCTTTTTTCTGAAAATGAAAAAGGAGTTTTCTCCTCAACTACAAAGTAAATTTAAATAATTTAAATTGATATAATACAGTAACCCTCACGAGAGTACGCCTATATGTGTAAAACAAATACAAAAATCATTAACATTTAATATGTCTATATGGTTCATAACTTGCTATACGGATTATAACGTTTCACAAAATGCTTGACAAATACCACTTACAAGTCAGATTTCAGTCTAAAACACATCCTTGTAACCATACGAGCATGTGGGAGACGTTGAAACTTGCAAAGTCCTTTTAGCCACTCAAAATTGAGAGTCCGAGTTTTTTTTACTTATTTCCTGAACCTTGAATGCATCTAAACAATGTGAGCAGGCAAGAGCAGAAGTAGATGAGCAGTTTGGTACCAAGAAAGGCCGGGTGCTACAGGACTCAGCATATATATTCAATATTTTTGGCCAGAAACACATTGATTTTGGTCAGCAATGTGGTTCATAACATGTTAATGCTTTGCTGGATTGTGCTTTTTGTGGTCTTATTCGATTCAGTAGGTCAACAATAATAATACTATTTAAATTTTCTATAGTGCTTTTCAAGCCACTCAAAGACGCTTTACATACAACAAAATTAAAAAGGGAACGATTAGAAAAACATCAAGACATCAATTAAAAACAGAATATTTTTTATATAAAAAATAAAACAGGAGAAGCTATGTGGAATGAGTCCTGTAGTGGGGGATAGGGGCAGGGGTTAGCAGGTGAATGGTAGGGAGCAGGGGTTAGCAGGTGAAGGGTAGAGAGCAGGGGTTAGCAGGTGAAGGGTAGAGAGCAGGGGTTAGCAGGTGAAGGGTAGAGAGCAGGGGTTAGCAGGTGAAGGGTAGGGAGCAGGGGTTAGCAGGTGAAGGGTAGAGAGCAGGGGTTAGCCGGTGAAGGGTAGGGAGCAGGGGTTAGCAGGTGAAGGATAGGGAGCAGGTGTTAGCAGGTGAAGGGTAGAGAGCAGGGGTTAGCAGGTGAAGGTGAGTTTGAAGAGGTGTGTTTTTAGGGCTTTCTTAAATAATGATAGGGTGGTAGCCTGACGGATGTGGATGGGGAGGGAGTTACAGAGGGGGTGCGGCAGCTGTGAAGGCCCCGTCACCCCAGGTCCGCTGCTTGGTCCTGATGGTCTTCAGAGTGTTCGCATCAGCGGACCTGAGGCAACGGGTTGGGGCATCAAGGGGGAGGAGGTCTGAAAGGTAGGGCGGGGCCAGATTGTTTAGGGCTTTGTAAGTCAATCCTATATTTGAACGGGAGCCAATGGAGGTTGCGTAGGACCGGGGTGATATGTCCATAGCGCTGGGTGGAGGTGAGCAGACGGGCGGCAGAGTTCTGAACATAGTGGAGTTTGTTGATAATTTTGTTGGGAGAGCCATAGAGGATGCTATTGCAGTAATCAAGTCTGGAGGTTATGAGGGCATGGATGAGAATTTCGGTGGTGGCAGAGGATAGGGAGGGTCGGAGGCATACAATGTTCCTGAGGTGAAAGAATGCAGTTTTGGTGATGTGGTTGGCATGGGGTAGGAAAGAGAGGGTGGGGTCGTGAACGATACCGAGGTTGCGGATCTAAGTGGAGGGTTATACAATATAAGTCCAGGAAGGTGTGCTAATAGCCTGTAGCTGATAACGTACTGAAAATGTATGTTTTTAAAAACTCAGGGAGTTCTCTAGGAGTCTTTTTGGAGACTATTTTAGGATTTGCTGGTTCGATTGAAATATTAAAACAATGAGTCTGATATGGCTTGCTGGTACTTATGACCACGTGTTTAAAAACATGGCAACTTGTTTGTTTGGTTGTCAACAACTAAACCAACAGACCGACATCATTATTCTCAAGCTCTGCCACAATAACTTTTTGTTGGCAAACTCTATTTGAAGGCCATACTCAATACACTGAGTGTTTTGATAGACAAGCCTGTGGGCTTCAAAAAAACAAAACAAAAACTTGTAATAGACTATTCCTGGAGGGTTTTCTCTCTATACCACCTACTACACGACTGGAGAAGTGAAAGATGTGCTTCAGTCATGTGGCAAATACTTTCATTCCCTGTGTTGTTTGCTAGAGTGGCAGCAGCAGCAACAGCATATACAGTAACCCCACACATTATATGCTGACCTTTACTGTATGAGTATTTCTTGGCTGCCTCAATGAACCTACTTTTATCCTGCTTTTGCTGTCAGACAATATTGAAGTTTTGGTTTTCACCTAAAGTTTAAGCTATATAGCGGGAAGGTGTTTACTCAGGGCTGCAGAATGCCTCTAACGTCTGTCATGAAGCTTCTCTGAGCATTCAACCAGTGCCGTCTCTGTTAACGAAAGCCTCAGATTTCTCTGATGAGAAGAAAAACATCTTTCACCCTCTTCACATACTTCTGGTGGGTAATGTACCAATACCACAATGCATGTATTGCTGTGCATTTCCAAAAAGTGCTGCATTTTGATGTAATTAGAAAATATGGCACAACAATGCTAAAGCACAGACTGTGGGCTGTAAAGTAGTGTGGGCTTAATATGTATCAGTCAGTGATTTAATCGAGGTAAACACAGTGGACACAATGAACTAAAGGAGAAGCTTGTGTTGCAGTAAAAAACAGCTGTGCACTAAATACCCCAGACAGGCACAAATCATTTTAAATCCAAGCACATACCTAACTGCCACAGCGCTGCATGCTGGTTTTGTGCCATCACAAAACAAGGTCAGAAATGTCAAAATCCACTCTTGCTACCTCTCTTTAGCCACTCAATTCTGTAATCAATGTGTTTCTGGTTTCCAGTATGTTTGAAGGAAAGATTCTTAGGGTTTATGCAATATCTAAGCCGGGAAACAGAAATTAAGACAAAATAAAAGTGAGACTGAGACCAACCAAATGGGTTGTTCTTCTAATGAGAACACAACTTGATGACACAGTATGATGTGGCAGCATCCAGGTGTTTGTTCAACCCGTTCTCACTCACAGCTTGTCCTATGCGTCAAACTATGATGCTCTCCAAGTACATAGGAGCATCATAAGGGTTGCCTCCAGTGGCCGTGCTATGATGGCGGGAGGTCAGGTGACATAGTATTAAATGGGACAAATCCGGATAGAGGAAGGAAGATGGGGTGCATGACTGGGCCAAACAAACAGACTTTGACCAATGAGACCACTGTTTAAAGTAAAAAATTACCTAATAAAACGTTAACCACATTTATGCCTATCAATCTCACATGTTTAAAAGATCTGTTTTATTTACCCTAAATCTAAACCAAACGGGTCATTTTCTCGATTTTACATAATTTCTTAAATTCACCTTTTAAAGCACTTTCATATAAAATACATACCCATGTTTTACATCAAAAATTGCAGAACAATCTCAGCTCTATATAATGAGGCACCATTGTCATAAGGCAAAAGTGTAAAGAGAAAATATGACTAAAGCTAAAAGATTTACTCTCAATTTTGGAAATTCTTCTTTACTCAGGTGGTCGAACGGTTCTGGTGTTTGAAATTGGTTTACCAAAGGTCTTAGGTTTACAAAAGCAGTGGAATATATGCATACAATGGTAGATACATGTAAATAAATGTCTAATACCTTTTTTTGTATTATCGTTTTTTGAGTAGAAGTGTTGTCTGTAACTACTTTCACCAAAATTAGAGAGGGACTGATATAAAATGGGACTGAGGAATGACTTCATGCTACAGATCAAGCTTCATGGGGTGTGTGGAAATGAAAAATGAACATTATAACAGTTTTTGTTTTCAAACTAAATATGTATTATATATTTGAATCAAAATATGTACTAAAAAGTATAAGGTGGGTTGGTAGGGTCTTTGACTGAAAGCCAGTGTATTTTGCAGTGTAGGTGGGTGGGTCCTTAGGGTTTTCCTGAGTGTTCATTGGTTAGTTTCACACAAAATGTTGATGGGCACCTGAATCGACAAATCACAGTGAGAGCTCGACGCACTCCACAGGCTGTAAGCTCCTGTGACAGGCACATAGGGGTTAACAGAGCAAGGGGACGGGAACTCCAGACTCTGGGGCATACAGCAACAGCTGATTAATTTCTCTGTGCCGTTTTTTCGCGGAGCTATTAACCCTCCTATTACCTTCAAATTTACTAACATCTTTTACCCTTGGGGTCAATTTGACCCCAGCAACTTAAACCTTCAGAACATTATTAGAGTTAATATTGTTTCCCAAGTTTGAGTGTCAGGTACTTTATGTTTGTTTGTTGACTACTTAAATAGCCCTTTAAATAAATAAAAAAACACCCCCCCCTCCCCTGATACATCCAGAATATTCGCGACTATGGCGAAATATGCAGATCACCATTAAAATCTCACTGATTGACCTACAATTGGAAAGAGATATATTTTTGGTGTTTTGATGGCTTTATATTATGTCTAAGTACATATTTTTTATATCTATATTATTTGGAATGAAAAAAAAATTCTGTTATCAAGAATAGTAACATGGATTATGTTCGGGGGTCAATTTGACCCCAGGAAAAACAAACACAATTCATGTAAGGTTTATGTAAGGTTAGGGCCCTAAAACTTTCTGAAGATTATACAATTGTTTGTTATAGTGACCTCAATATCATCCAAAACAACCAGAACCAATGTGTGTAACATGTTGATATTTCTTATATGTTTTACAGTGAAAAACAGCTTGGGGTCAAATTGACCCCTGAAGAACACCGATGCGTACAAGTTGTGTACAGGAAATTGAAAACATATCTTCTTGTTAATTTTATGTTTACCCAGTTGTCCCCAATAAATTAGGAAAAGTCATGAAATATGAAGCAAAAAAAATGATGTCAATAATTTATTTAGAGACGTTAAACATTGAATGGGGTCAAATTGACCCCAAAGGTAATAGGAGGGTTAAAAGAAACATCACGTAACATCGTCAAAACGGGATGTGCGTGTCATCCAGAGAGTTAAAAAGTGACAGCAAGGAGTCCTGACCAAGTGTGTATTTAATTTGTCTTTTATTGTGAAGTAAGAAAACTTTACTTACTTATTATGTATTTCTTTATGCTAAAGACTGACATCAATTATAAGAACGATCAGTTAAGCACATGGGAATGAACAAATCCGAGGTTTGTCATCATATTGTTTCAGTTTTAATTAAAAAAATGAAAAAGAAAAAAAACTTAAAACATCCATAAACTATAAAGGTGCACTGAGAATAAAGATCTCATGTCATACATCCATCCATCCATCCATTTTCCACCGCTTATCCGGGGTCGGGTCGCGGAGGCAGCAGGTCAAGCAGGCTGACCCAGACTTCTCTCTCACCCTCAACATCTACCAGCTCATTCTGGGGGATCCCGAGGCGTTCCCAGGCCAGCTGGGAGATATAATCCCTCCAGCGTGTCCTGGGTCTTCCCCGGGGCCTCCTACCAGATGGACGTGCCTGGAAAACCTCTAAAGGGAGGCGTCCTGGAGGCATCCTAATTAGATGCCCGAACCACCTCAGCTGACTCCTTTCGACACGAAGGAGTAGCGGCTCGACTTCAAGCTCCCTCCTGATGTCCGAGCTCCTTACCCTATCTCTAAGGCTGAGCCCGGCCACTCTACGGAGGAAACTCATTTCGGCCGCTTGTATCCGCGACCTCGTTCTTTCGGACACGATCCAAAGCTCGTGACCATAGGTGAGGGTTGGGACGTAGACCGACCAGTAAATTGAGAGCTTTGCCTTTCGGCTCAGCTCCTTCTTCACCAAGACGGCCCGGTGCAACGCCTGTTTTACTGCTGCAGCCGCACCGATACGCCTGTCGATCTCCCGCTCCATTTTACCCTCACTCGTGAACAAGACCCCGAGATACTTGAACTCCTTCGCTTGTGGTAGGCACTCTGTCCCCACCCGGAGGGAGCAATCCACCGGTTTCCGGCAGAGCACCATGGCCTCAGATTTCGTGGTGCTGACTCTCATCCCCGCCGCTTCACACTCGGCTGCAAAACGCCCCAGTGAATGCTGGAGGTCATGGTCCGAGGAGGCAAACAGGACCACATCATCTGCAAACAGCAGAGAGGCTATCCTGAGATCCCCGAACCTGACATTCTCCGCCCCACGGCTGCGCCTAGATATCCTGTCCATGAAAGTCACGAACAGGACCGGTGATAAAGGGCAGCCCTGGCGGAGGCCAACACCCACCGGGAACGTATCTGACTTACCGAGGATACGAACACAGCTCCTACTGCAGGCGTACAGAGACCGGATGGCCCGTTGCAACGGGTCCGGCACACCATACTCCCGCAGCACCCCCCACAAAAAGCCCCGAGGGACCCGGTCGAAAGCCTTCTCCAAGTCCACAAAGCACATGTAGACTGGTTGGGCAAACTCCCAGGACCCCTCCAGTATCCTTGCAAGGGTAAAGAGCTGGTCCACTGTTCCACGACGAGGACGAAACCCGCACTGTTCTTCTTGAATCCGAGGTTCGACAAACGGTCGGAGCCTCCGTTCCAGCACCCTGGCATAAGCTTTTCCCGGGAGGCTGAGTAGTGTGATACCCCGATAATTCGAGCACACTCTCCGGTCCCCCTTCTTGAAGATGGGAACCACCACCCCGGTCTGCCAGTCCATGGGCACTGTGCCCGACCCCCATGCGACATTGAAGAGGCGTGTCAGCCAAGACAGCCCAACAAAGTCCAGCGCCTTCAGCATCTCAGGGCGGATTTCATCCACCCCCGGCGCCTTGCCACCAAGGAGCTTTTTGACTACCTTAGTGGCCTCTGCCAGGGATATGGGTTCATCCAACCCCAAGTCTTCAGGCGCTGCCCCCTGTTCAGGGGACATGTTGACCGGGTTTAGGAGTTCCTCAAAGTGCTCCTTCCACCGCCCGACGATATCCTCTGTCTGGGTCAGCAGCAACCCTCCCCCGCTGATAACAGCCTGGGGAAGGCCCTGCTTTCCCTTCCTGAGTCGTCGGATGGTTTGCCAGAACCTCCTTGAGGCCAACCGAAAGTCCTTCTCCATGGCCTCCCCGAACTCCTCCCATGCCCGAGTTTTAGCATCCGTGACCACCGCAGCTGCAGTCCTTCTGGCCTGTCTGTACCTGTCAGCTGCTTCAGGAGACCCCTGGGCCAACCAAGCCCGAAAGGCCTCCTTCTTCAGCTTGACGGCTTCCCTCACCCCCGGTGTCCACCACCGGGTTCTCGGGTTGCCGCCACGACAGGCACCGATGACCTTCCGACCACAGCTCCTAGCGGCCGCGTCCACAATAGAGGCTTTGAACATGATCCACTCGGATTCCATGTCCCCAACCTCCCTCGGGATGTGTGAGAAGTCCTTCCGGAGGTGGGAGTTGAAGACCTCCCGGACAGGATCCTCCGCCAGACGTTCCCAGTACACCCTCACTACACGTTTGGGCTTGCCAGGTCTTTCTGGCCGACTCCCCCGCCATCTGATCCAACTCACCACCAGGTGGTGATCAGTTGACAGCTCTGCTCCTCTCTTCACCCGAGTGTCCAAAACATACGGCCGCAGATCAGATGATACGATTACGAAGTCGATCATTGATCTCCGGCCTAAGGTGCTCTGGTACCAGGTACACTTATGAGCCACCTTATGTTCAAACATGGTGTTTGTTATGGACAAACTGTGGCTAGCACAGAAGTCCAACAACAAAACACCACTCGGGTTCAGATCAGGCAAGCCGTTCCTCCCAATCACTCCCCGCCAGGTTTCTCTGTCGTCGCCCACGTGAGCGTTGAAGTCTCCCAGGAGAACTATGGAGTCGGCAGGCGGCGCCCTTTCCAGGACCCCTCCCACCAACTCCAAGAAGGCCGGATACTCCGAAATGCTGTTTGGTGCATAAGCACAAACAACAGTCAGAGCCTTACTCCCCGCAACCCGTAGGCGCAGGGAGGCGACCCTCTCGTTCTCCGGGGAAAACTCCAACACGGCGGCGCTCAGCCGGGGACTCGTGAGTATCCCCACTCCCGCCCGGCGCCTCACACCCTGGGCGACTCCAGAAAAGAACAAAGTCCAACCCTTCTCCAGGAGTTTGGTTCCAGAGCCAGCGCTGTGCGTGGAGGTGAGCCCAACTATATCTAGCTGGTACCGCTCCACCTCCCTCACCAGCTCTGGCTCCTTCCCCGCTAGCGAGGTGACGTTCCACGTCCCTAGAGCTAGTCTATGTCGCCGGCGATCGGCTCGCCCAGGCCCCCTGCCCGGCCCGCCGCCCGGTCTACATAGCACCCGACCCCGATGTCTGTCCCTGCGGGTGGTGGGTCCACAGGGTGGCTGCACCATGATGTTTTCTTCGGGCTGCAGTTTTCTTCAGCAGAATGTGTGATTCACTGTGGACAGACAGAGAGGTGCACACTCACCCGCTCTTTCATGCACACACACACACACACACACACACACATGGCCGATCGCACAATGCTCCCAGTAGAAATAATGAGGCCCATAATAGAGCAAAACAGAATACACTGATACATGTGTATTGTTCCCTCGTCCAAAATCTAGGGTTGAGGACTCAACTGTGATCCTGTTTTTAACACTCCAGCTGAAGGTTCTCTAAACTACTGTGGGTAAACTCTCTGCTGAGATCTTACGTGTTGTAAATAATCGATGAAGCCATCTGAATCCGACACAGCCGTTTGACATCAGATGAGGAATTGTGACGGGGTATGGTTCCAGGGACTGACAGCTCATGCTGGAGAGCCATTGAGACCCTCTGATCAAATACGCCAAAGGAGGGGGAGAGACAGTTCTATATAATGAGTTATCTTTTAAAACTACAAACAAGTGCTTATCTCCTCCACAAAACTTGACACCACTGTGCTTATGAAGCTGATTCCACTGATCATGCTATTAGAGGTGCAGTTTAGTTTGCATTCTGTGACAGTAAAAGGACTTTGCATAGAACGCACACATACTTACAGGAATCTAGTTAGTTTGAACACAATTCAATTATATTCCATATTGGAATACTCCTTCAGCCACTGGCTGATTCATCCCCGGTGTGTGAAGGAGAGGTACCGCAAGTCCTTCCTTCCCGCTGCTGTCAGGCTGTAAACCAGCTGAGCTCGCAGTAGACCACAAACACACTTCAATCACTTTGGTCACTCTAATAGTTTGATCACTTCAACTGGTGCAATAAATACATTTTTAAGTACATTTGTATTCTGTATGTACATATAATACTGATATTGTGGGTTATTTACTGTTTGTATTACTGTTTTACAGTTTATTTATATTACTTGTTTTTTATTTTATTTGACTATGTGTCTCTTGTGTCCATTTTACCTGTATGCTGCTGTAATCCTGCAATTTCCCCACTGCGGGACTAATAAAGGAATATCTTATCTATTATCTTATTGGCCTACATTAAAAAACAAATATACAAATGAGCTTTACTGTTTTGGTCGTGTGTATTTCTTTAATTGACTGCCATGTGATAATTGAGAGAAAAGTGACATTGCCATGACATGATTCTCAACTTCTCTGCACTCCCGCCTCTGAGACCTGACCTGCCTGCTATGTTGCATATGGACGTGTATGTGTGTGCATGACTTAAAGAGAGTTGTTTCCATCCTGACACCAGTATCAGAGAGGCCTCGCATACAGGCTACAATGCTGGATCAGGTACGGGCGAGTATGATGCAATTATTTATGTATCAAAATTGGTAATGGGAAAACATGTTTTTATTGGAAGATATTCAAGGAGTAAACATGGAAACTGATTAGAAACTTCAGTAGCATTAAGAATGTCTCTTGCAGTGTGTTCAGTGATATTGAAGATATATCAACTTCTAATTTCCATCCAATTGAAAACATGACAGACAGGGCAGGTAGTTCAAGAACTATCAGTAATCAAATGAGAACACTTGTGTGTTGAGCCCTATATACCAGGTGCTCTCCTTAAGGCAGAGGCTCCAGACCCCCCGCTTTGCAACAGAACTACAAAGCCCTGAAAAGCTCTGATGTGGGGTAAGGGTCATGTCAGTGCTTAGAAGTGATTACTACTTCATTTCAAGCTGTTGCCCGTGGCCCTGTGACGCTATCCTCTGGTTCACTTAGTTCAAACGAACACATACATGGTAAATGGACTTTAACAGCATGTCGTCATTCACCCATTCACACCTATTCATGCACAGAAGGTGTGATAAGTTGGAAAATGTGCATTTTTACAAACAAAGAAAATGGTAAGTGCATGGTCTGTTATGTTAAAATGTGTGATGTGGTTCAAAAGATCATCAATACAACATATTGTTGACAAGTTCAGACGTCATAAACAAAAGACAGCTGAAGTCAATTAATAGCAATGTTGTAGAAATTCAGGTGGTCTGGGTTGAACTGCGACCTTATTGGTGCATTTCTTTGGTTCAGCTCAGTGTTCTCTCTTCTACAGCTGAGGACAGCATTGTATGTGCAGTAGGGATGGCCGGTATACCGTTTCAACCGGTATGACTTTTTCACATACAGGCACACACGGCCCAGCCGTATTCACCGGGGAAGCGGTCGAAGTTATGTGTGTTACGTGCATTGAGTTAGTCATGGTTTTAATTTTATAACAATTAATAACCCGCAACTAACGCTCTTTAACAGGGCACAACACCACAAAACAACAGTTTGTGACACATAAACAATTTGTAACACTAATAATTGTAAATTTTTTAAATTTACTCCGCCGAACTGCACGCTGGGTACAGCCCGCCCACTATCACAGAAAGAAGAAACTCTGTCGCTACATTAAAAAACGGAAAAGAGCGATGCGGGAGGAACAAGAGAGAGCAGAGACGCACCAACACAACATGTTGCCCAGAGAGGAGCTGTGTCTGCTGGCTGGAGGGTTTGAAAAGTCTGACGTAGTTTAGAATACGATGTATTGCAAAGAAGCTGAACTTGGAGGGACTTAGGACCCAGGGGAATGCAGGTGAAAAAAACCCAGAAGAGACAGACCGGAAGTCACGCCACACAAACGGCTGTTCACAGCTTGCTGGGCAGTTGCGAGGGAGTTGGCCAGCGAGCGGTGAACAACGAGCGGTGAACAGCTGTTCAGGTGGCCGCGGGTCCTTTTCGGCGTCAATAAATTAATATTAATACCGTGATATACCGTGAAACCGCCAGAATCTTACAAAATAACGTGATAGGAATTTTTGGCCATACCGCCCAGCCCTAATGTGCAGCATGCCCTGCCACATGGGTCGTCTGCATAACAACTGCATTACACTGCGCTAGGATGCTACCTGTGCACCTCACTGTGCCTCGGATCTCTGTGTGGACACTCAATGCATCATTTTAGCCGAAGGATCTTAACATCTGGTACTTCCCCATTAACCTCACCTTGCGTAGGGAAAGAGGAACACACTGCCCTCCCTCTCCTCGAGCAATGCATTTAGCCCCTAATCGCTCCAGTGGAGCAATGAATGAGGAAGTGAGATTCAAAAGGAAAGAGAGCACACGTCTGTTTTCACTCTGTGGTTTGTTCACGTTATGCCCTCATGTGCTGATGCTCAGGAATAACACAAGCATCAATCATACAGTGTAGCAAAATAAAAACAAACAACGTGTGTATAAGTACATGTTCATTAGAGGGTGTGAATGTGCTGAAAGTCAACAGGAAGTGTTTTTACAGGGTTACATGAGACACCTGCCAAATTAGAAGAGATAGATTCATTGCTGATAGAGGCTTGAATAGACATCTTTAGAAAATATATTGTTTTATAGAAATGTGTTCAGTTACACTGATTAATTACTGTTACTATAATTTGGTAGTATAATAGTAGCAGCAGTATCTGCAGCGGTGTGTGTGTGTTACCTTGGACGAGGATGTGCACTGAGGTGGTTCTCGGTCGACTGCTGGTCTGGACTGCGCACACATACTGGCCCTCATCTGTCATGTCCACGTTTTCAATCTTGATGGTAAACTCCTCTTGATTAAGGGTCACTAGACTCACTCTGGGATCCACCGACCATTTGTCTTCTCCGGCATACAGGATACTTGAGCGGTTCAGCCATGCTGTGTGTGTGACCACATCCCCCTGTGCACACCTGGGAAGAGATGGAAAAAAACAAAAAACACAGCACTTAAAATAAGGGTTTCACCTCCGCGGTTCATTTAGGATGAATCCACCAACATGTGAACTGTACATCCAGTATTCCTACTTGATGATCACGGCAAGTAAAAAAACAAAAAGACATCAATTACAAGGGCTCAATTAAATGCAATACTTGATCGCCATGTCAACACAGTTAATGGAAACTTGCCTCAGGGCATCTCTTAATAGAATATGTAAAAGGAGAGTATCACATTTATTTATCAAACGAACATAGTAAGTCCTTCTGCTGCCACATTATGTAGTTGTCAGCTGTGTGTTGTTTTGTGCCGTGAACCAGTCCCTTCTTTAAAGTGATGCTTGCTCTACAACCACAAGTGCCAGCGTCAGAGTTCAGGTATCAAACAGCCTCAGGATGAGTGCTATTCCTGAGGTGAGATGTCCTCCACCTGGAACTCTCAACTCTCCGTCGATGGCGTCAGCAACACCTCCCCACTCCCACCAAGCTGTTTAAGTGAAGCCTCTGGTGGTCTGGTCAATGATGATGGGGGCTCAAGTATCATGTTTCTGTCTTAGCGATGTCTTACACCAGGTTGTTTGCCCTGCTCTGCTCCACTAGGCCCCTCCTCAGCCCGGATTCATCTCCATTCTTTATCACGCATGCCAATGCCGGCTCGTCTGCTCATCAGAATGCAACACAATCATACCGTGTCTATTATTCATTGCAAATTTCTGATTTATTTTCTGTCTCGCTGGACAATCATCCCAATGCTTAGCAAACCTTAAACCTTGGAGGCTGAAACTGCCCTGTGAGATGGATCTGCTCAATCTGTACAGGTGTAAGGCCTTCAAACACAAGGACCATTCTGTTATTTTGTGCAATTAATTCATACAGAACATGCATATATACGTATCTTTGTTTACAGTAACTTCATTTCTGATTTAGAAAGGTTGCATCTGCCAATCACGTTGTGTAAGAAAACTTTATAACTCCTTTCAATCTTGACAAAGGCAGCGCAGACCAGATCAACTCCTTCTGTTTTGTTGCAATAAAAGCCCTAGACATATAATATTAGCTGTCGAGTATTACGTATTTCTGTCTCATTTATTTGTCTCTTCCCCGGTCTGTAAAGGCCTTAACTGTGAGGATCCTCTGCATAGAACAGGTGAAATAAGTAGATATTAAGTGGTTAGTTAACATTAAAAAAACATTCCCAATAATCATGTTATGAATCCCTTTCCAATATATGGGGGAGTCACACCACCATTTATCTTTTACTTCACAACCAAATCTTCTTTAAAAGAATTGTGTGTATTTTGCGAAGACATTACATGGATCATTATACAATATACTGTAGGTTCCATAGTTACAGTTCCCAATTTAAGGTTATATTGAATTAAAAAAAATAATTTCATGATAATAAAAAAATGAATAGTATGTCAGCTATCTTAACAGCCTGCTTGGAATGCTGACATTGTTTTTAAAAGCTTTAACAACAGGCAGCTCTGGAGCAGTCTCCAGGTTTCTGTTGTTAATCAGCCCACACACTTGGTTTGTGACATTCACAAGTGATTGAGACAATAAGCGGAAGACTGCACCGCCGAGCACCGTCTCAGGCACAACAGATTGGTTTCAGCAGTCACAAAGTTGCTTTGATATAGGAGCTGTGTCACTGATCTTTGACCGTTTCCACAGAGCAACACATCTGCTGCCTTTTCATGACAAATCTCAGAATCCTGCTGAGAAATCTCCACCAGAGCTGCAGGAACAACTAAAAGTCTCACTCGCCAGGGAGCGTGCCAAAGGAAGAAGAAATTCATACTTTGTACAACCTGAGCTTCTTGGCTACCAAATGCCCTTTCATCACCTGGCTTCATTTACATTTCCAAGGCCTAATTTTCCGACCTACAGAAGGGCAGGGCATTCAAAAAGAAACGGTTTGAAATGGCGGCAATGTTAGGGGAGCAGAACACTTTGCAGCTGAGAGACTCTCAGCTCCATTAACGCTGTCACAGCTTTTGTTACAGCATCAGTCACTTCCACTTCAGTGGAGGCAGTAGGGTCAGTGGCATCCTTGGGGCATTTGTGGTGCCATGGTGGAGAAAAGAAGGGAAAAAAATGGCATTTGTTTGTGCGTGTGTGTAATCAATAAGGTTTTCAAAAATAATGGATCACAGTGTATATGAGATGGCGAAGGATCAATTTACTATGACAAAGTGGATTCAAAGTAGGGTTTTTAGTTCTAATGGCTACAACAAATTAATTTCTCTGAGCTGCAAATGTATTTCGCACTGTTAAATGGTTTAAGTTTATGGATGCTCACGCAAGTGTAAAAAAAAGGAAACGGGAAACTTTTCTTGAAGTAGGTCCAGCCAAGACCTATTTGGTGAAAGGCAAAGCTACTGTCGGCCTCAACGTCCACAAGAACTCAGGCTTTCCCTGTTTCAAGCAAAATGCGGAATGCAGATTTGAGAATTTTGAGAATGAATGTAAAGTTTGGGGCAGCACATTTGTGAGACAGAAGATGAATAATTAAGACATTGACCTTTATTTCTGTTGATAAAACATTTTAATCATCGCAGCAGCAGCTTTAAGAGAGAGGAATGAATTAGTGAACAATATCTAACACAAAATCCTGATCCTGTCGCTTTTAGAGAACTCAGTAACACCCTGCTTACTTATCTGTCTTCAAGGTCGAGGCTATGCTCAGTGTGTCCACTGGGAACAGTCTTCATTGGTTTGTGTTCAACTTAAGAGGGTCAGTGACACAGCTGACAGTTTCCTGGCACCGTGTTTACCTGCATGACTCATGGTGTGTGAGTGGGAGCGCTGCCATTTTGAGCTCAATGAAAGAGTATGTCACAAGATATGAGATTTAAATTGCTTATCCGTCGATAGTCATCAAATGAGGAGGAACAAGGAGGAATTAAAGAGTAAAAGCAGCTTCAGACCCTCTTGTGTTGACTTCAGCAGAGCAAACTACAATAGCCACGTTTCTCAATGTCCTCACACACACACACGCACGCGCACACACACACCATGTGCTCGGCTTCAGTCAGTCCTGAGATGTTTTGCACTTAAACTAGCTGTTTGTCTACTCACATGATCAAATAGAGACTTGACATTGGACCACATCAACATACATACTATGCAGCAATCGTCATTGCATATCTGTATATGACAAAAAATACCAAAGAAAATAAATCGTACAACCTTCACTTTCTGTATTCACGCCCTGCGTGGAGGATGTGGTGAGCAGTGAGGCTGCCTTCAATAAACATAGAAACACAGGGCTCTCTCTAGAGCCAGTGTTTGGTTTGTCCGTTCTGGGCTTCTGTAGAAACATGGCGGTGCAACACGGCAGAGGACCTGCTTCTTATGTAGCTGTGAAGTGCTCATAAGCTGAAAATAACAAACTATTATTCTTCTAGATGTTTGTACACTAATGAAAATATAGTTATGGAAATTATATTCCACTTCTTCCAAATAATCATCTGAAGCATAGACACTGGTTCTTTAAATCAATTGGTGTTACATCTCTAGAAGTCTATTTGGAATTATCCTCTTGAATATATATTGGAAGAACTAAACTAAAAATAATATGACGTCGGCTCTTATTGTTATAAAAACTATGTGCCTCAGCAACTAAATCCCCCTAGAGAGCACCAAGAAGAAAAAGGAAGGGATAAATATTTTACATAGCACATGTTCTCTCCTTATCACTTCTGCACAGATGGCAAACAAAATTTAATCCAAAATAAAATTGTCATCCCTCTCAGAAGCATGAAAGGAGGAAGCGAAGTGGAGATGTGAGATTGGGAGGTGAAACTGTAACCGTGAGCAAACAGTTCCTCTCATGACAGCAGTGCGTGGATCATTAAAAATACATGACACGTGTTGCTGTACAATTAGATGTCGCCAGTACACTTTGTTTACACTGTGGATCAATTGGGTTAATGTTTAATGCTGTGTCATTGGTAGCTTTGCTTCCAGGAGTACAACACTCATCTCTTCCAGCGCTCCGGATACATCAACATCACCCGCTAATGACTCACTTGAGCTGAAGATGCTCATCAAAGTGTGCTTTTTGAACACTGCACTAAAATAAATGTTTCCCTTGCAATGCATACCTTAATGGATTGTGTGCTCGCTTGACAAATTACAAAGAGGGTGATGGAAATTGGAACCGTTTTGAGAATTTCAGAACATAACACATAATGTCAATGTGCCTGTATTCATGGTCTAAATGATCACACTTTAACAAAGACACAAATGTTTTTTTTTGGAGCTGAGAAAATGTCCCTCAGACAAAAGGGGGACTTCTCTTGGCTGATGTTGTTCTGCTGTCTTTTGGCCTGTACCAAGATCTAAAGAGCTTGCTGTCAACACCTAGTCATGTCTTGACACTTGATTTCTGTGTCACGTCTCTGCACCTGATCGTTGCCAGCAGGGCCACTCCATCCTTTTAACACCCACTGACCACATGGCATCATTTGATGATGCATTGAGCCCGCTATCATAGAAACATGTTGTCAAACAGGCTTCAAGTGAGTGGGGATTCACATGTTTAGAAATTACTTTTGAGATCAAATTGTGATAATTCAAGCTCCAATTGGTGTCAAATGACTTCACAGATTAAATGTCTCAATGCTGTATCATAAGCCAGGACTTAGATGCATTAACTGTGCATGTTTTAGTGCTTTAACTGACACCATCAAAATGTGATGTAGAGAGATAGAGAGATGACATTTGAGGTTATATCAACATGGACAAGCAGAGCCAGGGATTGAACTGAATATCATCTGATTGAAGGATGACCCTGCCCCACCACTGAGCCACAGTAGCCTATATTGGATATATTAGATATTGACATATTTGAGTGTGTTGTTAATACAGTGTCACGGGCCACTCTGGGTCATGAGGACCAGGACTGAGATCCAGTGATGGGTTCTGCTCCAACTCAAACCCAGACTTTGGTGCTTGATGCCAGAAACATGTCAGATGTCTCAGAGCCTGTTTCCATCCCAATGACCTGCCAAAGCACATCAGACCGTTCGGGGCCTTTGGATGTGAAGTACTGAAGTTTTATTGCTTCGCGGAATGGCATGTGAAGGGAGGATATATGTTTGTGTTCATTGACTGTTTTTTGATTGAACTTCACCCAAGATAAAATGTAGAGATAGAATACAGACTAGAAAATAGGAGACAATAGTCTGTGAATGATTGTTGCATTTAAAGCATTTAACTCCATTTTGTGCGAGTTGCTTTGTTGCGAGTATGCAGAGTATTAAATGTTACCATGCTGTAGTTTTGCCATATTTTACACAGCGTGTCAGGGTTACTTTCTGGCAGCCATTTATTTTGGAAAGTGTAAACCAAAAGAAAAAAAAAAAGAAAAAACTGACAGTAATCGATGAGGTTACACCACTGCAAGCTCGACTCAATGAACTGAATATTTGATAAATGTGAAAGGTGCAACTTTTACCTGTATGCTACCCTGAATTGAATGAGAAGGTGAAGTATTAAGTGGTCTGCAGTAAAAGACTTATATAAAATACATTCCAGACTGGGTCGTTACATATCACTAATGAGCATCTGAGATAAACATTGTTTATGAATCCATATCCTTTGACGTGACTGATGTTTCGCTGTGACGAGTACAAGTGATTCATGCGGCCATAGAAGCCTTGAGCCAAGCATCATACATTGAGAAAGGTTACCAACCAGTGCACTATAAATCCTAAATAACAGCAACATTACCTCTAAAACTAACCTCTCATTATCTTTGATACACAGTCTCATGGTTGTATTTAAAGGGAGGAGCTCAGTAAAAATAGAAGAGCAATTAAATCTGACTGCAACACACCTCTCAAGATAATGACTACATGTTCTGTTCACACCGCAGCAGGTTTGTGGAGCAGAAACTGACATCAAATCACATCAAGCAACAACCAGCACTTTGCAAGAATGATGTCTAAAAAGGAAACAAGACCCTGACTGTGAACTATTCCAGTTTCATTGTATTCCATAGCTCATAGGCAGCAGTTAGTCCTCACTCAAAGCCACTCCTTTCATGATCACCTGAAGGCAAAGATTGGCACACGGCAGATAAACGTATCAGAGATTAATAAGTACTACGAGTTATTCATGTTCCCCATCTCTGTGTCGAGCAAAGCGGATAAACAAGCGCGTCATGACCTGATGGAAAAAGAGCCACTTGAGCTGCCTAATGTCTCCCCATAATCACAGTGATATATTAGGCCTCACCAGTTACACTGATGGGGCCATTAATTAACCCAATCCATGCATTCATTAGAGAAACATTTCTGTGTCAACATACTTGTCTCCGTGTAACATGTGGGAGGAATTAATCTGCTCGCTGCATCTTGGAGCACCGCGGCGGTGTTTTCACCAGGCCGTGCTCGTCACATTATGACAGAGCCGTGACATGCATCATGGGGTGTGAGATGGTGAATGGAAACGTCATTAGTGAAACCAGTTTGAGGGAAGAGTAATCACTGAACCTGACTCCTTAGTATTCAGCTGAAATGACTTTGGACTAATGATACCTGGAAAGCGTATATCTTCTGGAGGCTCCCTGCTAAAGCAGTAGTCCTCTCCAGGCCGGGTGCCATGGGAGGAGGTACTTGTGCTTCCTGGAAGGAGGCAGTGCCTCAAAGGCTAAAGTCAAGGAGCAAAACCTAACGCCACATTCACACGAAAGACTGTGGAATGATGGCTTCGTGCAGCTGCTTTTAAGGATGCACAGGAAGGACTGAGACCCTGAAAAGGGGAATGGGTCCTCCCCAAATCTGCTTCACTCATATCAACACATGGCCATTCTCTTTCTCGTCCTGATCACATGCACATGTAGCCGGAGAGAGACTGGTCCTGACCACGGAGCCATGTAAACCATTACAGTTGCCACAGCCACATCTGACACCCCCAGTGCTCCCATTACAATCCTCCTCCTTGAAACCAGTTTGTTCCATCTGTCAGTCTAAGAACAAATAGACCAAAATAGAGCAGAATGAGGGTCAAACATGTATTGAGTGGAGTATTTGTTATAGAATCTTTCTATAGAAAGTGAATATTAACATTTAATTAGAAATTGTAGAAAATAATTGAATATAACACTGAGCTCTGCTGTCTGGTAATTAGTCCTCACAATATACTACATGAGCCTCTGGCTATACAATGTGAACATAAGTCTATAGCTATGGCTGCATAGCACCTGTAAATTATAGATAACAATGCAATTATTAATTTTAGCATCTGCATCGGGACCATTAAAACCCCACATTTTATTTTATACATTATCAAATATACAATATTATTTCTTCTTAGCTTTGCTGGTTATTATTTACTGAGAGGTGTCCATTCATATTACCCTGTATGAGCAGCTAATGTAGCTTTCCATGTTGCATTAGTGAGTTTTAGCTTGCTTTTAGTTTGTATTTATTGTATTGCAGATGGGTTACAGCTGCATTTAGTTGCATCCCTGTCCTGCATAATGACAATAAATGATCCTTGAATCTTTGTAATAAGATAACGTCCTATGTACTGTACAGTATGAAGCAGCGGAGCTAAAGTGAATTATGTCATAACACTGTGTGAAGGACACGCAGTGTGAGATACATTAAACAGATTGCTTCAGTTCTCCCTGGCTTATCGCCCGTCTCTTTAGCTGAGCGTTTGCTCAGGGAATGAATGAGGACAACTTTGTTTCAGACTGAGGGCATCTCAACCACCTTCCAGAAAGAAAGACAGATGGAGGGAATGCCGAATGACAATCAGGTTAACCTTTCCTCTGTCTTCTTGATCTCAGTCTGTCAGTTTATTTAGATAAATTAAGAAACAAACAAACAACAGCGACCCAAAGTGCTAAAACTGGAAGAGACTAAATCAGTGTCAGAAGAGATTAGAGCAATGGCCGAAAACATAGAGGCATACCCTTCTCACAATGCAAAATTATTAAAATATATGAACAGAGTAATACAAACCTTTACTGAATTTATGTGTTTTAATCCCCCCACCCCCCACACACACACACACACACCAACACAATCCTTCTTTTACTGTGTTGGATGGATTTTGCTTTAATTATTTAGGAGCTGAGCTTCATTCACTTTAAATATGGCGCATTATTAATTTATTGGATTGATCATCTATGCTGCTGGTTGATTAAACACACAGTTAAAACTGCTCAAAGGTCATAGAGAAAAAGCGCAGTTAGTCATTTCTGGTCTGAGAAACCTTTATTAGGGTCTTAAAACCTTTGCAAACAGTCAGCGTGACGAACACAAACATGCCCAAATACTCGGCTGTGATTATTTCACATCAAAACTATTCAAATTGCTAATTTGTTGCAACACTTTTTAATAAAAGGTTCTAATTGATTAGCACATGCTGAGTTCCAACTAGCAGGGTTCTGTTAATTAAACCAGCGTCTGGAAGTCTGATGTAGACTGGTGTGTAGTCTAAGCTACTGTTAGATATTTGGATGAGTTTCCTTTCAGTGAAAGGATCTGTGTTAATTTGAGTTCCTCTAAACCGTTACGCAGTCTCTATTATCTATTATCTATTATAAGCTCAGAAGATCATCCTCGCTCCGCCCTTTTTGTTACCTAATATTCAAGTTCTCTGTTAAAAATATGAATAACAAAAACAACATGTGAAAAATGTAATGACGTGTGAATGAATCCCTCCAAAGAATGCCCCCCCCCAGTGTATAAAGGCCTCTAACAGAAGAGAGTCTGACGCAGTGCTGGATACAGTATATTATAACTGTAGTATACATATACATTATTTTACTACTTTACTTGACATCCTCCTCCTCATATCCAACAGAAGCTTTATTCTTATATGATGTGATGGCATCTTAACTTGTGACCCGAAGAAATGGCATGTGCAAACTCTTAAACCAAGTGGTAATTCCACTTTAAAAGCAGCACCTCTCATGCAGCCAGTCTACTATTTTATATAAATCTAGCCATGGCAGGCGTGATTAAGAGCCGCAACACTTGAGAGTAATAAATAGTTGTAATATATAAGCTTGGAGATCTTCCAGGGAGCGACTCTCTTTCAAACCGTCAATGTAAAAGAGACTATTGTGATGAACGTGGCTACAAGTTGAATTACCGTATGCTGGCCCAGTTTACTGAGCCTCTGTTGTGATTTGTACAGCATGCGCGCCTCAGGGTGTCTGACTGGTATCCTGACGTGTCAGAGAGGAGGACTTTAAGGCACGTCTGTGTGGTTTCATGCTGTTTGTTGAGGTATTTAAGGTCCGTTGTTTTTGAAACATTTGCTACGCCTCATGAGAAACGTTCAGGCCGGCAACAAAAAGGAAAATCACAAAACATTTCATTAGGTTTATCACTAAAGGTCCTCTGCAGACTTTGAATGTGGAAAACCCTTCCGGTTCACACACGACTGCCTTCCTCCATTTTCCTGGAGAGAAAATGACCAGTTTGCTGTCTTTATGACCTTTTATAACCTGTCACCTGCTGTCTGTAGCCAATCAGGGAGCAGATCTGCCAATTTAATCAGATGACTTCTATCTCTCCTCCTCTGGAGCCAACTGGTAGTCAAATGCACTTTGACAAAAGATATGAATCAAATGTACCTTCTCAAGAGGCATAAACAAAACATACATATTGTAAGTGAGGAATTAAATGCTCTAATGCACTCTACATATACATCTGCCCATATACATCTTTAGTTTAACTCATTGATATGTTATTCTGCTATAACATGTGATTTTATGGGATAAAAGGTTCATTTTATTTATGTGAAATATCTCTGGTATGAAATAAAACTTGAAATAAACTCCAATCTAATATATTAACAAAATACTTTGAGTAGTTTGACAAATAAGAACAGATGATTAAGTATCTTACAATGCTTCAACAAAACAACAGCTGGGCCTAAATGACTGAACACCTCTTTAAGAGAATATGTACTTTTCTCTCAGGACTGTGCAGAGCGTCAGAACTCGCCCATGGTGTCTCCCAGCTCTTCACCTGTGAACCAACACAGAAACCATTCTTCTTAAAGGGACAGCGGAAACACAAGTGAACAAAGTGTAGCTTCCTCTCAGCATAAAGACCAGCATCAACTCAAGTGCATTACCGATGTGGAGTGGAAGAACCGGGCTCCATGACAGGGATGCAAGAAATAAATGCATCACTGTCATAGAAGCAACAACAGCCCTGTGCATGAGATTCTGCTTAGACTGTTGACAAGCACACGTCTGCTATCCCACAATATGAAGGCCTGCCTTCTTCATTGGCTCTGCTGTGCAGTTTCTTTAACTGTTTACACCCAGTTTTAGATCTGAAACCAGGAAGATCCTCTTAGCTGACGCTTTTATCCAAAGCGACTTACATGATATACAGTAGACACAGCAACAGTGAGCAATTAGGGTTAATTGTCTTGCTCAAGGACACAACGGCATGGAGTGGCTGAGCCGGGGTTTGAACCACCGATCTTCTGATTGAAAGTCAGACCTGCTAACCACTGAGCCACAGTCGCCCCCAGTCGCTCTCCAGTCTGGTTGAGCGAAGCCTTTGAGACTCATTTGTGAGTCAAACCACTTTCTGCTGGATTGTCATGACTTCTGGTTCGGACATTCATGTCCATTCGAGGATGAGCTAGCGGGCTTTTAGCGAGTGAGATAATGCTAATGAGTAATCCCCTCATGTCTACTGCTGGAAAAGCTTGCAAGTAAAGATATGAGCAGTGGAGGAAGTGTGGACACGCACATCTGCATCTGCAGACTGATGCGATAGATCATTATCCACAGCAACAGCCAAGCTGTCTAACTAGCTGCACTGTCAGGTGATTTGTATTTTTTTAGGTTCAATAATGTAAGTATTTATTTGGAAACAAGTTCGCATTTTTCAAAACTCGTTAAATAAATACTCAATATCAATTAAGTGTTGAAATTACTTAAAGCTGAAGGATTTGTGAGACATTTAGAAATAAATAAATAAGCAGAGTCTGACTTATATGGGTCCAGCTCCAGAAGCTCTGGGATTTCCCATAGTGCAACTGGAACTCACCTTCCTGTGGTCCACCAACAGTTATTATAAAGTGGCTACATTATGCAATGGCCAATAATATAAAATGCCTATACTTTGATGGGCACACCATATTCTTGCTGACATTCCTGTTTGTGTTTGCATATTCAATAATTGCATGCACTTGAGAAAATAACCTGCTTTGTTTCCTAGTGTAGTCTCACATGCACACCAGCACGGCAAGTCTTAGTGCAGAGCCTGAGCTGGAACAAATACCTTCTCTAATATTAGTGTTGTGATTTGGACCCACCATTTGAACAAATAAAGACATGCTATTTAAATTGCAGATGATGCTGCTCAGCAAGTCTGTTATCATATTCTTGACACATATAGATTTAGCTAGTTTCCACTTTTCAGTGTTTTTTTAAACAGAAAGTTGGCTCAGTACCCACACTCTTTTATAACAATGTATATTTACAATTACACTTAAAAAAGGTAAACATAAAAAGAAGAGAGTGAGAGGACAGCATAATAAAAATGGAGGCACAGTTACAGAAAAATAAGTGGGCAATTATTGGACATAGTCTCTAAATGGTCTTGTTTTTTGTTTTACCTTTAGTTAATGTGTAAGATGTTGTTTACATGTCTGTTGCAAAACATTTGAGTTGAAAAGAATTCTAAGAAAATAAAGACATTTTTATTAATAACAACTAATAGGGTGCTTGAATAAAAGGAAAGCTTTTTCAGAGAAGGAGATTCAGCGGCCTCAGACAATTAACATGACCAAGAAATATCCACACACAGGCTCCCCGTGATTCCAGTTGCCAGATGCCCCCCACTCCCCTTCTCCACAAATCTAAACGAGAGCGTGCATAAGGAGGGGAGGGAGGGGCTGGCCAGCGGCTCCTCTGATCATAATCGAGGTTCAGTGTCTGAGAAAGTGTTTGAGCTTTGCTTAATTGAGCTGGACACAAAGCTAAGCCGGGGATAAAAGCACCCCTGTGAATAATATTAACACACTCACAGCTCTACACATCAGCCCAAATTTGCCGGAGCACTTTCACTCGTCTTATATAAACGCTTTTGCACAGTGTACAGTAAAGGCAATAAATCAGACGCCACAGAGCGTAAGACTCCTGCGCTTCCACCCCCCCTCCCCCTGCAACAAAACTACCGAAAATGAAAGGGGCTCATTTAAAGTCTTAAGTTTGCTAATGGCTGGAACGTCAAAGACATTTTTCAGTCTCGGGGGATTCAGTGCATAGCCGCCCATGTGCAGAAATCACTGTATCAGCCCACTCTGGCCACATTTCATTAAAGGCCATGATGCTTATCTCTCGGAGAGCTCGGCCTTGTCTGGTGATCAGGAACAAAACTTTCAAATGAGAGACAGGAGTCAAAGACTCACAATGTCATCGCGGAAAAAAAATCCTCCCTCTGCAAAGGCAGTTTTAATGTACGACAATGTCCAATAGGATTTTAAGACTTCTAAAAAACTTTCATCCATTCTTTGAGGTCCCAACTCGGAAGTATCACTAGAGGAACTTGAGTCTTTTGATAATCTGAGAGGACTTTGTTCTTTGGTCCATAGCTTGGGGACAAAGTCATGTTCAGTAATACGTACTGACTGACCTGCCATCACTATGATCAGATAAGGAATAGAGGACACTTGTCTTCTGCTTGTTTGCTCTTTTGTATGGTATAGTAGTAGGCATTTCCTCAATTATAACTCAAAGTTTGCACGTTTTGAAGCAAAGGTTTGAGTTTGAAGCGTAGGGCCATTGCCCATGGCTTCAGTATTGGAGTTGGTAGTGAAGATATGTTGACTTAGGATACATGTAGCAGGGACAGAGGATGTTGTAAGTTAGACAGATAGATATATAGATAGATATATAGATAGATAGATAGATAGATAGATAGATAGATAGATAGATAGATAGATAGATAGATAGATAGATAGACAGACAGACAGACAGAAAGACAGACAGACAGACAGACAGACAGACAGACAGACAGACAGACAGACAGACAGACAGACAGACAGACAGACAGACAGACAGACAGACAGACAGACAGACAGATAGATAGATAGATAGATAGATAGATAGATAGATAGATAGATAGATAGATAGATAGATAGATATTAGTCCCGGATTACAGCAGCAAACGGGTAAAGATACAGTAAAATTAAATAAAAAACAAGTAATATAAGTACACAGTAAAACAGTAATAAAACAGTAAAGAATGCACAATAACAAAATGATATATATATATATATATATATAAGAATACAATGTATTTACATTGCACCAGTTGAAGTGATTAAAGTGACCAAAGTGATTGAAGGGTTTTTAAGTGTTTTTCGAGCACAGCTGGTTGTGCAGCCTGACAGCAGCAGGAAGGACGGACTTGCGGTACCTCTCCTTCACACACCGGGGATGAATCAGCCAGTGGCTGAAGGAGCTGTGCAGAGCTGCCAGAGTGTCCTGGATGGGATGGAAGGTGTGGTTCATCAGGGATGATAGCTTAGCCATCATCCTCCTGTCACTGCCTTCTTTACCAGATTTTTCAATCTCTAAGTTGTACTGATTGTAATGCCATCAGATGCAAATGTGTGATGTTGGTCAGAACAATTACAATATATTTGAAAAATGTAATTGAATTAATCAGATGTTTCCTCAACACCCGAAATGAATTTACCACCCATGGCTCAGAAGACCCAGGTTCCTGATTTACAGTACAGATCGCTTCATGTAAATTTGATGTTACTTTCTCCGTCTGAGGTCTGGCACATGCGTACAAGTAAACAGCTGATTAGACAACCAGTAAACTATGTGCATGGCAGAGACATCCTGTGGAAATCAGGCTTCTCTAATCCCCTTCCATGATTATGCTAACCAGGTTTATCATTTACATAACTTTTAAGAAAAGCAGCTAACTGGAGAAAAACAACAGCAACACAGCTACTTAAGTGCATGCAGATGTGCCTTTAATGCGATACCAGTTTGTTTTGTATTCACTTGGGCTGAAATCAGTACGCACACAAACATGTCTTTGTCGCGTAGTAGCTCTGCACTGTGCCACCCTTCCCTGGAGTCTGGCCTTCTCTCATCACTAATGAGGTTACTGACTGTCAGTTGCATTTAACAGGAGACACTTTTCCATATTTAGGCCTTTTTTTGTGTGACAAAGCGGTGCCAAACTGTTGTCACAGAGCCCCAAACCAACCAGGAAGTGATAAAAATGAGATTTCAGTAAAGAAACAGCACAGGAGCAATTAATAGCAATTGGAGACGTGATGTCCAAACAAAATGAACACTCGTTGAACTACCAATAAAATGTGTAGAGTTTCTGGCACCAATACCCACAATTGAGTTTTCAAAATAAATTGGTCTGTTGCTACAAATAAACTGTAGACAACTGAAGCCATGATCCATTTATCTTGATTTATCTAGCCATATGAGCAGCAGCCCATATTGATAACTAATAGCACAGAGGATACACAGTGTGTTCCAGAAGTAGGAAAAGCAGTGCAAAGCTTGTTGCTCTGAGATACTATTCCTTCCACTAAAACTATCCCAGGCAGCAGAACTCTTGCTTTTGTACAATCACGTGTCAAAATAAACTGCTGTCTCTCTCTCTCCTTTCCTACTGGGCCAGTTGACAGCAGCCAAACATTAATATGTAATGAGATCCAGCTTTAAAACCTTGAAAGAACTCAAAACAAACTGCTCTGAAAACTGCAAATAATTTAAAAATATATAAATTGCTCTGGTCTGAATCCAAACAGATGAATGCTTTAGCTCTAAATCACCTGACTCTGGACAGCTGCACAGACACATACAGATGAAGGTGCCTTTGGCAAATAATACCCACTGGCCTCTCATCAACTTAAGTCACACAAGTCAAGGAGGCTTGTGTTGTTGGAAAAAAAATGAAGCATAGTGCAGCTCACTTGTCACGCTGGGGCATTTTAGACCTCCAAAGTTCCCTCATGGCCCGGGTCATCTGTCAGCTCAACTGTGACTGCTGCTGATGCTTCTGTACTTGTGTCCTCAGCTCCCAGAGCAGAACAACTTCATCAGATTATTATTGGGATACATGTACGAATGGTATGGAAATGAAGCAGTATGACATGGGAACTGAATGTCCTCACATGCGCTCAGCATATGTTCAACATTAAAATTCTGGGCATAGAGTGTACAGGCTACCACTATCTATAGCTGGGCCATGGTTTCACTAGATCCCATCATGCTGGGACACACTAAGTATCACGTGTCTACACTCTGAGGTTGGATGCTGCTCGCTTTGGGATCCCATCAGCCAGACCACATGCTGAGGTTGTCTGGCTCCCGTGGAGTTCAGATCTCAGTGAGGTGTGGACAGCATGTGGACTCAATCCAGACAATTTATCAAACCTATGTCTCCATCATCTCCCTCCCCCCACACACTCACACGGGGGTTCCTCTACAGACGAGATGAGAGGAAGACAGCGAGTCTGGAGCCTTCTGTTTGACAAATGTTACCTTACTCCTGATGAAGACACATTTATTCATTTTGGAGAATTTATAGGGAATGTCCACAGAATATATCTGATCCCTACCTGGTCAGAAGCACATACTGATCTGATCTGGTGCATCGGATCCCAGAAGTCACTTTGAAAAGACAAGTTTACATCCTGGGATTAAACGTGTGTTGTCCAGGCAGGGTTGGAAATCACATGCACTTGACACTAACTCACTTGTTGGGCAGTTTTGTTCAGCTCTCACCCTACATCATCAGTCCTCCACAGATCAGGAGGAAATCTAACCAATCTGTGTGATATCATGTTGCACTCAAAAGACATATTGGTCCTCACTGGTGGTCTGACCAGCAAAGATCGGAGGGAGAAATAGCCGGATATGAGCTTTAGTTGAGACTAAAAAAGAGGCCATTAGAAACATAGAAAGAAAGGGGACAAACAATACTTTTCTGAGGGCAAGAGCACTTCTAGCCTAGATGTTCTCCATGAGACGTTATGCACACTGTGACAGACCAGAGGGAAAGACAGAGGAAAGGAGGAGGAGACCCAGGCTCCGGTTGGGGGAGGTGATCAATGACAGATACTTCCCCGTGCAGGTGCTCCAGCCAATAGGAAGCTGGCAATGGACGCACCTGCCAGCAATCACCAATTAAGGGAGCTATATCTGAGGCTGGCAAGCTGAGAGAGGGGGAACGACGGCAGCGAGCAGCCAGGAGAGAGAGAAGGAGAGAAAGAGAGAGAAACCCAGAGAAACCCAGAGAGGGGAGCCCCCGGAGCCGCATGAGAGAGGAGGTAACCCGATACTCACCTCTATCCTGTGTCTCTAATTCCAGGAAGGAGGACACTGTGACACTGTGGCATAAGAAGACAGACCCCGGACGGGAAGACCTTTTGGATTTGTAGTTATTCCCCGTACCCTTCCACCCTTGGTTTTTGGCTATTAAACTCTTGTTTTGTTACCACATCTCCTCGTGTGTTGTACTATTTTACTCTGAACCTGAGCTTCTCGCTTTCGAGGCATCACATTTGGTGGAGAACGTGGGCACTTTGACCCCACGCGGCCAGGTTCAGAATAAAATAGTTAACGCCAAAGAGAACCCATGGAGAACGCACTAGCCCTATTGATCCAGACTCAAGCCCAACAAAGCCAGAGCCTGCTAGCACTGCAGGATGCGATGGCCACGCTGGGCCAACAGTTGGTGAAACCCGAGAGACTGAATAACCCCGGGCGGGTCCTCACCAAACAAACCGGGGATGACGACGTAGAAGCCTACTTGGAGGTGTTTGAAAGAACGGCCAAGCGTGAGCGTTGGCCCGAACCCGAGTGGGCAGGAATACTGGGCCCTTTTCTGTCCGGAGATGCACAAAAGGCCTGCCGGGACCTGTCCGCTGATGACGCAGAGGATTATGGCGCCCTCAAAGCATCGATATTGGCCCACTACGGCCACAACCTCCAGACCCGGGCCCAACGAGTCCACGCCTGGACATACGATGCGACCCAACCCGTGCGGCCCCAGGTTGCGACCTTACTGAGAGTGACCCGCAGTTGGCTGACCACGGGGGAAGGACCTCCGGCCCTGGATCGGGTCGTGATCGACCGATGTATCAGGGCGCTACCCGAAGAGGCTCAACTCCACGCCGGCCGCAGCAGTCCGAAAACGGTGGACGACCTGGTGGAGCTGCTCGAAAACCACCAAGCCACGGTGGAGCTCTGGCGGAGCAGTCAGAGGGAGGACATCCGGCCACGACGGCCGAGGGGGCCGGGAGGCCCGACCAGTGAGAAGAAGAGGGACCGCGAAGGCTCCCTGTCGGGCCCGGCTGCCGGGTCAGGGCCCCGCCGGACGACGACCCCGCTACGATCCCGAGGAGACCTGGATGGCAGGAAGTGTTTTTCCTGTGGACAGGAAGGCCATCGGGCGAGGAATTGCCCCGGACCGGAGGCCCCGATGCCGACGGCGGGATCCCAGACCCAGACCGGCAGCTACTTGACTACGTGCTGGGCACATGAGGGAGCCCAGGCCCCGAGGCTGCCCGTGAAGGTGGGGGGACAGGACGCTGAGGCTCTGTTGGATTCCGGGAGTGCAATCACCCTCCTCCGGCCCGGCCTGGCCAGGGGTCCGCCGATCCCCGTTGCATGTGTCCACGGGGACTCCCGGAGTTATCCCATCACCACCATTACGGTAACGACCCCCCGAGGTGCTTTTGAGGTCACGGCGGGGTTAGTCGACCAGTTACCCATACCGGTGTTGATTGGGCGGGATTGCCCCATATTCTGGCGGTTGTGGGCTCACCAGGTAACGGGGCCCCAGAGAAAACAACCCCGTCCATCACGGCGACCCAGGAACCCCAAAGCCGTACCTGCCTGCGCCGCCCCATCCGGCCTCGACAGCGCATCAGACCGGGAGAGAGAGGAGGCAGGCCGGAGCCAAGACGAGACCATAGGACACGGAGAACCCCAAGGAACACAGTCCTCGACGGGGGAGGTGTTCTCCGAGTTTCCACTGGCCGAAGGAGGCCCGACCGCAGGACCTGGAAGGTTCGGGACAGCCCAACTAGAGGACCCCAACCTCGAGCAAGCCAGACGGGACGTGGCAGTGGTCGAAGGAAATCCAGCAAACGAGGTGAGTGACAACACCCTACCACACTTTGCCATCCAGAACGGGCTCCTCTACAGAGTAGCCAAAGTAGGAGAACAAGTAGTGGAACAGTTGCTGGTACCCAAATGCTATGTCCCGAAAGTCTTGTATCTAGCTCATTCCCACCTGATGGGGGCCCATCTCTGAGTGGAGAAAACGTATGAACGGGTCCTCGGACGATTCTACTGGCCAGGGGTGAAGCGGGCCGTCCAGGACTACTGCCGGGCCTGCAGGGAGTGCCAGATGACGGCACCGAAGGTACAAGTACAAAGTCCATTGATACCCCTGCCCATCATTGATGTTCCTTTCCAGCGGGTAGCCATGGATATCGTGGGGCCCCTACCCAAGTCTAGTAGGGGGCACCGATATATACTGGTGATTATGGACTACGCCACCAGATACCCCGAAGCCATCCCACTACGAGCCGCCACGGCCAAGGCCGTGGCCCGAGAACTTTTCCTTCTATGTAAGCGGGTCGGCTTGGTGAAGGAGGTGCTAACGGACCAGGGTAGCTGTTTCATGTCCCGAGTCATGAAAGAAATGTGTCAACTCCTGAAGGTAGGGCAGATACGGACCTCCGTATACCACCCCCAGACGGATGGCCTGGTGGAAAGGTTCAACAAGACCCTCAAGCAAATGCTGAGAAAGGCAATTGAGGTAGATGGGAAAAATTGGGATCAACTAATTCCGTATGTTCTGTTTTCGATTAGAGAGGTTCCACAGGCTTCCACGGGGTTCTCGCCATTTGAGTTGCTGTACGGACGAAGACCCCGGGGACTGCTGGACCTGGCCAAGGAAGCCTGGGAGCAACAGCCTTCACCTCATCGGTCCACCATCGAATACATAGACCAGATGCAGGAGAGGATGAGAAAAGTTTGGCCTCTGGTAAGGGAACATATGCAACAAGCTCAACAGGCCCAAAGCCGGAGTTATAACCGGAAGGCCCAAGTGAGAGAGTTCCAACCGGGGGACTTCGTCCTGGTCTTGGTGCCTACATCAGAAAGCAAGTTCCTCGCCAAGTGGCAGGGACCGTATGAAGTGGCCGAACGGGTAGGTGAAGTCAATTACAAGGTGAGACAACCGGGGAGAAGAAAACAATGTCAATTGTATCATGTCAACCTATTGAAGAAGTGGCAGGCCAATGACGACCTCCCGACACCAGGGGTAGCACTAGTAGCCCAAGGTGCCGGGCCAACGATGGTGAATCTGGGGACCCAGCTGGCGCCGAGTCAACGACAGGATCTCGGGGAACTGACGAGCCAGTTCCGGGACGTGTTCTCGGACCTGCCGGGCCGAACCCATGTGATTCAACACGACATAGTCACTGAACCGGGAAAAAAGGTGAGGCTGCGACCATACCGCATCCCAGAGGCCAAGAGGGAGGCCATCAAGACAGAGGTAAGGCGCATGCTGGAAATGGGGATCATTGAGGAATCCCGGAGTGCCTGGTCCAGCCCGATTGTATTGATCCCTAAACCTGATGGCACCGACCGCTTTTGTAATGATTTCAGAAAAGTGAATGAAATCTCCAAGTTCGATGCCTACCCGATGCCCCGAGTGGATGAGCTGATCGAAAGACTAGGCCCGGCACGGTTTGTATCAACGCTGGACCTGACAAAGGGATATTGGCAGGTACCCCTCACCAAAGGGGCGAGGGAAAAAACGGCCTTCGCTACCCCGGAGGGCCTGTACCATTATAAGGTCCTTCCCTTCGGCGTCCATGGAGCTCCAGCGACGTTTCAGAGGATGATGGACCAGGTCCTCCGGCCGCACCGGGACTACGCGGCGCCGTACTTGGACGACGTGGTCATCCATAGTACGGACTGGTCCTACCACCTGCGGCACGTGAGGGCGGTCTTGGAGAGCCTGCGACAAGCGGGACTAACGGCTAATCCAAAGAAGTGCCACCTGGGACTGGAGGAGGCCCAGTATCTAGGATACACGATCGGTAGAGGCACCGTCAGACCCCAAACCCGGAAGGTGGAGGCCATCACCACCTGGCCCAAGCCAGTCACCAAGCGGCAGGTAAAGACGTTCCTGGGGTTGGTTGGGTACTATCAGTGCTTTATCCCACATTTTGCCACCATTGCAGCGCCGCTACATGAGATGACCCGAACCAGCCACCCACACCAGGTACGCTGGACGGCCGAGGCGGATACAGCATTCATGACACTGCGCGAGGCCCTATGCACCGAGCCGGTGTTAACTACCCCGAATTTCGGAGACCCGTTCGTGGTGCACGCCGATGCCTCGGGGTCCGGGATAGGGGCGGTACTGTCACAGGTGAGAGGAACAGAGGAGCATCCGGTAACGTACATCAGCCGTAAGTTCCTAAAACACGAAGTAAATTACTCCACGGTAGAAAAAGAG